>OZ005651.1:121292230-121807230 GCA_963930645.1 Salticus scenicus | reverse complement strand
GAGTTAAGTACATAGTCAGACTCAGAAAAAAAAATCTCTATCGATTGGTATAAAGGATTTTAATTCCATGTCTTTTAGTCTTTGAGAAAATCCATTGGCAAAAAAGATTCAAGTCAGAAATTTAGCATTCATGTTTGGTATAAAACAAACTATATAAAACTATATAAATCAAAACTATATAAATCTGTTAAAAATAAACAAACTTGAAAATTAAATGTATGTAATTTATTCACAAAATTGTATATTATGATAATATCCTGGTTAAAACTGTATTGAACGGATAAGTTTTTATACAGAATTTTTTTAACTTTATTTTTCGTCTCCTGAAAAAGCAAGAATATGGACTTAAATCCTTTATACTTATCAGTACTGATTTGTACCTTTAACTTTTTGCCGACCTTAACTCTCTAAACAGTGTTTCCAAAATTAGAGACTATTTTATTCAACTATCACCAATGATTTTGAGGAGTGATATTTGACATACATAATGGACGGATAACCTTCGAAATGATTTGGCAACCATTACAGTTAAAACATAGTGGTAGATATTGAATAAAAGAAGTCCTTAAATTGGCAACACTGAGCAGAAGAGTGAAATTAAATAGGACCGGCAAAGGGTTGATATTTGTAATATTAGCACTTTGTACATTCAAGGTAACCCAATAATAAAAAAAAAAAAAAGAAAGAAAGAAAGAAAGATGCATAAATACAAATGATATTATAAGAGAAAGAATGAAAAATCGCAATAAAGTAAATATTAAATGAGCAACAGTAATAGAGAAAAAAATGGCAATTCATTTTATGTTATCAAGAAAGTATAGTGAAATCAATATTAAATCAAAAATAAGAAAAAGAGAAGAATTTTTTTTTTGAATCTAATAAAGAATCGATCAGCATGTATTAAATATAAAAATTGGTTGGTTGGTTGTAGGATTTAAGGCCGATTGACTCCTGATGTGTCCTAGGCCTAGAGGGGGAATGCCCTCCGTGGGGGTCTTTCTAAGGGGTCCTAGCCCGTATTTACGCGAGTTTCGGAGGAAACCACGGAAAACTCCGAACGGCTAGGTCGATGAGCGCGACCTGGGATAATAATAAAAAAAAAAAAAATTGGAAAAACGAAATACTAAAAAATAAGTAAATAAATAAATAAAAGGATAAAGATAGCTACCACCAAAAGGCAAAATGACGCAATATTTTATTTATAAAAAAAAAAAAAAAAAAAAAAAAAGAAGAATATTTTTTAATCAGGTGAATAATGCAAAGGTATTAGGAAATGTATCACGTAATTTAATTCAGAGTACGGTAACAATCGCAGTGAAATTTTGCCGTTGTTTTCCTACTAAGCAAACTATAATGCAGTTGGACAATACTACTGTAAATCGAAACACGATAAACAATCGAAATTACTTATTTTTCCATTAAAAACTAATTGAAAAATAAATTAACAGGACAGAACACAAGCCATTTTTAACGTATTTCCATGCTTTAATCATACCAATGTTATAAGAATGCGTACAAATATGTGTATCTGACTGGAAGTTCTTCGACCTATTTTTTGCATTTTAATTTCAGGTGACCTATAATTTCTATTAATGTGGATTTATTTTAAAAGGCTATGCAAAAGGAAATCCTTGCTTCAAGTGTTGTAGATAACTAACAATAAATATTCTAACGTACAATTTTTTTTTATTATCTGTATGTATTGATGGTAATTCGGAACTTATAAGAAATAAGACTGCTGAGATAATAGGATGTTATTCTGAAACCAGTAGCGAGGTAAATTGTTTAAGTTAACTGAAAGAAATCTTAAAAAGTTAAAAGCAGAGAGCATTGATAGTTTCCTTCGGTTGTGACCTAGACCGTGAAAATAAAGTTATATCAGTGAAGTAACTATTTTGATATACTAACCATAGACTCCTTAACTAGATGCCTGTCGCCTGGCTCGGAAACTTGGCAACAGTTGAAGCGGTATAGACAGCGCCACCTGGTACAGATTGCGTGACTTTTTTATTCAACTGTCACCAATAATTTTAAGAAGTGATATATGATATAAATCGACGTTTCTTCGATCCTATTCGCCTTTTATGTATATCTGATCCCACTTTCAAAATTTTTTGGTAGCTGTTGAATAAAAAAGTCGCGCAGTATGTGCCAGGTGATGCTGTCTACCGCTTCAACTGTTTCCAAGCTTCCGAGCCACGCGACAGGCATCTAGTTTAGGAGGCTATGTACTAGCAGTATTTAAAATGATCCACTTAAATGAATTTCATTCGATTAAAAAATGGGAAATATATAAAAGCATCATTCGCATTCTTGCAGAGCTCGAATAAGAACGGATGAAAAAGAAAAAAGAAATAATAAGAAAAAAGAAAAAAGAAAAAAGAAAAAAGAAAGAAAGAAAGAAAGAAAAAATAAGAAGAAATCTTTTATTAAAATTTGTAGAATTTATTTTCGCTTAAGCGATCATGTACGTTCAAAAACTTGAAGTGTAAAACCTTATTTTAATGAAAAATTCAATTGCATAATAAAAACGTAACAAATGCAAATAGTTATTCATCTTAAATAATAAAATGCCAAAATAAGGATTATTAAAAATTACCCATGAAAGTTAAACAAAACTGTTTTTTATTAAATTACAACTTGATAAATAATATGTTTGTCATTTATTGTTTTGTACAAGATTTTGTAAAGATTTACAAATAAAGCGATTACTTATTTAACACGGAATCGTTTTTACCTTTTCTTACTATATATATTTATAGCATAGAAAGTATTGCTCCGGGATACAATTTTCCAAATTGAGATTTTGATATATTTACACGTTCTCTGAATTCAAAAATCACATTTTTAGCAGTTGGTCTGCATTATTATATTGTTATATAGTCTATTATAACATAATGCTATTATTATTATTATTATTAATGCATTTTATTTTACAGTGTTTTTAATACTTTTTCTTCATAGTTAATTGGAAATTACAAACGATAGAAATTTTTCTGTTTTTCAAAATTATATATACACTGCATAGTTGTCAACTTTTATGCTTTTTAGCTACAGGAAAATTTCAGTATAATTGTTTTATTTATTTCTGTAACAGATTTCACTGATTAAGTAAAAGAAAATTTTCGGGTAGCCACAAAGCGCAAAAGATAGCAACTACGAATACTGTTTAATTGTCATATTATTTTTTCATTTCCACATATTTAATACAGTTATTCATACACCGTGCATAAAATAAAGTATAGTAATCGACATCTGCCATAAACATGATCAATATCCATATCACTTTCTTTACGTATTTGTTTTTGCTTTGATAAAAACTGGTTTCTAAAAATTACAGCAACTGCATGTTACCTATATTGTGGTTATTAATGCTTCTTTCTGCGCTGAAATTTTCATGTTCAAATGTAATCCTCATATAAAGAGGTTTTCATAGAGCTTATCTGTTATAAAACTTCAAAGTTTTGACGAATTGTTTGGGAAAAAAAAAAAAAAAAAAAAAAAAAGGGTTCCTCTTTTTTTTTTTTTTTTTTTTTTTTTTAACAAAAACGAAACCCTATTTTCATACTGGAATACACTTCTCATTTAAATAAACTTGTTTTAATACACAAATAAGCTTAAACAAATGTACCAAAATAAAAAGTTTCTTCCGGTGCGAAAGTAGGAGTTTTCGTTAAAATAAATAAATAAATAAAAAATAAAAATAAATAAATAAAGGGAGGAAATTTTATCCCTTTATAGTTTGAAAAATTTAATTTTTTAATAGTAGTTTTGTTTTTATTTAATTTTAGAAATTGGATGATTAATTAAAGGAAAGTTTATTATTTAAAAATATGTGTACTAATCAAAATATAGGATACTGCTAGTCTTGAAAAAAAGTGAAATTCTACGAGTATTTTGTCTTTAATTTCCAGTTATTTAAAATTATTATTCAGCTGCAACATTTAAAAAAAGTTATTAACGCCATTAATGATCAAACGCTTCGTACAATACAGAAACAGATCAAATAAATAGAGAGCAGTGTTGCCAGATTTTGTGACTTTTTTTATTCAACATCAACCACTAAATTTTAAATATAATTACTTCGAAGATTAATCGTCTGTGTTATATATAAAATATTACTTCTCAAAACTATTGGTGACTATTGAATAAAAATTTAGCAAAATCTGGCAACACTGATAAAGAACTCTTAATTAAACAAAGTCTTTAAAATATTGAATGAAGATAATTTTAATGTGTTTTTAAATTTTGTAGGCATTTAAGTCTAAACAGGTTTTTTAGTTTAAACATTATTTTACTTAAAAAGAAGTAACCTTTTTAAACATAAATAATGGAAATAAAATTTTTATTTCATCAGTAAATAAGTATTAATAAAACATAAGATAAATAAATTAAATAAAATTCATTTTTATTTATCATGCCGCAAATCATTAAAATGGCGAGAATGCCGTCCTTTCAGAAAAACAAAGAATGAAAAATTATGCGGTATCGGTATGCATTGATGATTAACCCTTCCAAAATGTACGTGCACGCTGTACCTACAATTTATAACCTACAATGTTTTTTGCCTACGTTATTGCACAACAGACAGAGAGAAAGACAGAAAAGTCGGCAGATAGACTATTTGAACTCACAATCACTCTTAAACATTGTTGAAAAGTGTTAAAAATGCTTAATACGAACGGAAATGCATCCTTTAACGTATCTGGATATTTTAGTGTAGCCCTGTAAATCTAAACACTAAACATATCATATTCAATGCAAATTATTATTTTAACTTGTTGACAATAAATGCCAAATTCTTTAACATTTTTGCAGTAGAAAGTCATTTAAATGTGATTTATAAAAATGTTCTTCCATAATGCAATGCATTATTTTTGGGGGGTGAGAGTGGGGGAGGGGGGGTGATGTAGATTATCACATATTATAATATTTTTTTTCGCTTTAAAAGTAGATAAATTCTCTAAATAAATAAAATTACAAATAAAATTATTTGATCTCAAACAATTATTTTAAATTTAAAGATGTAACTATCTTTAAGTTATAAATAATAAATTTGCAACATACTTTTTCTAATTTTTATGTTTCCTTTCATATTTTTTTTCAAGGCAACTGAAACAAATTCTTTGATCTGTGCCTATTATTCATTTAATAATTCTAACGTAATGAAACTTCTTTTCGTTCTGGAAATGGTATGTTTTGACTCATTTCTTCCTTTTGTTTTGTGAATCCAGATAATAATTAATACGGTTTCTTTGAATCTTACATCAAAATATAACGCGGGTGCTTCTGGTCACCTAGTTTACATCATCAACTAGAAAAATATTTGCTTAGCTGATTATTTTCCAGAAACTAAAAACTTTTCAAAATCATGCCAATATTCACTAACAACGGCCACTGAAAGACTGGTCGCCTTTTCAAAAAATTACTTAAGAATGTTCGTAACGATTACCAAAACCTTGCTCTTCTAGAACTTTGAACTTGGCGTATACAAAATTAAACGCCAAAAGCAATGTCATTTTTCGCTCCAGTTTTGGAGGGCTCTTACAATCATGGTTTAGATGGAGAAGAGTTAGGGCCTTGTGCCCGGCGCTGTTCCATCACTCCATTCCATACTGTTATTATTAAAAATTTATCATGCTTTTAATAGGCTATAGTTACGTTCTTTGGAAAATTTTAAATAACCTTGCAAGGGAACAAAATACGTCTCTGAGTTTGATTTTGAACTTTGACCTTTATATGAAAACTAAGTTTTAATAAGGGTTTATTTTTCAGCCATCGTGAACGATAAATATATTTATATATATATTCTCTTTACAACGGCCAAGTCAACACCGTTACAGGGGGTATCCCTGTACACAAATCAGTTGTACAGGACCTATTAATGCTATTTTAAATATGGAGCATTCCATAGTGAACTTGAATAACGTATATCTTTTTTCAAATTCTGATTTCCTTTCATTCTGAAAATATTTATGGACGCTGGAGACGAGCAGACGGTCAGGAGGACAGATAGATACACTAATTAAAATCATATTCACACTTCAAAATTGCTAGAAAGTGTTAAAAAGGATCAATATAAATGAAAATGCAATTACAGTAAATTTCAGACAGTAACCCTTAATGTAACTGAATATTTTTGTGGGGCCCTATAAATCTTATTGCTAATCATACTATATTATATAGAAAACATTCTTTTGTGCACATGCATAACATATTTCAATACTTCATTAAGATTTGTGCAAAGTAAATTTATCAAAATATTGATTTTAGAAATACTTATCATAGAACGCTGTGCTTTGGAATACTTTCAGGTGTCCCTGTACACAAACCAGTGGTGGTATTTACTCCATTTTCTATAGCGAACATCTGATAGCGAACTTGAATAACATATATCATTTTCATTAAAATTTGTGTAAAGTAAATGTTTTGAAATATGGTTTACAGAAATATCTCTTTACTCCAATTTCAATAAAAAACATCTGATAGTGAACTTAAATAACGTATTTCAATTTCATTTAGATTTGTGTAAATTAAAATTTTCAAATACTGTCTATAATGGCATACCTCTCATAGAACGGCACGCTTTGAAATACTTTCGGATGCTCCTGTACACAAACCAGCAGTGGTATTTATTCCGTGTGCAACAGGGAATATTCGATAGTGGACTTGAATAACATATGTCAGTTTCAAGAAGTTCCATGAATAGAGCACGGACAAGATTTATCACCAGTGTTTTTTAAAAGTAATTTTTCACATGAATAAATAAAATTAAATGAACTGAAAACACTAAAAAAAAAAAAAAAAATCCGGTAAGAAGTCTCCGTTGAAAATAAGAGAGACTGGGCACATATGCTTTCTTAAATTGCAAAATATTTGTAATATTTAAAATAAAGAACTCTATTTTATAGAAGCAGACACCAAAGCATTGTAAAACACAGTCATCTGCCATGGAAAAATTATGTAGATAAATATATATATATATATTTAATATTATTAATAAAAGAATCAGAGAAAGTATTCGTCTTAAATTTGCAAGCAGATAATTATGCCCAAATCCTCTATTTTCCGAATTGAATACGTAATTATTTTCTCATCAATCATTCTTTCTTATGCAAAGCATGTAGTTATTTTCCCGTAAATAATTTTTTTTTCTTTATGTGTAAATATTTAGTCATGATACACATCAAATTTTCTGTTTAACCTATATTAATAAAACATTATGTGATGAAAATCTATTCCATAAAAATACTCATTTGCATCAGCAATATATATAGATACATGCACATTCATTTACAGTAACATTTTGGAGTAAATAACATTTAACATTCATGGCGATTCATTAACAAATAAATCATTATAATTACTCGGTAATATAATACCTGATGGTTAAAGAATATTTTTCATAACGAAGAACACTAGATAACAAAACTCACTTTATTTGGTAATTAATGTTTCCCTCTAGATAAAAGGCTCTTTATGATATAGGTTTTTTCACTTAATGAGTAGTTTCCTTTGATTTGCGATATATAGAGCAAAAATAAAGCCTACAGAGAGATGTGTATTAAAAAATAATGAAATATTTCCAGAGTCAGAAGGCTTTTTTTTTTAAACGACTCTTTTAGATTTTGATTTTATCATGAAAACTTTTGGTGATTCAGTCAACGGCTAGAACATGTTTAGAGCTAAATCGCAAAAACTATTGCGATTTCTGCTTTACCAGATTTTTATCTGAACAATACTCATATTCATTAAAAACAAATATAAATATTCTAATTTTCATTTAAAATAATAGTAATAATAATAAATAGAAGAAATTGCTTGTTTTGAGTATGCAACACCCCCACAAACAAAATTTCAACATTAAAATTGGTCAACCTTAAAATAACGATGGATTTTTTATTGGTCAAATATTATAAACGGCCGTTGGCTAGATTGATGGCCCAATCGTTGGCAAACCATTGGCTCACATGCATTATTTTACTTTGGCAATACATTTTGGCATGTATTACTTGCTATTTTTATACTTTCTTGCGAATAATCAACATCCTCAATGATATTTTAATGCGTGTAATAAAATTATATATTTTCTTAGTTACGCAGTGGTTAGAAATAAGCCGTTATATGCAAATGTAACCCATCAATTATTGTTTTATTCATACCGTTGTTTATTAAGGTGGGCCAACCATAGTTGTCCTAACAAATAAAATGCCAAAGGAGGGGACAAAAACAAAAAAAAAAAAAAAAAAAAAAAAAAAAGACGTTGGGCCAACTACAATTATCCCAACTAATTATGTGCCAATCGCGCATACCATTAGCTGCTGATGGGCCAACGAATCCTGTTTGTAGGGCATAACAGTAGACATGCCAACATTTTATTTTATTCTGGAACACAGTTAGTCACAGTAAAAAAATTCTGCGAAATTACTGAAATGTTTATCCAGAGTCTCTGTAAATTTACAATAATTCTTAGTTAAAAGTAAATTATCGAGATTCTCAATCTTTATTCTATATTTTTATCTACTTTTATTCCTTTATTTCTCATTAAAAATTAAAAATTAAAAATTAAAAATTAATGTTTCTACTTTAGAAAATGCATTCTAAGTCAGAAATATATTCTCGCCAAAAAATGATTAAGTTGATATTAGTCATTAAAATTCATATATAAAATAGATTTTTTAACATCTCTGTTAATTTTTCTCTCTAATTTTTCAAAAGACTTAAGATAAATGATTACCAACAGTTTTTTTTGTTAAAATTTTTAACAGTGTGTGCGCCATTTTTTCACACCACTTTATTTGCAGTAAAATTTTCTCCACTATGTAACTGCGTTTAGACAGGAAGAAAATACTCGTCATGGTTAGTGGTGTGAAAAAAGAACGGGTACTAACGATGCTCCGGAATAAATTAAAATATTTGCACACTTGTAACAGACTCAAAACTATTATTCTTAAAAGTATATGTCGTTTTTTGTTTGTTTTTTATACTAGAAAAAAATGTTCACGAGATTGATTTCAAAAGTATTTTTTTTCCGATGATATATATATATAATTTTTTTTTAAACACGTGGGCACGAGAAGAAACTCATAAACAAACACAACAATTTCCAAAAACACGCAGCACTTGTTTTGTTCAAAATATTAAAGCATAATGCTTAAGACAAATAAATAAATAAATAAATAAATAAAATAAAGTAAAATAAATAACACGAGTGCAATATAAAAGCAGCAAAGCACAAAAGTGCGAGTACAACATAAGATTAAAAAAAAAAAAAAGTCCAATATATATATACATAATTTAAATTTACTTATATTTATCATAATTATTAATTCTTAATAATAAAATATTGTGATTATATAAACTATTTATGCTTATAACTAATTTATATAAGTTTATAAAGAAAACCAGCTATACTGTAGAAATCTAAATTAATGATATTTCTGAAAATGTTCATAATTCGAGTTCACAAAAAAATAGATTTACAGTTGGATAGCTGAAAAATTACTTTAAAATAAATTCTAACGAAAGAATAATTTATTTCATAGGATGTAAAGTTTCACATAAAAAATAACTCATATGATTAGCCCTAATTTACTATAGCCGTCACCGAACTCTCAATGCAGTTTGAATCTCTTTTAAAAGATAATGAACTGAGATTCTGAAATATAGCTAAATTTTCTAAGAATATAACAACGTAGACTATTCAAAAAGAAAGCAGGTAAAGAGCTGCGACGATATTTCATCAAAACATAAATCATAGGACATCTTGTTACAGCTTTGCATAACAAGAACAACATAACAGCTTAGGAATTTTTTATCACTTTTTTTGATATAGTTAACTATTTTTATAGTTAATCAAACTTTCCGTTTATTTCACATAAGTGACTTACAAATGCTAATTAAAAATGATTTATTTTGTGCACATGTGAAATGAATCTCTCCAGTTACAATATTTCAGAACAATTTTTTCTATATTCAGATTGATATTACAAATGGATATACATTATAATTATACTCTTTCTAATCAAAGTATTTGTATCCATAGCATATTGGTTGTAAAAATATTAATATTGTGTATATTCTTAAGAAATAAATGACATACAAATTGCAAAAGAAACGCCCACTGTGGAGTTACAGACTTTCAAATAACGTGAATCTACGTCAGCGGTGGCGAAAGTATTAACAAGTAAACATTTTTATGAATATTTTTTAAGTATTGCAGTATAAAATATATATTTATTTCGATTCCGACATTAAAAAAATTAATTTTTATGAATTTTTTTTTTAATATCCATATTTTATCACAACTAGATTAAGACTTGAACGTTAATAAAGCATAGAATGTATAGAAATTTGTATAATAGTAAAAATGTAGTTATTTGTTATTATACACTAGATTTAATAATAAAAATATAATTATATATTATTAAAGAAATGTTTCCCATGAGAAGCGACAATTTGGATTTTTTTTTTTTTTTTTTCAAAAAATAAAAGGAATGTAAAGCAACGTGCAAAATATTTTCAACCTTTAAAATTATTAACACTTTCACGACAGCATGTTTTTTTTTTTTTTTTTTTTTTTTAAGTATAAGCTCCGTTTGTGGGTGTTATTATTATAGATTGCCCTATTTTAAATCATTGTTTGCTGTATCCATATTTATAATATTAATGAATATACATTATAATTATACTCTTCCTAATCAAAGTATTTATATTCATAGTGCATGAATTGTACAAATGAGAATATTGGGTACGTTTTTAAGAAATAATGTAACCGACGTAACCTAAAGAAGCACCCACTGGCGGAGTTACAGAATTTGAAATGACGTGAATTCACGTCAGCGGTCGTGAAAGTGTTAATAGAATAATGAAATGGAATATACGTAGCGTCAAACAAACACACAAAAAAATAAAATACATAAAAAAATTACCATCTTCTCTATCATAGGTTTGACAGACATTTTCACTACCCATTCTTTTGATCAAGGTTTATAACAATAGCAATTGTTAAGGGAAGTTTTTCAGTACGTACCGTAAGTTTAATTCCTACACAGGTTCAAGTAAAATAGATCAACAATCGGATTACGTAAGTTTTGAATAAAAAGCATTATTACAAAAGGTTGTAGAGGCAAATGAATGAAGGCAGGGAATTGAAAATCAGTTTTGAGAAGTCATTCATTAAAGTATGTCATGCATGCTGCTCAGCAAACATTTTAGATGTATTTTATCAGCTTTGTGATGGTCAGTGTTTACATCACCAAACTTCATTATACAGGGATGGAACACGGGCGCAGAATTCATACCACTATCAATGTAAGAAAATTTTCTACCTCTTAAATCGACGATATTATAGGCAGAGAAATTTCTTAAACACATTCCGGTATGAATTCTGCGCCCGTGTTCCATCCCTGCATTATATTTTCTCCTTTTATTCTTCTTCTTCTTTTTTTTTTTTTAATGTTCTTTAGAACTATTAGTCTCAATCGACGGATGAAACGTTGTCACCAGTTTTATGATGGTTGGACATTTATCGAAATCGAAAATTTATCGAAAATATAATTAAATAATTTGAAAGCGATGTTATAATTAAAAAAAAAAAAAAATAAGTGATAGTCCTCCGCACTGTCTAAAAAAGTACGTTCTATCAAAGTAATTTTTTCGTTGATAGAACGTATTTTTCTGAATTACAGAAAATTTCTGGCAGCAAAAAGTACTTTATTTTTGACAGTGCATACTAAACTAAATTTTGTTTTTGCCAGAATTTCATCTTTTTTTTTTTTTTTTTTTTTTTTTTTTTTTTTTAATAAAAAGAAAAGAAAAGAAAGTCATATTTTACTAATTCAAAAATGGTGACTGAATGATGCATTAAAGTTTTAATTTTTATATAATGTTGATAAAATGTTTAAATATTTTTTGCTTAAAACTACTCAGGTATAATGGCAGGGGTGATACACGGGCGCAGAACTTATACCACTATCAATGAAACAAATTTTTCTATTTCTTAAATCAACGATATTATAGGTATAGAAATTTCTTAAATGAATACCGGTATGATTTCTGCGCTAGTGTTCCACCTCTGTAATGGTTATGCCCGTTTAGCGCGAAATAATCATATACGATGATTTCAATTTGAGTACATTCATCACAAAATATATTTTTTAAATATGAATTTGCTAGGCGTTTTAAAACTCATATTTATGTTTGAGTGCACAATGACTTAAATACAGGGTTGCCACGGTGACCTTTTTTTTAAATTATTATTATTTTCGTACCACTATTTCCATAACATGAAATTTATAATAAATTTATGAAGGCAAAGTATAGATTTACCTGCGAAAATATATTATATATTTTATTTTTTGGGAATAGTGATTCGAAAAGAATAAAAAAAAAAAAAAAAAAAAAAAAAAATTGTCGCCTGTGGCAGCTCCATAAATAGAACAAAAACAGGTACCGGGTACATTGCTTTATAATTCAGATGAATGTAAATTTATAAAGCTTGATAAATATGTGACACGGGGAATTTTCATTAAAAATAAAGAGGTAACGCCTTTTCAAAAATAAAATTTACTTGTTTTTTCTTTTGCTACCACTACTGTTTAAAAATCATTATTATATATTATCATAAAAAATACATACATATATAAATACGAAAAATATTTCTGCGAAGAAATAGTGGTAACAAAAAATTAAAAAAGGGGAAATTTTATCCTTGTTTCTTAAACTTTTTTTTTTTTTTTTTTTTTTAACTGTGATTTTAACAATCGCATCAACATTTACGATAACTTTTACAAGAGATACTATATGATTTTACTCAGAAATTACTGTAAAGGGAGTAAGATAAGTACATGTAAATGTATCTAAGTCTGCATCATAAAAATGAAGGGTTTTCATTAGGGGTGTATGACCCCAATACAAAAGTTTACACTGGATCTTGAAATCTATGAATGCTTAAAATTATGCCTTGTTCACACTCCCTGAAAATAGTATAATAACATTTCACTCTCACCCAGTGAAATTTTACCAAAACCGGTTTGCGCCTACGCTTTAAGTTTATGAGACCGGTTCATAAGTTCCGACAACAGCTTGGCATTTGTTTTATTGACCAACCCTAATAGTATTATCATAATGAAAAGAAAAATAAAAGGAATTGTAAAAATATTCCATCTTTTATATGTCGCACATTGCATATTCAGTGCTTAGTAGCATACCACATATATCGCAGCTGTGCTCTTTGTTACAAAGGTTAAACACAAACACGAGCCTTTACTCTCAGTGCTTTTCCTTTGAAATGTAATTTTTTCAATAACAACTTCTTAAATCATGATAAGACTCACGTATTTGAAAGATGAAGGTAAACTTACTAACTACCACTCCCTTTATATGAACAGGGAAGCTTCCCTGCATAGAGAGCTAAGCTGATATGAATCACTGTTGATTTATACTATAATTAAAACAGTTGATCTCACAAAATCTTGTGTACAAACACTCTTACCTAGAAACAACAAAGCATTTATTCAATGTTAAGTCACACATTTGAAAAATTAATAATAAAAATCATTTTAAGGAGCTAATTAGTATATATTAAAACTAATACAAAGAACACCAAAAAATTTCTTAAGCTCAATCTTTTAATTTCGCTTTTTCCTAGCCAAATGTGTCTAAGAATAGTCAAGAAATTGGTTTTAATAAAATAAATAAATAAATAGATGGTATCTTTATGGTCATTTTCAAACTACTTCGTTATATTAGCGCAGTTAATGTTTATGAGGTTGACGGCGAAATCTCACTCACATCAAAGCTATTTATCAAGAGTGTATGCCAAAAAGTAATATTCCTTCTTGGTCGTTAAAAAAACGAATACAAAAAAATAAATAAATAAATAAATAAATAAATAAAATAAAATAAAATAAAATAAAATAAACGGAAAATATATTGTGTATGTTTCAATAAACATTATGAGAAGTACAACCTTTAACCACACTTGCCAACCATCTCATTATGAACCGTACAATTTTTAGTACCCGAATTTTTTTTTTCACACCAGTCATTTTTTAGAGTAATTTTATTCTTATTTAATCGTAACAATATTTGGAGAGAATTACTCTAAAAATAAAGTGGTGTGAAAAAAGGGGCGTTAACAATTGTACGGTTATTAATGAGATGGTTGGCAAGTATGCCTTTAACCATAGCTGCCAATATTTTAATTTATTCCGGAGTCACTTTAGCCCCGCCTCTAATTCGTAAAACTTATTTTTTAAAAGTAATTTTTTCTTATTTTATCGAAGTTATGTATTGAAGAAGATTTTTCTATAAATAAAGTGGTGCGGAATAAAGGCGGGGCTAAAAGTACTCCGGAATAAATTAAAATATTGGCAGCTATGCCTCCCGTTAGTAGTCGCTATAGACAGCGCCACCTATTACAGATGCGCACTTTTTAATTAACTGTCACCAATAATTTTAAGAAGTGATGTGATCGACATTTCTTCGATTTTATTCGCGCTTTATGTGTATGAAATGCCACTTCTAAAAATTTTTGGTGGCTATTGAATAAAAAAATCAGGCAACACTGGAGGATGGGCTGCAAATCGACCAACTAGCGACTACTAACGGGTTAATAAAAAAACCTTTACTTTTAAAAAAGTTCTAAAATCGAATAGCAAATCCTTCGATTCTATTATATGCAACGCAGGATCTTCAATTACTTGAATTCATTTTCTAAATAATTTAAAAGAATAAACATCACATTATTGTTATTACCGGTATTATGTATGGCTGTTCATAAAAAGGAAAAGAAAATCGAACGTTTCTTGTAAATTTTATGGTATTCTACAGAATCTTTAAAAACTATTAAAACTACAGGTAAATAATAATAAATATGCTGAAATAAACATTTTATGTGTTGCAGCAAGGATCACCATCTGCCTAATTGGTAATAATATGACAATTCTCATAGTAAGATGTTCTCTAACTATAACATGGATGGCAATGTTATAACTAAATTTTTAGAAAACTAAGATTTTAAAATGTGATATCATAAGAAAATACTTGAATGCTGCCACTATATTTGTCCAATCAGTCTGGCAGTTCTTATAGCTCTCTTCGCTATACCAACAACAAACATTAGTGATCGCTTACATATACATCATCACACATATCAACGACACACACTCTCTATATCTGTTCGAATCAGTGAATCATGATATACTAAAAAAAAAAAAAAAAATGTTGTGTGTGTGTTTTTAACTTATTTGTTTGTTATGTTTTATCCCTTTAACATTTGCTCTAATCTTTTGAAAAAGTTCTTTATAACATAAAAAAGAACAGCTTGGCGTTAGTCAATTGCACGGCACGGTTCACATTCTATGTCCAATACCAACAAATAAATGTTTAAAATAACAAAAAGAAAGAATAAATGAATCATTTTAATGTTTATATTTAGACGGGAATAAAAAAATATATTAATAAATATCAAGAAAATGTTTACAAAGAAAAACCTAAACTTTATAGAGGGCAGAAAGCAACGATAATAACCAAATCCTAAAAGTAAAGAATACTGTTTAATACATTAATGATTTGTTTTACGAGCCGCTAGTGGCCGGCATAAACTGAGGGTCACATGCAATTCGATTTTGATAGTCCCTGCACCTGTTTAGTACCGAATATTTACGGCGTCTTCTGGATCGATAATCATGAAAAAAAAATCGATAGTGAACTGGGCTATAAAAAGAAGCTCTGTTTTATTGTATTTCTTATTTCTCATTGCAGAAAAAAAAGACTTTGAAACAAAAATACAGCTCGCTCGAAAAAGTTACTATTTTTCCTTTCCATGTTTTTGTCTTTAAATATTCACGAAAAGTTAAACTTTTGCGAAAGTCAGTAACTTGAATGAAATACAGTCCTAGTTTACATTCACTGTGAGATTTCCTTTCCTTGAACGCATGTTATTAAGTGTATGTAAATTAAATCACTCAAACAAGATCAGGAAGTAGCAACGTTTTCAATTGGTAGAAGGTTTTCTACCTCGAATAAGATTTACATGTTTACTCTGTGGCAAATTGTATGTGATGTATTTGGGCTGAAATTGTAAATGGAAGTTAAAAATATATTTCTGTAACACGAATATTTAAATGAACTTATTTATATATATTACAAATAAAGTAAGTTAAATAAATTTCTCTGAATTCGATTTCATGATAAAAATTAGTTTTATAAGCAAAATTGAATTATCTAATATTATTCAAATTTACAATTTAACTTTTTTCAAGAATATACATTTTTCCTGAACAGTATGAATCATTTGTATAACTCGTTCCTTTTGTACAGATATATTTCTTTATAACGAGCCTAACACGCATTTTCAGGCTATATTGAATCAACATGGATGTCCTTAGTTAATACTTATTTACACTAAAGTATTTACACCAATTTTACTTCGATTTTTAACATGCATATTTGCCAAGTCTTCCGATTTCGGCGGAAGTCTTCAACCAGAAATTTTACAATAATTTTCACTTTATTTTATGATATAAAAGGTTATATGATATATTTTTATTAAAAAATAGTGGTGATGAATCTGATTAAAAATTGGAAATATTTTCAAGTAGGTACAGAGTAAACTGTAGTGTTGCCAGAGTTGAGGACTTTTTTATTTAATATCCACCGCTAAATTTTAATTGTAACGGTTGCCTAATCACTTCCAAGATTAATCGTCTATTGTGTATATTACCAATCACTTCTCAAAATTATCAGTGATAGTTGAATTAAAAAGTCCCCCAAGTCTGGCAATACTGGTAAACTACAACGTTAAGAAAAACTGTTTTCTTGCACTATGAATGTATTAATTTCACCAAATGCTGTTAAAATATGATCAAAATAGACTTTGGTCATTACTATTTTAAATTAGTGCACGTTTACTATAAGTAAAAGCATTGTATGGGAAAAGGTTCACAAACATTCAACTGTCAGCCATTACACTTGTAAAAGTTTCCGTAATTTCCAGTAGTCCAGACAAATCGTTTTCTCACCAGAAATTTTATTTAACAGACGATGCTATATATTTGTGCGACACATTTCTTCATAGAAATATAGCTTTTTCTATTAATTAAAATTTTTGGTGAAAAACTGATTTATCGGATATGAGGATTATGCGTCGGAAATTACGGTATTTTATACGAATTGTTACTTGAAATCACCTGCGATAATTTCAGAGAGAGGCAGAGAAAATTTCAGGAATTTTACCTTACGAAAATAACGCTTTCTAAATACGATATATTTGTTTACTACACAACGGTTGTGGGCAACTTTCAATATTTTTCAATGATTTACATTACTAATTTATTGCCTTTTAGAAAATAGTTAATAAGTACCGATAGCGTAAATAGTCCTATATATTGATCCGTCTCTCTTCACAAGAAACATAGTCGGAGATCGTAACTAGAATCATTTGCTTGTTCTTGTAATTAGTTTCTAAATTTCTGCATTTCAGAAATTTAAAATTTTAAATGCAGTTTTATATATTCAAAATCAGAATTCAGTTTAAAACGAAAAGCACGCTGTATTTCAAAAGATTTATTTCACATTGCTACATAAAATAAAACGAAATTTTCAAGTAAATGGTCAATTACAGGTGTCGTAATTCCCACCCGCTTTTCAGGACACTTTCAGGAATGAGAAGCATACAGAAATTTTTATCGTATTTTTATAGTAATGTATCATGATTAAGTAGGACGCAGATTATTGGATAAAAATAGTGGTAGCAAAAAAGACAGAAATTTCTCAGCCCTGAAAGAAAAGGGCGGTCTGTAAGACCTCTGCAAAGTTTGTACAGACCCGCCTTTTTTCAAAAACTCTACACCAAAATTCTGGGAAAATAAGTTTGTTTCTAAATTTCAGGGGTCGCGGCTTTCCTATATTTTTACGATCGTTTTATTATACTGTTACCACAATTTTCTTGAAGGTTTTTATGCTATTTTAACAAGAAAACCAGATGACAGAATAATAAAACGATAGTAAAAATATAGGAACGCTGCGTCCCCTGAAATTTACAAGCTTTTTTATAAATTTCTATACAAATTTAGGGGTAGAGAAAAAGAAGAAAATTCAAGGACCGCACGAGCCTGCCCTGCTAGTTATAAATCATAGCTCCGACTACCTTAATTATTAACGACTTAAGAAAAACACAATGCCGCATATTATTTTCATGTGTGAGTTAACCCTTAAAAGCGCAGCGACCTCGCTACGAGAGGGCAATTACAATCAGCAAAACATCACCTCGGAATTTAAAACGGGACAAAGTTATTTATTTCTTATCTTCTAATTTGTTCGTAAATTCTGGTGCCAACCCGTATTAATTTTGCGTAATTACCTTGCGACACAAGAGATTAATGATTTAGTCTTTTTATTATTCTTGTTTTTAAGGAAAACTTTTACATAATTATTTTAACATATAAAAGTTTATATTTCTATTTAACATTTATAAATTGAATTATATTAGGTTTTTTCAATAAAATATATTATATTCACGCAACAATTCTTACTCGTTTTTGATGTATTTTTTACAGATTTGAAATTTTTCAATTTCTTTTTCTCAGTTTCCATTTTTTTCATATGAAATTCAAATTTAAAAAACGCAATTTAAAGATTTCAAATCTATAAAAAAAAAAAAATATTTCAAAATCATAAGAAGTGTTGCCTGAATATATAATTTATTGAGCAACCTAATACAGTTCAATTTATAAATATTAAATGGAAATATAAGCTTTTATATGAAACCTACTTCACAGGGTTCCCACGGCCAGGCTTTTTTCAAGGACTCTTCCACCAGAAAAATCTTAAGATAAATTTATTTTTAAATATGAAATGTAGATTTAAGAAGAAATTTATTTTTAGATAATACTCGTGGAAGAGTTCTTGAAAAAAATCGGGCCGTGGGAACCCTGCTTCAGTGGTGTCGTCAAAGGTGTCAATTCCCCTTAAACTTAAGTTAACTAAATTAAAAATTAGTCATCTGACTGTTGAAAAATAAAAGTTAAAAAAAAAATATATATAATAAAATAATAATAATAATAATAAATGTCTAAATATATGTATATTTGATGCAGTTAGTATTAATTCACCGGTGAAGTATTTTCAAAGTTTTAATATGAAACTTTTGGATTCGTAATCAGTCACATTAAAGCATCATAAAAGCGTAAGTGCCATCTCTCTCGTTTTTACCGGGAGACTCTATACCACAAATTTTCTATATCAATTTTTAGTTTATTTAATTGTAGAAATAAAATATATACTTCTTTCAAATAGTGGTAAAAAATCAGATTTTAAAATCCTAAATTTTGGCAACTATGCAAAGTATCACGATACTTTTCTTATTTTCTCTCGGTTTTAGTCTGTACTTTGTTTCATTTATTTCTGCGTAAATCTTTACTCTCACATTTTTTTAGAATCACAACGATGTATTTTTTTTTCTCTGAATCGTTAAAGAAGAAAAAAAAAACTTATCCACAGTTCCTTGAAAAATCCAATGTCGTTTCAGTTACGCATTCTATTTATAAAATGTATCATATATTAAAGTCGGATAAGGTGTGGGCAGTAGAAGACTAAATCTGCTTAAGCTTGTCTTTTGTCATGTATACTATTTTCTTCTTTTCCTTGAAACTAAATCGTGATGATTGAATAAAATTTTACTTAATAAAAAAAAAAAAAAAAATGCAATTAAAAAAGGTATTATTATATCAATAGCCAATATTATAATATTACAAATCTAAAATTTGTGCAGAAAAAAAAATAGAGAGAGAGAGTTTTCGACAATGGATAGAAACGTGTCACCTACGGGACATTTGTTCCTATATATATGTCACGTATATAGAATAATGGACAGCGCTTTAAAGTTATAATTTAATAATACGCATTTAATAATTTGAAATTAAACAGTTTTAAATACAAGAAAAGTACAATTATGTATATATATATATGGATATATATATATATATATTTTCCACGGAGTATTTCTTACTCCGTGATATATACTGTTAGAAATTGTACCCTAGGTTGAACCAAAACATGATACACTGTAAAACCCGGATAAACAACTACGTCAGAAACGCCAAAGAAATATATTGCAAATGCATACAGCTGTTTCGGTACCGAAACAGCTGTATGCATTTGCAATATTTTTCTTTGGCGTTTCTGACGTAGTAGTTTATTCGGGTTTTAATATTCCAACGCCAAGTCTCCTGTTATTATATGATACACTGTAGCTGCACCCAGGAGATGGTAAAATTTTTTACCGTTAATTGGTGCTTCGTTCAATCAAGGCTTAGTACTGCAATAGCTACATTCGTAAGGTGGAGAAATCTTTTACCATGATTCGGTACTTATTTTCAACAAGAAGCACCAAGTCGGGGTAAAAGGTTTTACCATCGTATAATTGCAGCTACGGAAGTACAAAGTTTCGGTTCAATATAGAAGCTACTGTAGTACCAACATTTCGTTCAACTTTGAACAGAAATTTTTAACAGTGTAGATGCATATCATGCCTATAGTTGCCGACATAGCACCTTTTGGCTACCGGAAAAATTTAGTAATTTCTTTTTTTTTAAATTTTACTTTATCAGTGAAACCGTTACAGCTCACTGATTAAATAAAATAAATATTTATATTTAGAAATTTTTTTTATTCATGAATTCATCAACCGTGAATATTTATTTAAATCAAATTGGTGTGTAAAGGTTGATATTTTTAGTTATTACCAACTATGTGAAAAATACCAGAGCCGGGAATCGAACCCGGGCACCCCCGCTTAACGCACGGATGCTCTACCACTGAGCTACCCTGGCTGACAACCAGCTAGGCACTTCTCACATAAAAAACAAAATTTCTAAATTGAAATCTCGTGGTCTATGGAGTTGTGCTACGATTATTACTGTCTCACCTGATATATCTGTGTTTGCAGACTCGGTGATTTTGCCAACGTATCTTATGTGAGAAGTGCCTAGCTGGTTGTCAGCCAGGGTAGCTCAGTGGTAGAGCATCCGTGCGTTAAGCGGAGGTGCCCGGGTTCGATTCCAGGCTCTGGTATTTTTCACATAGTTGGTAATAACTAAAAATATCAACCTTTACACTCCAATTTGATTTAAATAAATATTTATATATTTTTTTTCCAATAGTCAAAAGGTGCTAAGTTGGCAACTATAATAATGTCCTTAGTTTTAAAATAAATGGATTCTATAACTTTTTTTTTTTTTTTTTATGCATGCGATTGTCGCTGTTTATATATTTATATATGTAAATATATATATATATATATACGTGCGTGTAATTTCTTCTAAGCTGTAATAAAAAGACGGAAGATATTGAAAAATAAAAGAGTACAGAAGTTAGAAACTTTCGTTGTTTATGTCTTAAAAAAGACTTTTTTATTGACTAACATTAATATATACATATTTTTTAATTTTTAATGCAATAGTAACACGAATAGTTCTTTACTCTTTCAAATGTGATACAAAATCACGTCTTCAAGTTCCATTACATAAAGAAAGTAAGCCTTTTAAAAAAGAGTGAAAGGGAAAAAGCAAGTTTTGATTTACAGAAATGAAACTGTGTAATGACAAGTTTTTATTTGTTTGTGAAACTAGATACAAAACTGGAAAGAAAAAGAAAGTCAAACGTTATTGCTTGAAGTTTCTCTTACGATAATATGATGGCTTCCCCTTTCCATTTTTTTTTTTTTTTTTTTTTTTTTTTTTTTTTTTTAAATTAGACTACTTCTTCGTGAATCATCATAAAATAAATAGCACTGAAGGCGCCTATTTTTTTTTTTTTTTTTTATATAAATGATATAAGACTACAATGAGGCTATATTTCATGTTTTTAAACAGTAACTTTTTTCCTCTTGTAATTTGTTTGTTTATTTTTCCCAAATGCGAGCTTAAAGGAATTATTTTGCAATATAGAACTTCCAGTAAATTTTTAGCTCATTCTAAAGCAACTTTCTTTTATTTTGTTTAATTACGAATATAAATTATGTAGCTCTATGTCATAGCTGCCAAGTCTTCTCGATTTCCGGAAATACTTCATACCATAATTTTATAATAGTGAAACTCAATATTTTAAATTACAGAAAATTAATATCAGAGGTTTCTGTAAAAATATAGAGGTAATAAACCTAATTTTTAAAACGCAAATGTTGCAGCTATACTACACTGTTAAAAATTTCAGTACACGGTTGAGCCAAAATTTGGCACTACGGTAGCTGCAATATGCTAGACTGAACCAAAACATGGTACTATAGTAGCTTCAACCATGTGATGGTGAAACGTTCTACTATGATTTGGCCTTACTTGTTGAAAGAAAGCACCAAATCATGGTAAAAGATAAAAACTTTAGTATAAAAACTTTAGTATTGGTAGAACCAAATACCAAATCATGGTAAAAGGTTTCACCATCTCATGGTTGCAGATACAGTGGTGCCATGATTTGGTTCGACCTAGGGAAAAATTTTTAACAGTGTACACTGTAAATAATAAATAAATAAATAATAATAAAAATAATAAAGTCCTGTTTGCTGCCAGAAATTTTCTCTAGTACAGAAAAATACATTCTGTCAACGTAATTTTTTCGTAACTTATGCGTATTTTCTGTCATTACAGAAAATTTCTGGAAGCAAAAAGAACTTTTTTTTTACAGTGTATATTAACCCTTTGCCGGTCCTATTTAATTTCATTCCTGTGGTCAATGTTGCCAAATTCACTGACTTTTTTATTTAATATCAACCACTAACTTTTAACTGTAATGGTTGCCTAATCACTTTCAAGGTTATTTTTCTATTAGGTATTTCAAATATTATTCCTCAAAATTATTAGTGAAAGCTGAATAAAAGAGTCCTTAAATTTGACAACACTGTTTAGAGCGGTTTAGAGCGTTAGGGCCGGTAAAGGGTTAATCCTATATAGCTATTTTAAACAAATGTTTAATTTTCATTAATTGGGTACCATATATATATATATATATATATATATATATATTATATTGTATTATAAAAATCACATTGTTATATTATTGATTTCTATTTCACTATTTTGTTTTTTCTAAAATATTAGAATAATTATTAATATGCTTTCAAAAAGCCCTTTAAAATTTTAAGTACAAGTTTTTAAATAAACATATATTCTGAAAGTTTATAATTAAAAAAAAATTGTTTTCAAATATGGTTACACAAATAACATTGATTTTATACACAGTGGACAGATAATTTGTTTTGGAGATAATTAACCCTTTCGCTTCGACTGCCATGCATACGTGCCAGCAAGAAATGCACTCATTTCCCGGCCGGCACTCGGAGGTGCCAAAGCGTTTTTTCTTTCATTCCTAGGCATCAAACATTTGAGCCGAAGGGTCCTGGAACGCTTTAAAAAATGTAATTTTTGGCAGAGGATGGCATTGTATGTCTGTAAGATTTGAGATATTGATCCATAGGTTTTGAGCGCGCATTTGTATTGTCCGTCACGAAAGGGTTAAAAATTGTCTTGAAAAAATAATTGAAAACGTAAATATACATTTTTTGGTCCACATGAAAATATTCCCTTGTTTTAAATATCTGGACACTTAAGAGAAATTTTCCTTTAGATAGCACCAAAAGTGTATAAAAGTATGCTATTCATTTCAAAAAGTTATTTGGATAAAAATGATAGCAAAATAAATATATTAAGATTATATTTTTATCTGAATAGAAATATGATTCAGGAAATAGAGAGATAAATAATGAATCAAATGATTAAATAATCGTATGTATGGGTGTATCAATAAATACGAAAACAAACTTTAAAATCAAGATAAACCTTAAAATCCGCGTAGCTGTAATCTATTTCACTGAAACCTTTTTTCAAGGTATAACAAAATATAAAATATTTATTGAATCTTTTTGTATAATTTGTTGCAACTTTAATATATATATATTTATTTAAGTATACAAGATTACTAGAAATACACCTCTATCAAATACATTCAAAAGTTAACATAAAGAAAACGTAAGTTTCAAATCGTTTTTAGAATAATTAAATTTTATTAAATGTATGTTTATCGCATGGAATGACAAATGTTTAAGAGAATTTAGATTATTTTACAATCAAATTTAAACTAGTGGATCTGCAGATCAGGAGCCTCAACGTCCTATTTGCATCAGACATTATTCAATAGGTAATTTTTATTTATTCCTTATTATATAATAGTATATATTGATTCTATAGACTTGTTACCATAGTCAGATACATTCCTGAGGGGGGCTGCCGCCCCCCTCAACCCCCTGCTCTATCTCTCTTTGCATTTACTTTTGCATTTACTTTTGCATAAATTATTTCAACGAGGCTTAGTAAGTTGATAAAATGCTAATTTTCTGCATTTCTAGTCATTTTAGTGTTAAAATAGCCTAATTTTTCCTTAAAAACGCATTATAAAGCTCGAAGAAGGGAAGAAATGGATTTGTCGCCAAATTTGGCGACTGTTTCCCTCCTTGGCGGTTTTTTTTGCGACCTTGGCGAGAAAATCCTTATTAGGGATATACCAAATATGGGCGCTCTAATCTCATAAGCTGATGAGATACGATAATTTTCCAGAACAGCCTGGGTTCGATAGAAAAGTATAAAAGGAGCATTTTTTTCGCCGACGCGGTCAGTCTCAGATATGTCTCAGATCTGTGAGCCTTTTTGAATGAGACTTGCTTTATGTGTTATTGATAAACAGTTTGTGCTGTTGTTGTTCTGTTAACGGCTGTTGTTTAAGCTGTGTTTACTGGTTAAATTGAAGCTGATACTTGGTTTATAGACCTGTATTTTTCTGGAACTTTCTGTGAATAAATCACGGAATTATTACAAGTTTCGCCTGTCATTCTCGGACAACTTACAAACCCCCAAGTACGCAACAATATGTATTCTTAATAAACGACGGACTTGTATTATTTCCCTGAAATTCATAAATACCAAATTTCATAACTACCAAATTTCATACAAAAAAAAAAAATTACATAGCATATCGGAAATATTTTGCGTAACCTTTAAATTAATTACCAATTCTATACCCACAATTTTCAACAGGAAAAAATGCTTTTAAAATTCTAATAAAATTTCATTATATTTGATGGGGTGTAGTGTAACCGTGTTAAAATACACTTAAGAAATACCGACTACAGACCGTATTAGTACGAAATTCTTTTATGTATCCCGAAAAAGTAGCCACAGTCATTATAAACGCCAATAATAAGAATAAACCTAATTAATTATAACTCATTAATTTTTCACACTAATTTGACATCATTTGGATGATTACAGTACATTCTCGTAATTATTTTGTATGGTCCCATTAATTATTTAGTCTATACATACCCTTTTTTAAGAGTAAACATGATTTTAAGCATCTTTATAATGTATGTTAATTTTATTAATTTCAATTCAGCAAAAACGCATTAAAGTGTGCGCTTAAATAAAAATTTGTCCATAGGCTTCAATGTTACGAAATTTTTTTGTGTGTCTCTGTAAACGAACCACAAACATTGTATACACCAGTAAAAACTATTCAGCTTATTTTTCATTTAAAATTAATAATTGTTCCAAATTTAACATCGTTTGGATGACACCGTAACATTGTCAGAACACTTTTGTAAGGTCCTGTACATTAATTAGAAAGCTTAAAAGCACATATTTTCTTCAAACAACATGAGTTTAAGCATCTTACTCACGTACGCTAGTTTCATTTTCTTGATTGCAAAGTAATGATATTAAAATACGTTTAAACGAAATTCACCCCATACGCCGTAATGTTAAGAATTTTGGCGTGTCCCTGTACACAGTTTATAAACAATATAGCAATAAAAATTATACAGCTACTTAAATGGAAAGCTGGAAAGTGTGCACCAATCTGCAAGTCAATCGAAGGATTTTTGCGGCCACTATTGCGGTACATACAAATTCTTCCCATAGACTGTAATAATAAGAAACACTTTGGCGTGTCCCTGTACACGCCCATATAACAGTGATCTTCCCGCTTCGCTCCCTGGGACCTCCTGGATTCTTCCCGGAAGAATCCAGGCGTGATTTTTGCGGCCGCTATCACACGACAGACAGACAGACAGACAGACGGAGGAGCCCAAAATACTTTTGAGTCTCAATTGAGGGCCTCCACTGACGTTTCGGCAAAAATTGGAAGTCAATAGCTTGATTTTTGCGGTGGCTATCGCGGTACATACAAATTCTTTCCATAAGCCGTAATGATAGAAACACTTTTGCGTGTCCCTGTACACGAACTACAAATGGAATACACACCTAAAACTATACAGCTGATTCCGTTGGGCTCATGAACATGTGTACCAAATTACATGTCAATAGCGTGATTTTTGTGGCCGCTATCACGGTACATACAAATTCCTCCCATAGGCCGTAATGGTAAGAAAAACTTTGGCGTGTTCCTGTACACGAATTACAAATGGAATACATACCCAAAACCATACAGCTGATTTCGTGGGGCTCATGAACACGTGTACTAAATTGCAAGTCAATAGCGTGATTTTTGTGGCCGCTATCGCGATACATACAAATTCCTCCCATAGGCCATAATAATAAGAAAAACTTTGGCGTGTCCCTGTATACGAACTACAAATGGAATACATACCAAAAACTATACAGCTGATTTCGTGGAGCTCATGAACATGTGTACCAAATTTCAAGTCAATAACGCTATTTTTGCGGCCGCTATCGCGCGACAGACAGACATACACACAGACACAGCCCAAAACCGTTTTGAGTCTCAACAGAGGGCCTCCACTGAAGTTTCGGCAATAATTGATTAAAATATTAGATAACTTAAATACTGTTAATTTAAACATTTAGTTGATATCTTAAACAGGGTTGATTCAGTAACGCCTTTTTTTTTTCCATGACTCTTCCACCATTATACTATACAGCAATATTCTTCTTAACGAATCGTGGGAACATATTATACAAGGTTACTATATAAATATAGTGGTAGAAAAGTCAGGAAAAAAATACTCACTGTAGCAACTCTGTTAAAGGTAGTCCACAAAGAAATATTTTTATGCGTTGAAAAGAGACTTAAATAATTTTTTATATATATTTCATATTATTTCTTGGAAACATTTATTTTAAAAGCAATTTTTTGAGTGCGCATAAAACGAGTATAAAATACCTTAAAAATATTTAAATATAGATGAAAGGAAATCGTATATATATATATATATATATACATAAAAATCTAAGTGAAACAATTACATCATATTTATAGTAATCCATTTAGAGTGTAATTTTTTGTGCAGTCATGTAAAAAAAAAAAAATCCACAAAACCCCCTCGATTTAATGAATCTCAGAGATATGCATTAGTTTTATTCAGATTCAGTGTGTGTAATTTCATTTAAGCTGAGTACAAACAATAAATTCCATAGAAGCATCAAAAAATTTTCCTTTTTTGCATAAAAGAATCTAGATATATAACAGCTTCAGTAGAGAATACGTTACTAAAAATGCCTAAAGCATATAATTTTCATTTTTTTTTTTTTTTCGAAATAGATTAACATTGTAAGAAGATCAAAATTCAACCCGCGTCGTTTGAATTGTGTCCAAATTATTATTATTATTATTATTATTATTATTTTTAGAAAAAGAAAAAAAAATTAAAAAGAAACTAAAAATATTGCGCGTATTATTTTCAATAGTTGAAATGTCATAGCACCTGTATTAAGTCATTTAAATTTCGCATAATCTAAGCTCTAACGTTTGAACTCACTCATATATACAATCCGAAAAGTTATAAAGGCGTTTCAACTTTTCTGAAAAATATTTCTAATACAAACGAAATCATCTTAGCTCTCTAATGGATTCAACTCTATATATTTAATAATAATAATAATAATAATAATAATAATAATAATAATAAAATAGTATTAAATACAGTTGACTTCAGTGGGTATATACTAAAATGTATCTTATTAGTAAAATTTATCTTATTAAAATGTGCATTTTGCTTAATATATAAATACCAAATATTGCGTTACTACTGTTTTATTTTCGTGCATTTATTATTATTATTATTATTATTATTATTATTATTATTACCATCATTTAAAGTACAGGTTTCAACCTTTTATTTAGAATATTGGTGTGCAAAAAGTGAGATCACGAGCCACAAATTCCAACCACGAAAACATCCCACTTCCTTCACTGATCTAGCAGCCGTATTTTAATTATTATTATAAAAGGTATTTTCAATCCAATATATTTTGATGTTACGCACAAAAATATGACAGTACAGAATGTTACGCACAGAAATATATATTAGCATGTTATGCACTGAAATATATATCAGAGGTATGCTAAATTACCAGGTAAAAATCAAAGTTTCGTATATGCAGTGTTAGAGATTATAATTTTTCTTTAACAAATCATATAAATATAATAATTAAAAATCGAAAACTATAAACATATTTTCCGAAAGAAGTTAGTTATATCGATTTTAGAATAGATAATTCTATTTACTTAAAAAAATAGTTTTAAATGAAAAATTTTTAACTGTACAAAATTTCTCAGTAATATTATGTTTGTTACAGTCACTTATTAGCTTAAAATACTCTAACATACATAGTTAATATACAAACCAAACAACAGAATTTTCTGTATCTGTTTGCAGCAAAACTAAATTTATCCTCGATAGAGGAATGCCGGACCTATTTTCATTCGCAAAAAATATTAGCAATTCAAAATATATGTAAAATTTTCATTTATCCAGAAAATAAAGTAACACTTTCATGACTGCTAACGTAGATTCACGTCATTTGGAAATCTGTAATCACCCCCACTGGGCGTTTCTTTTGCAATTTGTATGTTTACTATATTTCTTAAGAATATTCCCAATATTCATACTTGTACAACCAAAATACTATGGATACAAATATTTTAATTAGAAAGAGTATAATTATAATGTACAGTAAAGTTTCGTACAAAGCGGGTGCAAGTTTGCCTCATGAATACTACAATTATATTTTTTAATACCACTAATTTTATATCAAAGCAACTGATTTGTATAAAAACTAAATCGAGTGTATAGATTGGTACTCTAAAAATTTAGTGGTGCTAAAAAATAAAATTGTTTTACTTATTTGTCATCTCTGGCATCGCGTTGTACGAGACTTTGTTGTATATTTATTTGTAACACAAATATGGATACAGAAAACCTTGTTCGGAAATAATGCAGCTTAAAAGAATAACGGCCGAAGGCAGGGCCTGGTTAAGACCGGGGCACACATTATTTTCCCTTACACCATTATTTTTTAACAAATACTTTCGTCCTATAATAAACAGAAATTTCTCATCAAATTAAGGAGACGATTATTTAAAAAAAAAAAAAAATACTAGTGTCTAACTAGCGATGGGTAAATTCGATTGTTTTACACCGTTCATGTTTTATAACAATAATGTACTTATCAAAGCGTGAAATTTCTATGATATTAAGTAAAAAATAAATCGTAAAAATATTCCGGTAACACAGTGCCCCAGCCTTGATCAGGCTCTGTCCAAAGGCGGAACTTTGTATCAGAAAGACTAAAACATGCGGTCGCGAAAGTGTTAAGTAAATACAGCAAGTACAGTAACCTAGAGATATAATGTAAATTATATTTGGATGTTTGGGATTTCCTTTCCATTTCTTTTAGAAATGTTAAATAATTCTGTAGATCTTTAAACAACCTACAGTGCAAGCTGCCAAGCTGCACTACTTCTACTAAGTATACAAAAATTGTCCAGAAAAAATAATACATTATTCTATCTAAATTCATAGCTGTTTAGTCTTCCGATTTTCGGATACCACTTTTTATAAATAGTTATCTTAGTATTATTAAATTACCAAAACTAAATCGTCAAATAAAATAATTTGAAAGATATATATATATATATATATTTAAACGGATCATTTGAAAGCTAAAATTTGACGCTAAATTTTAACTTTCAAAATTTCTTTTCTTTCTTTCTTTTTTTCTTTGGATGCTAAATTTTGACGCTATGTTTAAATAAAGATAACTTTAGGGTATCTTTAAAAATAAATAAAATAAATAAATAAATAAGTAAATTATTTATTGTATGCATTTTTTTAACATGAGGAACTATAAAAAGAAATCTGAAAGAGCTTCAAAGGATCAAGATATATACGGTTTGGCTACAGCTGAAATCATCGAGAAAGGTTACAAATGTTAGACACCCATCACCCGAAAGAAAAATATTTGAAAAATAATTTGAAGGGATAATTAAAAAGTAACACAAACATGAAGAGAAAGAAAAAGATTATAGGAAGAAATAAATAAATAAGTAAGTAAACGAAAGGATAAAAATAAAAATAAAATGTTTTTAACACCACATACAGATTCTGCATTAGAGGAGGGGCTTGTGGAGACGCCTACACTCAGAGCTTGAAGTCTCCGCCCATTTTCAGGAAACTTTCATAGATGAAAAAATTTTGGCTTCTTTGCCATTACTATATTTATACAGAAACATTTTCTGTGTTTTTATATTATAGTGCCGTGATTATTTAATCACAAATTATAAACACGATTTAATCACGATTCACAGAATATTGCATAAAAATAGTGGTAGAAAAAAGCAGAAATTTCTCATCAATAAGAGTGTCCTGAAAAAGGGCGGAGAATTCGAGCTCTGCTAAACCCTCTCTGAGGCAGAAGAATGGGTACAATGCTTAATTTGTAAAATGTGGGCACACGTTAAATGTATAAGAGGGAACAAAATATCATTTGTTTCAGTTAATTTCAACTCTGACTAAGATTGACTTCTATGTTGATTATATATTTAACTTTCTCTTTATTTGACTATAATCCATTTGATATAATTCATTGTTACTATACCAAGAAGGTTATAATTTAATATTAGTTATTAATTGCCTTTTTTATTAAATAAATGATTGATAACAAAAAAATTTTGAAATATTGTCATTTTTATTGTTAATGTTCCCGTCGTATCTGTTACAATCTGCCTCACGTGTGTTACAATTTGTGTTACAATTGTGTGTTAAGAGTATGTTACAGTTTGCCAGTTTGTAGCAGGCAAATAATTTTGAAAAAATATTTTTTTTTTTTTTGTGCTAAAATTGGCAAAATTAACAAAAGTTTTTTTTTTTTTTTTTTTTTTTTTTTTTAATGAACGTGATTAGATGAATATGTATGTTATGGGAAACATCAATTATAAACAGGAAAACGTTAATACATTTCAAAATATATTTAATTTCCCAAAAACTGTTGCAACCAGCCCCACTCTCCCTATTTAGAAATATTTAGGGTATTTTCATATTAAGTTTATTATTATTAAATAGGTTAAAGATTATTGTGAAAAAATAGTGCTGAAGGAGTTCCGTCTAAAGATGAATCGCTTTCACCCCTGTATGTACTGAACGTTCATACATATATTTATAATGTGCAAAATGTACGCTACAAAATTTATTCTATCTTTAATGTGGAATTTTTTTATAACACAAAGCTAAGAAGAAATTATTTAATATATATGTATATATATATGAGGTTACATTGTGAAATTGAATCGAATCATGAAATTTACTTCCATCATTTGCAAAAATAAAAACCTTAAAATATAATTTTTGATTGCACTCATTCGATATGATCAACGAAACAGACATTAATACATTCATAATGATAGATTTTGATCTGATTTTGAATAGTTATACATAAAATAATTTAACCAAATATCAATATAAATTTTTACCACATGAAACATTAACAAAAATTTCGTTTCCCTTTTTCCGTAGTACATTTTTTTACATGGAATGCACGAGTTTTTATGACGGTATTGGCTGGTCGAAATTTATTACATCTGCTAATTCTCTAGATGATTGATGTGAGTCATCAGATTACGGAATTCAAAATGTCTCCATCGAAACACGATGGCCTTGCTGAAAGTGGAAAGTGGCCAGAAATTTCTATTTCGCTATGTATTTGTTAGTTGTATTCTTTCCGTAAGTGATGTTTACAGCCGCTTTAGCTATATTTTTGAATGAATAACTCAAAAAAGAAAATTGTCAGAAGTGTTCGATTTTATCATTACAAACATTCTTCAAAATTTGAAAAAAATTAATGTATATGTAAGGAAAAAAAAAAAAAAAAAAAAAACATTTTAAATTACGAATGATAGATGACAAACGAAAGACTTCTAAAAATGCTATGTAGCGATATAAAGAATTCAGGATGAAATGTATGCATCAAGCCAATGTTTAATAAGTAAATTTCAAATTACATTTTAATTGACAAAAGAGTGGGAAATGATTTTTCGGATAATTTATTCAAAAAATGGTCATCGTCTGTGTAATAATGAGGTAACTGTTAGCAATTAAACGTTTCATTAATTATAGTCTACAGCTAAATAATCCTATCTATCCTTATATCCAAATACCTATAATCTCATTTGTACAGTATAAAAAAAATTATTTTTCAACAAAATAGCTGCTAATATTTTAAATTTTAAACCAAATTTATCATCACTATTTTAACCCTTAACCTATCGACGGTATTTTAAAGCTGTGTTGCCAGATTTTGTGACTTTTTTATTCAATAGTCACCAGTAATTTCGAGAAGTGATATTTGACAAACATAATAGACGAATCAAATTGGAAAATCGTCTATTATGTATGTAAAACATCTCTTCTCAAATTTATCGGTCACTATTGAATAAAAAAGTCGCAAAGTCTGACAGCACTGTTTTAAAGTGCCATTTCTGTAAAAAACATATAAAATCGAATTTATGGAAGATATATGAAATATATTCATAAGAATATTCATAAGAATAGAACGTATGAATCTAACTTTAATCTCACTACAAGGTGCTAAAAGCTACATGTAGCCGTTTATGTTCCAGAAAAAAATTTTATAGAGTGCTCGCGCTGATTTTGTTTTCACAAACTTTACGTGTTCTATAATTAATTCCTATGTTACTTCAAGAATCTCCCATCAAACTTAGAAAAAGTATGTGGAACATATAGAGTAGTAAATACTTTTTTTACACTTATTAAAGATCCAAATATCATTTTCGACCTCTATGCACCAGTGGTACACTAAAGTAACACATCACAAAATCCTCATTAATTACTATGATGAGGTGATATGCATAGTTTTCATTGCATATATCTTTAAAAATTACTCTTAAGTAACTAACAATATATGTTTCAAATACATTTTTTATCGATTTCATAAAGCGGTAGATAAAGGGTTAAAAATTTGGCATGCGTATTTTCTGCAATTATTTAAAATTGAAAATTGCTATAGAAACTTTCTGGTGTGAAGTGTTCCGGCAAAAATGGAAGAGTTGGTAGCTATGTAACAGGAACAAGGTTACTAGATATTTTCTTCGATAAAAGAAATATTGAATTATCTTTATTATTGCGATTTTGCCCAAAGGACTTTTCTAAACAACAGTTGCTAAATACATACAAAAAGGTAAGGTAAAGGTAGGAGAGCTTGCGCACAATTCGATATAAAAATCCAAATATTAATATTTTTTTTTTTTTTGTTAAACTATAGGTGCATTATTTTGAATTAAACCTTCTTCTATGTATTTCCATTACTATTTTATTGTTCTTTAATAATTTGAAACAACAGTTGTAATAAAACAAAGGGAGCTATTTTGCTTAGTCTCTCCTTATACAGAAGGAGTGATTGCTCACATGGGCAGGAGAGATTGCGCTTAATTATAACTACAATTACATTGTTGATAATAATGATTGCACTTAAATGAAATTTTGCAAGGTATTTGTAAACAAATATTTTTTCATTGGGAGTGGATATTTCAATTCAATAATTTAAAAAATCAGAAAAATAAAAGAAAGTTAAAAAGAATTACAAAATTTATTAAAAATATTGTAAAGAAAAAAAAAAAAAAAAAAAAAAAAAGACAAGATAAAGCAGGGTTCGTACGGGCATAATTTTTTCCCTGAGTCTTATACCAACAATTTTGTAGAACGATTTTCGTTATAAAATAAGTCTATACGATAAAGGTGAATTTTATTGTTTTAGAATACTGGTGTGAGACTCAGGGAAAAAATAAGGCCCGTACGAACCCTGTAAAGATAAAGATCGTAAAATAACATTAAGTTACTAGATAACATGTTTAACTTAAAATAAGTGCATTTCCTTTGCAGCTTGAATGGCTTCTTTATGCTGGCCGAATGTCTCGTTGTCCAAAGTCGTTGCATTTATTGTTGTACATGGTGAAGTTATCGCGCAACCACCTACCACGACTGAACCTGTTGGAGATTAATTTCACACCGTGTGTATGCATTTCGGACCAAAAAATGTAGCACACTGTGTGTGCAGTGCTATATGGGTAGTCCCACCCACTTTTAAGCCCAGAATTCGCCCACCGTTTACTATTCATTAAAGCTTTTCTTCCCCCCCCCCTCAAAATCTTCCGCACAAATATCTTCACAACACAAAACCTAAATTTCATTTGATTTGAAATCTTTTCGTTTCACCTTTAAAATCCTTTACGTTTATTTAATTTATTTTATTGAAATTTAGACGATTATAAAGTCCTTAAAAAGAAGTTTGTGTAGGCTGATACTTTTTGCTTGTATTTAGTTTTATCGCTTATCTACATATTATAAGCAGCCGACAGCCGCACAAAACTTGAGAATCATACTTGAATATATAGAATAACATTTAAATACTTTGCGATAAATTTCACATGGGCTAAAGTTAAGGAGAGGTAAATCGTGCCAGAGGTGTGGCTTTTGTCGATCGTGCCACTCCTGAATCCTTATTTCCTGGTGCAATTCCAGACAATCAACAAACTCATCCCTGTCATTACCAATAAGTTGCGAAATTTCTATTAGAATAGAATTTTATAAAAATCAATGCGCATTTTCTCCTAAATAGCAAAAGTCCAAACTCTCCGATTTTAGTAGGAGAGATTGCGGTGTCTCTTATTAAATAATTATTCGCTTTTAGAGAAAATCGTGGTGCTCATACCGTTAGTCTAGGCATAGCCTCCTAAACTAGATGCCTGTCGCGTGGCTCGGAATCTTGGCAACAGTTGTAACGGTAGACAGCGCCACCTGGTGCAGATTGCGCGACTTTTTTATTCAACAGCTACCAATAATTTTTAAAAGTGGGATATAATATATATAAAAGGCGAATAGAATCGAAGAAACGAAGAAACGAAGTATATATATATATCATATATCACATCTTAAAATTATTGGTGACGCTTGAATAAAAAAGTCGAGCAATCTGTACCAGGTGGCGCTGTCTATCGTTTCAACTCTTGCTAGGTTTCCGAGCCACGCGACAGGCATCTAGTTTAGGAGGCCATGGGCTAGGTTAGTAGCTTATGAAAAATTGTTTAAATTAAAAATATTTTTTATTGCTACCATTTTATTCAGATTCCTAGGAAGGGTTATGAAAATGCAAGCATTTGTTTTTAAAAACGAGACAAAATAACCACGCTTTATCTTAGACTTTTGAAGCAATCAACATGTATATTTAAGTCAGCGCTTCACAAATGATATTGTACAACCATAACCTCCTTAACTAGATGCCTGTCGCGTAGCTCGGAAACTAGGCAACAGTTGAAGCGGTAGACAGCACCACCTGGTACAGACTGCGCGACTTTTTTATTCAACAGCCACCAAAAATTTTAAAAAGTGGGATATGATATACATAAAAGGCGAATAGAATTGAAGAAACGCCGATTATATATATCATGTATCACTTCTTTAAATTATTGGTGACAGTTGAATAAAAAAAGTATTGTAATCTGTACTAGGTGGCGCTGTCTACCGCTTTAACTGTTGCCTAGTTTCCGAGCAACGCGACAGGCATATAGTTAAGGAGGCTATGGTACAACCATCTGAAATCGGAACTCGCCCACTCTACTCTTTCCCGTCGATCGCCTATGTGCCCAATCTCCCCTGCCGCGCGATCTCTCCTAGCTTTACCTTCTATAGTTATAGAAGACTGACCTATACAAAGATGCATATAAATAAAGCAATGCGTGGCGAATTCTAACAATGCTAAGGAATATTATTTAGAATGTTGGTAAGTATGGAAAATAGTGTTGGTTATTCTTAAAAAAATAACCACGTATTGGTAAGATTGAATATCTTTTTTTTCTTTCAATATTTTCAACTAGTAAAATTTCCACGGCACCTAATTCCATAAAAAAGTGCTGATAATAGCTATAAGTGAATTAATTTTAAATAAATTTGTTTCTATAGAAATTCCTAACAGATTGCTTCAGTATGTAAATTATGTAAAAATCTGAAATATGACTGATCAGGTTTTTTAGAAACAATTAAAACCCTTAATTAATCTTTAATTAGCTTTTAAACCCTTCAAAGTAATAAAATATCTTGCTTTTTAAAATTCAGATGTTGTAGATGTTACCCAAAATTGCTGCCGCCCGTAATTTTCAACACCACTATTTTCATACAAAAATCTTTACTTTATTGCATCGTATAAAAGTATTACAAAAGACTGTTATTAAAAATTGTGGTGGAAAAATTTACGGATAATGGCAACCCTGATCCCCTCCAAAGAAATATGAAAATCAGAGCTAGGATGGTATCTTAAACACAGAGTTGCCAACTTTTATAATTTTTTCCAGCATTTTTAATCTCACATTCTTTTAATACCACTTTTTTTTATGTAATTTTTTTCCTATTTTGTTGCAAATATATATTGAATATAACTACTTTATAAATAAAGTAATGTAAATTAAAGTCAGGACTAAATGTGCTACGTAATAAATTATAAAAGTTTGCAACTCTGTAAACATAGTTTTAAAACTTTGAAGAAAAATGTTAGCTCAATACCATTTACTTAAAACTAAGTATGAAATATAAGTATCTACATTTACATTGCTGTCAAGAATGTAATGCTATTTTTAAAAGCTAAAATTTATGGCATTTAAAATTCTTTTCAAGTGCTAGGTTAATGCAATGGTATTACATTTCTATTTTCAGTAGAAAGCGTACTATTTTTAAAGATTAAAAATATATTTTTCAAAATTTGTTTAAGAACGTGCTAAAAATGATATTTTTTTGAAGGTCAATAATTAAAAGAATTCCTTTTTTTATCAACACTCTTTACTGAACATTTATTCTTCTTCATACTTCATCCTTCTACTGAATCAATAACTACCTTTGCCGAATTTTCCGTCTGACCTTCAAGTATATGGGAAAAATTCTGTAACTTCCGATATTTTACGGTAAGAAAAGGTCACAATATATTATTTTAAATTTTTTAAAGAGAAATATTTATTTATTAAATGAGTAAACATCTTTAACTATGAATAGTCAAACAAATGTACACAAAAAATACCTTTATTAATGAAAAATATTTCGATTTGGGAGAATTCGAATTCTGTCACAAATATCTAAAATGTGTTCTGTAAAACAGGAAATGCAGTATTGCCTTTGATATGTCAAAAGTTATTTTTAAAATTGTACAACAAATACAATGTCAGCAATATTTTTATACTATACTGTCACTTATAGGCTAAAATAAACTGTTTCTTAATATCAAATATATACTTTTATTTCTTTGCACAAATCAAAAATATGTTCTGAAACAATTGCTTCAAACGTTTCCGACCCACGCTGAATTAGGAGAAGAATATTTTGATATGATATTATGATAAAAGGTATTTTTCTTTTAAAAGTAGCTTTACCAATGAAAGAGAGAAATTTTTATCTTAATACGTAGATGGAATGTGCCGAGTTCGAGCCTAGGTCGTTTACTGATCGTTCAGATTTTTTCGTGTTTTTACCTGAAACTTGCGTCAGTATGTGCGAGGATACCTTAGAAAGTTCCATACGGTGGGCATAGGTATATAGTAATAAGACATAGATTGATCACTGAGGGGAGAAAAGTGATGCCTTTTCATTTTGGAAAAGACGGCCATTTAACTCTCTTATGGATGACTTTTCCCGAGTGAATATACACGGGAATATACATAGATAATCTATCAAATAAAATTTATGAATAATTATGTATTAAAAGAGAATGAAAAACTCCAGATACTCTTTTTTTTTTTTTTTTTTTTTTTTTTTTTTTTTTTAATATGCTGTAGTATACTCATGTCTGCACAAAACTGACTTTCTTTCGGCATTTATTATTACACTTCTTTGAGATAAAAATCGTCTGCATTCATCATGGAAAATAATTTTAATAAATTATAATTTAATAAATAATTTGTATTGCGTAAATTTGTATAGGATTATATATAGAATAAAGTCTTGTGGTGGCCACAACATACTAGTTACATATTAAAACTTTCACGGCTGCTAACTACATTTAAAAGAATTTTGAAAATTCCGTACTGCTTACTAATATAAAATATTAAAAAATATTAAAATTTAAAAAAGTATTGCATTGAATATGAGGACAGTAATTATTTCATAAAAATAACAAAGCATTTGGTTAAAAAAAATTATATTTTTCATAAATTACTTGAATATAACTTATTTATGAAAACTTATCTCATTTCTTTTCATATAATTTTTAGAACACTTAAAAGCCGCGCAACATTTCGGCATTTTCAAAATTCATTAACATTCTTCTATTACTATTTCCGAGTTTTATACTCCCCAATGGCTGATGCCAAAACTTTTTTTCGGCATCAAAAATCTTTGCACGATAACATGGGGATGATAGGTCTATATAAATTACTATATCTATGACGGTGAGCATTCACGCAGGCCTAGTCCTTATGTAAATATACAGAATTAACTCTCACATTATCACCATGATAAAACCTTTCAAATTATTCTCTAAATGTTAAAGGTATTTTTATACGTATGAAAATTAATAGCACAACATCACCAATCCAATATTTTGACAAGAAATTTTTTTAAAAACTATATTAAACTAAATTTATGTAACCTAGAGTAATAAATGCTATGAAAAAAAGATATGTACACAATTCCATAAAATTTAATGCATTATAACAAAAGAGTTAATAATAAAAAAATCCCTCATAAATTTCTCAAAATATCATAATCAAAATTTAATGGCTTTATGATGAGCCATGAGATATATTTTTCTGAAAATAAATGGATCGTGAAAAATTATACCGTTAAGATACAGGGCATAAATTAGCTTATTTTCCCAAAGCAGCAGATGTTAAAGTAATATTTGAAATTCTCTCAAAGCTTTTTAAAATAACTATATGTTATCTTTTTATAATGATATGGGCTATACATTATTAGATTTCGGGAATGCATGCCTGCAACTTTAAGAACAGACAATAAATTTAGAGAGATATGGAAACATATTTGTTTAATTCATTTTGTACAAATAAACTTTCTATAAATAATTCCTAAATAATTTCCTTTCAATAATAATTCCTAAAAGAACTATCTTGATACTTTTATCTATATTCACAGATGCCAACATTTTAATTTATTCCGGAGTATTTTTAGCCCTGCCTTTTTTTCATACCACTTATTTTTTAAGGATAAATTTTTCTTGTTCTATCGAAGTTATGTACTGGAGAAAAATTTTCTATAAATAAAGTGGTACGAAAGAAAGGCGGGGTTAAAAATACTCCGGAATAAATTAAAATATTGGCACCTATGTATATTTATTTACTATGTTCTACTTATCCATTTTATCCTTCAATTTTGCCTTTCTCTAAATTATGGGCATGCGTTCATTTTTAAAAGTGTAATAAGTTTTATATTTCACATGAAATTACTTTATTTTGACGTGAACGGTAAAAATTTGTGTTTTTACTACTAACTGTATGATTAAACTGCATTAACTAAACTACATGCATTTGCAGAGCTGTCAACATTTATAATTTATTCCAGAGCATTTTTAGACCCGCATTTATTTCACACCACTTTATTTGTAGAATAATTTTCTCCAATATACAGTCGGCTGCAAAATTATTCGAGCACTAGCCAATAATTCCTATATTTAAAAAGTACACTTAAGACTGTTTTGCTAAGTAAATCCTTGTCGAATCATGTTCTTAGACTGATTAAGAACATGACTCGACAAGGATTTATTTAACAAAGCTGTATTAAGTGTACTTTTTTTTGGCAAGGATTATTGCTAGTGCTCGAATAATTTTGCAGCCGACTGTATAACTACGATAAAAAAGCTGAAAAAATACTTCAAAAAAGAAAAAAAAAAGTAATATGAAAAAAAGGTGGGGCTAACAATGCTCCGGAATGAATTATCAAAGTTGACAACTCTGCATTTGTATGATTGAACTACATACATACCTAGCTTAATGAACTAATTTTATATTGTACAACCCTTTCAAAGGCAGTGGGATATATTATTTACCACATACTTTTAATTCCCAGCTGTTAAAGTTTTTTACAAAGTTTTACTTTAAAAATATAGAGGAAAAACTTCATTTATTTCTTTTCTTTTAGACTTATTCTGGTGGTAGTTTACCATTAATGAGCAAAATTTCTTTGCCCCTGAAAGGGTTAAATCATAAGTGCCAAGTCTCCGTTATTTTCAACGGAGATTTCATACCGGAAAGGTTTTATAAATGTTTTCAATTTGTTTAATTTTATTTATTCGTCGAAAATACAGAGGCTGTTCGCACATTTTTTAGACGATTTTATTTCGCAGTAAGAAAAAATCGTTTGCATGGAGAATTTTATTTTCACAACAGTTATATTTTTGGAAGTTTTATTTATCTTCTGATATTTAGAATTTTTGTTTAGATGCAAAAATACGCTTTTAAAATGGCAGTGGATGGAAGGATAGGTTTCCGCTCTTTCCAAAGATAGTTTTTAGTGAAATCTTTATGAAAAGCATTTATCAGGAGAAAAATGGAAAAATGTTGCAACAACAGATGAATCTTGGGTCTATTTAAGTGGTTGCAATAGAAAAAGGTCAATTTATTATCACAAAAGTGGAGAAAAAAAAATTTCCTACATGGCTCAAAGCATCAAAAGAAAGTTTTTCTAAAGGATTTATGATTGCCACTGGTTTTTCATACAAGCGCAAGATAAAAGCGAAAAAATGTGACAAAAATGTCAAAATCAACTCTAAATACTCTCAAGAACATATTTTAATTCCAATTTTTAAAAATGAAAATCCAGATCATTATCCACAATGCTATCAATCCGTTGAACTGTATCAAGACAAAACAAGCAGCCACACATCACAATCCGCAAATGCTTTTCTAGAAAAAAATGGAACAAAAAACGGGAATTAAAACCATACCCTTCACTGACATTCCTGCTAAATCTTCTGATGTATCACTGTTGGATTTTTTTGTTTTTCGACTCTTAAAATCAGCATTATCCAAACACCGACCTACAACGTTTTGTGGACTTTGGAAAGCCGTTCAAGAGGAGTAGAAAAATATACCTCTTCCGATATTATATAAAGCATTATTATCGCAGAAATTATGATGTAGAATGCTAGTTAAGAACAAGGGCTATCAAACTGAACAAATAAAACTCGAAATATGAGTGAAATTGCTTCAGTACACTCCATCAAAATCGTCTAAAAAATGTGCGAACAGCCTCTGTATGTGTGACAGATTCTTTTTTAAAAATACTGGTGATAAATCTGATTTAAAAAGTATTAATGTTGGTAGCCATGGTTAAATGATTTTCATTTCTTAACTCTTCTTTAGAAGATAAATATTCTAGAGAACGTGAATTAAAGGGTTACACGAAATCTGAAATAAAAATAATCTATATTATCAGCTAATAACAGGGAGGAAAATTTGGCGCAGAACTCATACCACTATTCACAAACGCAAAAAATATTCTTCTTCTTCAATTTGAAATTTATTAAGAAGAAGCATTTTCCTAATAAATAGTGGTATGAAATCTGCTCCAAGTTCTTATCACTGGCTGATAATAAAATTTTACATCGAATTTTACATCGTTCATTAGGTAAAATGTGCAGCACGAAAAAAAAAAAAAAAGTCAATTTATAGTTTACTAACAATGTATGCTTCAAATTCCAAATTTTTCCATTGTAAAATTTAATCTAAAAATTTTTTAAATTGTTTAAAATATTTATAAATTATTTTAAATTTAGCATTAAATCGACAAAACGAAAAACAAATAATGATGAAACAAATAATGATGAAATCTCATAAAAAAATGTCTATAAAAAATACCGGCATCCAAAAATCGGAACGATAGGCATCAATGTTAGAAAATAGAATTTAATTTAAATTGGTAGATCACTTTTACAAATGTACCTTTCATATTAAGTACGTAAAGTATTTTAATAAAAATTGAAATTATCAGAAACATTAAATTACACCTAAATAAGACTGTATTTTATTCTAAATACTCAGCCTTATAATTAAAAATTTGATAAATAATATAAATTATATAACGCAAATTTGAGTATAGTGCTTGGAAAGTTTTAAAACAATTTAGTTTTATAAAGCATTTATAAATACTTATACATGCTTTTATTATTTGCATTCTCTTTTGTTACGTGAAATAGTTTAGAAAAAAAAAATCTTATAAAATGTGGTAGCGACCCATAAATTATTTTTTTATCAGGAAATAAAAAAGGAAACTGAAAGAAGGACGTGACAAACAGTGAAAAACTAAGAAAAAGGTAAAAATAAAAGTGTGATTCCCAAGTCATTCGTGTTCAATGTTAGGGGATTAAAATTCAGACAGATAGAGTATGGATCCCAAAGATATTTAATATGAACTGCATTAAAACTAAACTTTACAGCATTAAATAATAAATCTATTAAACATAAAACGTCTCTTGTAACCCATAAAAATAGCTTTAATTAATTAATTAATTAATTACATTTTTAAGCTTCTTATTTTACACCATTAAAAGTTAGATAAGGAAAACGTTTTTAAAGAAACCATTTTTTACGTTCTGTGAAAGCTAACTTTAGCTTCTTTTGACTACCAGAGCATTTTAATAGATTTCCATACTTTCCAACCATCTCATTATTAATCGTAATACTTTTAATACCCGCCTTTTTTTAGAGTAATATTATTCTTATTTAGTCGTAACTACATTAGGAGAAATTTACTCTAAAATTAAAGTGGTGTGCAAAAATGGGCGTGTTTTAAAGAGGCGTAACAATGTTACGATTATTAATGAGATGATTGGCAAGTATGCATTTCTGAAACAGTTTTTGGTAACAATATAGTTATTCACGTTTACAAATAAGGAGAAAAAAAAACAAAAGGCGACAGTGACGGTGGAAATAAATAAACGCCGAAATGACCAATCAGGAATGGATATACAGTAAGACCCCGCTTAACGCTGTTTCATTTAGCGCTGTTTCGGTTTAGCGCTCTTTTATTTCCCCTGTGGATTCCCCGAAATTGCTCATAGCAGTACGGGGATTCCCTGAAATTGTGCGCGCGCTGTTTCGCATTACGCTCTACTTTGATGGAACGTATCCCCCGCGTTAAGCAGGGTCTTACTGTAATTTAAAATGTAAAAAACAAAATAAACACAACAAACGTGACACACTGTCATGAAGTCAAAAAAAAAAAAAAAAAAAAAAAAAAAAAAAAAAACTTGGTGTTGGGTACATCTGATTACACGAGGGTACTAGGTGTAGGTGGAGTGTACTTTATGGAAACTTTCTAAAGAAATCAGAAGCAATGAAGAAAATGAGAATCTCGCACGCACACACACACTTACATATAAAGGGTTCGTACGGGCCTTATTTTTCCCTGAGTCTTATATCAGTAATTTTGTAGAAAGATTTTCCTTATAAAACAAGTCTATATGATTAAGACGAATTTTATTGTTTCAGAATACTGGTGTGAGACTCAGGGAAAAAGTAAGGGCCGTACGAACCCTGATATATATATATATATATATATATAAATGAGCAGGGCCGAATTAAGACCAAGGCACACTCTCACCATTAATTTTTTAACAATTAATTTCGTCTTATAACAATCAGAAAATCCTCGTTAAAATATGAAGATAATTATTTTTTATAAAACAGGGGTGTGTAACTGCATACCTGCCAACCATGTCATTATGAAGCGTAAAATTTTCAGTACCCGCCTTTTATTTCACACCAGTCATTTTTAGAATAATTTTTTTCTTATTTAATCGTAAGAACACTTGGGGAGAATTACTCTAAAAATGAAGTAGGGTGTTAACAATTTTACGCTTATTAATGAGATGGTTGGCAGGTATATAATTGACAAAGCGTAAATTCAATTCCCCGACACCGTTAATTTCTTATAAAAATAATTTCTTGTTTGATGCGTGCAATTTCTATCTTGAATAATTAAAAATTTATTGCCAAAAAATTATGGTGAAAATGTATCTTTTCCGTGTGAGATTTTTTTTTTTTTTTTTTTTTTTTTTTTGTAAATAAATACAGGATTTTTAAAAATTAAATTTAAAGCAACTGTATTAGCATAGTTGCCAACATTTTAATTTATTTCGGAGCATTTTTAGCCTCGCCTTTAATCCACACCACTTTATTTATAGAATATATTTCTCCAGTGTATAACTACGATAAAATATGAAAAAAAATTACTCTTAAGAAAAAAATGGCATGAAATAAAGACGGGGATAAAATTGCTACGGAATAAATTAAAATGTTGACATCTCTGTATTAGTAGTGGAAACTATTACGACATTCTCTGGCTAGGGCTGTGCCGATTAATCGATTAATCGGTTCGGTTAATCGATCAATGCTTAGTCCCGATCAATTATTTTAATCGAGTTAATCGGATCGATTAATTCGATTAAAATTTTTCAAAATTCGATTAAAATTTTCAAACTACGAATTAAAGTAAAAATGCTGTTCTGCCTATAAAATATTTTTTCGCATATTTTGCCAACAATCATTCTAAGAAACATCTATTAAATACTGAAAAAGCAAAAAAAAAAAATAATAAATAAATAAATAAATAAATAAATAAATAAATAAAAATAAATGAAACCTCTCAAAAGAATGTTGCACTTTTGTTGTTAGAGAAAAGGTAGAGGACAGTTATTAAACAAAATGCCGCTCCATGTGCATGCTGGAGCAACACCACCTGTCTGTAACCTTCTACAGAAAATGTTGGCTAGGGTAATAGTATTATCAGAAACAAGAAGCTTTCAAAAAATAGAAATGCTAAAAATAAAAAGAATAAATAAATAAATAAATAAGAAGGAATTGAGATTTCCACTATCCCTCTGATAAGGGAAATGTCAACAGAGTTTCACAATATCTTCAAGCGTTTATTATCTGTTCAGAATTGCGGATAGTAACTATTGAAGTAGAGACAGAAAATAACATTCTGTGTTCTAGTCCGATCTGACAAAGAAGAACTAAAATATAATAATTTGAGATTTTTATGATAATGATATGGAATTTTGAGAATTCATTTAAAAATAGTGACAAGCGAGATGGATGAATTCATTTAAGGTTTCTTTTAAGATTAATTGAAAAATCAATTTATTAAAAAATAAAATTAATTAAATAAATAAATAAGTGAAAATTTTTATATAAAATTAACACTTAAAGTCACCAATTATTACTCTGAAAATTGATTTCAATTTCAGCTATGAAACAAATATAATTGATTACACAAAAATTTTTGAAAAAAAAAAATCTTTTTTTCCTCAGTCGGACTTATGAATATATATATATATATATATATATCTTGCATTTAAATGGCTTTGGATTGTCATTTTTAGGTAATGGTTTTATTATGATCTTCGTTTTTTCTGGATTGACTATGTGTGTTTCTTTACATGTGTATCGTTTGAGCTGTGTCCGTTTCAAATATATTTTATTAAGTAATTTTGTATTTTTATTTTAATCTACAATTTTATATGGTTTTGGATTATCATTTTAGGTAATTGTTTTATTTTGATCTTCATTTTTATGGATTTACTATGTTTGTTTCGGGCCTGTGAACAAAGAAATTCTTAGCTTTTGCTTTCTTTATGACAGAAAAACATCCATTTTTTAGCATATTTGCATTCTACCAGGCACTTGAAAGCGTTAGAATGCAAATTATGCTTTTTTCTCATTCCAATTTCCAATATTCATTTCGATTTTTCTTTAATTCTTTTTTGATTTGATATGGGTAGTCTTCGCTTATGATCCGAATAATTGTTTCAATACTGAAGTTAAATCATCTTTAAATTTCAAAAAAAATTTGCACTGATATTATTATATTATTGTATTACTATATATATATATATATATATATATATATATATATATATATATATATATATATATATATATATATACACACACAATATGAGAGTTTTATTCATCATTGAAATAAAATTATATTTAAAGAAATGAAAACCGATTAAAAATCCGATTAATCGACCGATTAATCGATTAATGAACTGCGATTAACCCAGTTAAAACTCTTAATCGATTCCCACCCCTATCTCTGGCTAATGGCTAATAAACAGTGTTCAATATTAGAATTAACTTTTTATATATAAAACTATACTCCAAAACTTTCTTACTGAAGCATTTTTATACTCAAAGTATCTTTCCCAAACAGCTGAAAATCAGCCAGTAGTGAACGTCTTTCTATTACAGTAGAGGAGACCTTTGAAAATTTGCAGAAAAAGCGAAGTAAAAGGCCATTTAATCGAAAAAATAAATTTAATTAATTAAAGTCATTTTATGTAAAATTAATTTGTTAATACAGCGAAAAATTACATTTGTTTCAATCAAATTATTTTATTCTAAGAGGCGTAATTCGTATAAAACATTTCAATTGCATTTTTGTGAGACAAACTTAAACTAGTAAGTCAGGATTTGAGATATTTGTATGCTGTTACTGGAGTGTGGTGCCCTCAACCAGGGTTTCTTTTCTTTTCTTCTCTTTTTTTTTTTTTTTTTTAAACCTATCGTTTTGCAATAGCTTTTTACATTGCCTTCTTATTAGGTTATCTTCTTTTTCGTTTTCTTTCTTCTTTCATAATTTTTGCCCTTCTCGTTATATATTTACTTGCTTTTTTATTTTGTTTTCTTTCTAATTTCTACTCTCAATTTCTTCATATTTTGCAAGACAATTTTAGTATTATTATTATTATTTATTTTATTTATTTATTTATTATTTGTATTTTAAGAATTTCTTAATTTAGATAGGATTTTACACCAATTTCTAAAACTATTAATATGCGTAAGTCATAAAATTTTCTTTCGCATCAGACTAAAAAAAAAGAGAGAGAGAGAGTACATACTAAAATGCATAGCAAAAAACTTTTCATCGGAGCCACCTGATGCTACCGAGTTAACTGCATAAATTTAATTAATTACATTATTTGTGTTTATATAGGTAGATAGATATTAGACGTGCCAACACTTCTAATTTATTCCGGGGCGTTGTTAGAATCTGCCTTTTTTTTTTTTTTTTTCCGCCAATTTCTTAAAGAGTATTTTTCATATTTATTTAATCTTAATTACATATTGGAAAAAATTATTTTACAAATAATATGATGTGAAAAAAAAAAAAAAAAAAAAAAAAGCGGTATTAAGAGTACTCCGGAATAACTTAGAAATGTTGCAACGTCTGATATATATATACATACAAATATATATCAGGGGTCGTAATCTCCGCCTTTTTTTCAGGACACTTTCAAGAATGTGAACAATTCGCCTATTTTACCACCACTTTTTACTTAAAGAAATTTTTATAGCACTTTTAATAAAATATGTCGTGATTAAACAGCACAGAAAATATTGTATAAAATTAGTGGTAGCAAAAAAGGAATACATTTCTCACTTCTCAGTTTCCTGAAAAAAAGGCGGAGTCTACGACCCCTGATATATATACATAGCTGCCAAGTTTTTCAATTTATTCCGGAATGCTGTTTTAGCCCTGCCCTTTTTTCACACCGTAATCTTCGTAGAAAAATTTTCTTCAATACATAATTACGATTTAATATGAAGAAAATTACTCTAAAAATATTACGGTGTGAAAAAGGGGCGGGTCTAACAGCATTCCGCAATAAATTAAAAAACTTGGCATCTATGTATATATATATAGGTAAAAAAAACACAGGGGAAACTAGGGGGATTTGACCCATAAGAGTTTTTCCTATGACAAGGTTGCCAACATTTTCATTTATTCCGGAGCATTTTTAGCCCCACTTTTATTTCGCACCACTTTATATAAAGAAAATTTTTCTCCAATATATTTCTACGATAAAATAAGAAAAAAATACTCTTAAAATAAAATGGTGCAAAAAAAAAGCGGGGCTTAAAATGCTCCGGAATAAATTAAATGTTGGCAACCCAGCTATGATAGGGAAAGTTTAGGAAAATGTTAGCCATTATACTGATTGACTAATCATTCAACAGCATTTTGCAGCCATTGCAGAATTATCAGTGGTTTTCTAGCAATTTAGTGTTGATTGATACTGCATCTGTCAAGTAAATGTTGAAAATCTTGGACTTTGTTAAATTTGAACTTCCAGTTTTGAGGCAAGTCCATTTCAAAAGTATAGCTGTTTTAGTCACTAGCTACATATTGGTATATAGTAGCTGCGTATAATTGTAATGCAAGTTGCTAAAAATTACGAAAAAAAAAAAAAAAAACGCAACTTAAGGAGATTTTACCCAAACAAACTAGGGAGACTTGACCAATAATTAACACTTTCGTGACCGCATGCTTTTGTCTTTTTGACAGTAAGGCCCACCTGTTGGCGTTATTCTCTCGAGTTACAACATTTCAGGACAAAATTTTCTGTATTCACATTTATATTTCAAATGGATATAAATTATAATTATATCTTTTCTAACCAAAGTAGTTGTATCCATAGTATATTGATTGTACAGATATAAATATTGGGTATATTCTTAAGAAATAAATAACATACAAATTGCGAAAGAAACGCCCACTGGCGGAGTTACAGATTTAATGAAAGTGTTAATTTTTAATGTTCGTTGTTTGCTTCAATGGTTGGTTGTAGGATTTAAGGCCGATTGACTCCTAATGTGTCCTAGGCCTAGGGGGGGAATGCCCTCCGTGGGGGTCTTTCTAAGGGGTCCTAGCCCGTATTTACGCGAGTTTCGGAGGAAACCACGGAAAACTCCGAACGGCTAGGTCGATGAGCGCGACCTGGGATCGAACCCGGCACCTCTCATCTACCAGCTTTGAGCGCAGAACCGCTCGGCCGCTGGTGGGCGTTTGCTTCAATGGATTTTTATCCTATGAATAACTAAAATATTGTGACTTAGGCCTAATGATTTTTTTTTAAGAAGTAAGTAAAACATTGTGAATATTTAGGCTAAGGAATTGTTTATATTTAAGAAATAACTAAAATATTTTTTATCATTGAGCCTAATGACTTGCTACATAATTAATAACTGAAAAGAAAAAGGATAAGAATATGATAGCTACTGTCACACCGAACAGAAGAGAAACAGAAGAAAGAAATGGGCAGAAAGAAAAAAAGAAAAAAAAAAATGTTGACAAAAGAAAGGCAAAATGGCTCTTAATGGGAAAATTACAAAGCATGTGAAAAAAAAAAAGAAAACAAAAAACAATTTTTTGTATTCATTAAAATAGTCTACAAAATAAAAGTAGAAAACGTATAAATCACAAAACCTGTGTTTTTCCTTTCAATACCTATGAGTTTTCTCACTTTCACGAGGGGGATCATGTCTCCCTATGAAGGGAGTCAAGTCTCCCTAAGTTTAGGAACACTTCACCCATGAGCTGACTTAAGGAAAAAAATTTTTCAGCATTTCTAGTAAGAACATGCTCTTATTTTTAGCCACAGTATGTACAAAATAACAGACTATTTGCTCATATTTTTTGTTCAGCTCCAACTGTTATACAAAAAATATGAAAAATTAAAAACTGGGTCAAGTCTCCCTACTTTCCCCTATAACCGAACACAGGAAAGTTTAAGCGTTAAGGTAAAAATGAATAGTGTCTAAATTAATGCGTTTCTTAAATTTGGTATTTAAATTAAAATAAGGTGGTTTTAATGTTTATATTATAGACAACTGTCTACAACTATAGACAACTGTCTACTGTCAGAAGAGACAGAAGGGTCTGACTCTTCTGACTCTTCTGTCAGACTTAGAAGAGACCTGATCATCTGACTCTTTCTATGAGGTTCTATCCAAACTTTTATTCAAGCGTGTTTGAGAGAAAACTACAGAAATTAAGCCGACTAGGCCTATGAGTACGACACGAATTTGAAAAATAGACCTTTTTTTGTTCTACCAGCTTTAAGAGCAGAACCTTTTGGCTACTTATGGGACTTAATTTAGAAGAAATAATTAAAATATATGTGCGCGCGCGTATGTATTCATTTCAGGAAATGTAAATGTTCGTTAAATTGATTTTTTTATATTTTTAATATTTCGTTTTTGAGTGTAAAAATGCGAAAAATTAACTAACAACATTTTTTGCATTTTTGTTTTAGCTGTGAAATGAAATAGTATAAATTTAATAATTAATTTTTTGGAAAACGATTACGAATGAAACGGCTGTGTTTCGAATGTGCAAACGGAATTAAAAAAAAAAAAAAAAAAAAAAAACTGTACATTAGTTAATGAATAATTTTATAAAGAAATATCCTCATAGAGTAATATGGGGGTTTTCGCTATTGGCAAGGACGTGTGCTGTACGCTTTTAAGCAGACGATACCCGTATTACAAAATATTTATTAGGGATACTGACACAAAATATCGAACTTCACTCATTATTGCTATTGTTGTTGTGATTTAAATCTATCGCAAAGCAGTTTTTTTCCTTTTCTTACACTGACTATATCTTCTAGATAAAACAACGGCTAACCTGAAATAAGTATTCTTATACATTTGATGTTTTCTATAAAAAACAAATTATCACGATTTTTTTTTTTCCGAAAGATAATGTTTAGTTTGACTGGAATATCAGTCCAGTGTATATAATATTTGCTAAATCTCAATAAATAAATGTTTTCTTTTTCTGTTCCCATCCATACTAACTTACAATGGAACCATTTGGTTAAGAAAATCTCATACAATTACGATCGATTGGTGAAAAAAATATAAAAGTGAACTATATAAGCTATTATAAAACATAATTGAATGGTGTATTTGAGGCGTAAATTTGTTTAAAAAAATACTGCATATTTTTTCAGGAAATATTCACGAAATTTTCGTAAACACGTTTTCTTTTTTTCTTCCATTCATTTCTAACTTACTTTGTGACATAAAATGATAAAACCTCATATAATCACGCATAATTGATGATAATAAGTTAGTAATATTATTATATATTACTATACATTATTAAGTTTAAACAATAGGACATGTTTCAGGTAAAAATTCATAAAGATAAAATCAATTAGAGAATAAAATCCCCGAAATGTTGAGGCTATATCTGTAAAACTTGTACAATATGAGTGTTTCAGTAAATGATTTACAAAAAATTCTGCTTAACATTTTTTTCACGTTAAAACAGTTGTAATCAGTTTTAGGATTAAAACCGTATTTTTCTGCGTATAATCGGCACCTCAAATAAATCAGTCTTACACTAGAAAATTTAATTATAAAAAAAAATGCTTTATTTGTTCAAGATGCATTTCATTAGTTTTACAATGCATTTTATTAAATAAAATTTCTGGTATAAAACGCGTAAATCAAACCTGTGGCTGATAGACAGGCTGTATGGAAAACGTGGGTAAAAAGTGTTTTATGAATATTCACAGAAAGTTTTCTCCGATCTATTACGGAAATTACAAATAAGTGTGTTCAAATATAGAATTTTGGCCTTGTAAAGCTAAAAATAGATTGAATTTGCAACACTTACGGTTTTTATCTAAGAAAAATTAATGAAACAAATGAGTTGTAATTAAAGACTTTTTTAACTATTTTTTAAATAAAGAAACTCGACATTATAAGCTTAAAACATGAACCATACATACAGAGCTTTCGACTTTGGCGCTTTATTATGCCACTTAAATTGCGTAGATTTTTTTTTTTTTTTTTTTTTAAATTTAATCACAGATACATTTTAAAGGAATTTATAAACGATTTCTATAAATATTATTGGTAGCTAAAAAGTGTAAATGTAGGCAGCTATGCATATAATATATTTCATCTCTTATGATAAAATGATAAAATTGAGTCCCAAGATTCAGCGTTATTTCAATTTCTTTCCATAACGCATTGTCAGTTTGGTATTTTCTTATTTCGAAGCGAACGAGCCGTTTCTTAGCAGTCCTCTAAAATGTTACATTATTTAACCAAAAAATTTACATATTCATATTTAAATTTATCCTTAACAATGGTTGCCAACATTTCTAATTTATTCCGTTGTAATGCTAATACCCGCTTTTTTTGTTTTTTCACGCCGCTTTTTTTTTTTTTTTTTTTTTTTTTGCAGAGTGATTTTCTTGTTTAATAATTACGTAATTTTATATTAAAGAAATTTTCTCCATATAAAAAGTGGTGTGAAACAAATTCGGGTACTAACAATTATGCTACGGAATAAATTAAGAATGTTGGCAGCCATCCTTAGCAATCTATGCAGAGTAACCAACTTTTTAAATTTATTCCGTAGTATTGTTACTGCTCCGGAGTTTTATCATGCCTGCCTTTTCCCCGCACCAGAATTTTTAAAATACAGGGTGGTTATAATTAAACTTTCCCTATAAATAGCATCCTAAAGCGCAAACGGATGAAAGGAATGCAACGAAATTTGGTATATAGACTATACATGAGATGCGCTCGCGGAATTTCGAAAAAAAAAAAAAAGTTTCCAAAATGTCTACCAGAGAGCGCCTTTTCCAGAAAAACATTAAATTTTACACAATAAACGACCAAAACGGTTGATAAGGTGATCAGAAACTAGTCAATAAATGTTAATATTGTTTCTGTATTCCGTTTTGGTCGTTTATTGTGTTAATGTTTTTCAGGAAATAGTAACACAATAAATTAATTTAATACAATAAATGATCAAAACGGAATACAGAAACAATATTAACATTTGTTGACTAATTTCTGATCACCTTGTCATCCGTTTCGGTCGTTTATTGTGTTAAATTCAAAGTTTTTCCTGAATAGGCGTCCTCTGGTGGACATTTTGAAACTAAGTTTTTTCTTTCAAAATTTCGTTGCATTCCATTCACCTGTTCGCGCTTTAGGGTGCTGTTTACAGGGTAAGTTTAATTATAATCATTCTGTATAATATGCTCAACTATCTGACTACATTTAAATGAGAATAAAATTATTCTTCAAAAATACTGGTATGAAAGAAAGGCAGGTAATAATAATTTTCTGGAATAAATTATAAAAGTTGACAACTCTGTCTATGAGGGAAATATCAGTAGCGCAAATTTACGCCGACGACACTTAAACACGAATGCATAAAAGTTTTTTCTGTTTTTCGATAACGTATTGTTGAAAGAACTAAAGACAAAAACTTTTTTAATCATTTATTTATTTATTATTATTTTTTTTATGATTATTATATTTTCACGATATTTTTCGTATTTTCGTGTAAAAAATTTTTATTTATTTATTTTTTATGATTATAATTTGATCAGTTAAAACTAATAGTTCTTAAAGAAGATTATATTACATTAATTGCTTAGATTTTTTTTTTTCTTTAAACATGTAAACATTTACTTTGAAATATAAAGGAGTAAAATTAATAAAGAATTATTCAAATATGAAAGTAAATGCAGTAGTGTGAAAATGCATTAATATAACATGACACTTTAATTATTAATATCATAATTATATTTGATATAAATATTTACTATTTACATTTCATTGTTTCTCAAAGAGGTGACATTTTACTTTTATACATCCAAATTACGGAATCTTATATCTGAGCATGTAATATTCTGTTAGATCACTTCAAATGTGTTTTAAGAAGCTTAAAATATAATAATTCAAGGAAAATTATCTTTGTTTAGAAGGTGGAAATAAGGTATTAATATACTCGAAATTAGCTAATGTTGATTGACAATCTGTATTCGAAATGCTGAAAATTTTCACATCATCCACCTCGGAGGGTTATTGATTAAAGTAGTATTTCTCAAGCCATGTGTTTTGACATTGAAGTGTGTTATGAGAGTGTTCCAGATGTGCTGTATTAATTGTGTGAAATATTAAAAAACTTTTGAAATCTTTATAAACTCCGTCTTTAAATTTCATTACACGTTTGTCTTTTGCATATTCAGGGTTCGCAACGATCCTATATTTTTGCGTGCGTTTTATTATTTTATAACCACTATTTTAAACTTTAATTTATTAAATGATACTATAGCGTTACAAATTTCGAAAAAACAAATTGAAAATAGTGGCACTAAAGTAATAAATCTCTTGCAAAAATATAGAACCGCTACGGCCTTTCTATATTAGGGAAAAGATGATCTCTCCAAACGTTTAACTGTTTATAAACAGCAGCCTATTAAAAAAATTATACGAATAATAATAATAATAATAATAAACGGATTCATATATGGACTCATCTAAAAACATCTACAATTTTCTAAGCAATATACACTACATTAAAAAAGTACAGTCGGAAAAAAAAAAAAAAAAAAAAAAAAAAAAACGCCAATCCCCCACCTAATTTCGCCATAAGTGGTCTTAGAAACATGTGGTTGGTATTAATCGATTTGTAATAACGTCTAGTTTATAATGGTATAGTTAAATTTTGCTTAAGGGGTCGTCTACATATTAAAACTGGCATCAACTTCATTTTTTTCAAAAGTAACCCACATTTTTTATAATTTATTTGAATTATTTGGATTAAATCATCGCGGAAAATGGTATAGTTTATATATTTTGCTCAGTTTTTCATAGACTTATAAGCTGTCAAAATATGAGGATGCTAATGTTAACTGAATGTGACAAACATTAATTCATATCTTCCAAAATAATTATGATATTCAAACTCTGTTTTTTTATACGATAAAATGAAGTGACCCAAACATATTCCATGCATATTTTTGATAAAAAAACATTTTTTGAATTATGAAAATTATTAATAATTTCATATTTGAAAAAAATTATGAATTATGAGCTATGTTAATATTTGCATGAATAGAACGGGCATCATCAAAAACATGGGTTTCCAAATTTACAGCTCGTTCCTAACATTATTTTTTGAGTTACAGTGATATTTCATTATTTACTGCTGTTAGGAGGCCGTCTCTTGTTATAATTTGTATCCTCTGTGAGTAAATATATGTATATATTTTGACGAAAAACTATTTTAATTTATATTTTTGTTATTCTAATTGCTTTCTAAGCAACATTTCGACGTTTATCATACAAATTGGCTAATTTTTATAAAATCGCAAAGCAGACGAGAGATTGTGAAAGAATTCCAAAAAAATGAAGCCCCGCCTCCATATTGCGGAAACAATATTGAAAAAAACTAGTTCGCACATTCGTATTTGACTCTATATATGACGCTGGTATGCATAAATGTCAATGGCATTTAATACATCGAATGCTCAAGACAAGATTTAAATGATTTAATTGCAAATATGTAAAAAAAAAAAAATGTTTTATAATGCAAAGTTTTAGAAAATTGTGTAAAGGCGTGGCTACCGTTGCAAAAAGGAATACACCCGATCCTGAAATGTCAAGTCCTTCTTCTTAAATGTTGCATAACTTTTCCAGAGCTGCCAACCTAATCCGGCAAATTGTTAGTACCGCCCCTTTTCTACACCACTAAATTTTTAAAGTTATTTTTTTTTTCAAATATATTTGCGATGAATTAAGAAGAAAAAAACTCTAAGAAATGACTGGTGTAGAAAAAGGGGCGGTACTAACAATTTGCCGGATTAGGTTGGAAGATCTGCTTTTCCTACTTTCTCACTGCTAAAATTCTATTTTAACTCAGTTATCCCTTTTATTTTTACTTGAATATTGTAGGGTTCGTACCCCTCAAGTTACATATCATGATTTAGAAAACGCGGTAATGCGAGGATTATCGTTTGAAAGAGGAATACGCAGTGAACAAGCTTTTTTCTTTTTTCTTTCTCTTCTTTTATATTATTATAATTAACATTTAATAATTTTTATAAGATTTTTTCAAAAGAATTTTCTGTTTTAATTTTGTCGTGACATTTTTGCATTTGTTTAAAGTGCGTTTGCAAGCTTTGTGTTATTTAAATTTTATCGCATCACGTAATATAATATTAAATTTTTATTTAATGTTTTTTTTTAAATACAAAATCAAACAGTGGAAGATTTTTTTAATTATTATTATTATTAAATATATTATGAAACAAAGCGCAATATTACTTATTTTCGATTATTCTAATCACGGCGTAAAATTGACATTTATTATCGGAAAACAATTTAAAACAATGTAATATGTCTTATTACTTTTAAAAATATAGATCTTGCACATTTAAAATTAAGAATTCAAGTACAGTAGACGACTATAAAACGGAAAATATTCGTTCTGGGCAATAGGAAATCGTTTTATATGGGACATACTTTACCAGAACAATTTATGAAAATTCAGTCTAACACTGAACATTTTTATTTAATTTAATTGTTTTGTTTTGTTTTTTATTGTTTTCCAAGTAAGGTTTCTATGTTTACTTCCCAAATTAGTCTATTTTTGTAAGATTAACGCATTCCAGGCGGGAAATTTTGATTGCATTCCAAAAGGATAATAAACCCCACCCTCTGGCTTTTTCTGAAATAATACTTTACTTTAAAAAATAGTTCTTGTTTCCTTAAATTTAGTATGTTTGACTCTTTATAGAACTCTAGAATATATAAACGTGTGAAAGTTGCCTTTTTGATTGTTGATGACAAACTTTCAGATATTTTACAGTTTCGTGACCACTGACATACATTCACGACATTTGAAAATCTGTAACTCCGCCAATTGGTGTTTCTTTTGAAATTTTTATGCATTATCCTAAGTATATAACCAAAATTCGTATTTTTACAATGCCATATAAAATGGATACAACTACTTTGATTAGAAAGAACATAATTATATTGTATATCTATTTTTAATATAAATGTGATTACAGAAAATTTTGTTCTGAAATATTGTAACTTCGAAGATTAATGCGCACAGGCGGACCTTACTGTCAAAAAGACAAAAGCATGCGGTTGCGAAAGTGTTAATCATGAATTTTGTTAAATAATTTGATGTTTTAGAGAAACGTATGAAGGCGTGACCTATTACCCAAAATAGGAATGATTTTGAACCGTATCTCCTTTTTATTGAATTTTAAATATCCTTTCTCAGATTTTAGTTTAAATCTTGTTATTTATATTTTGGTATATTGTATGTTGTAGGTTTGTACGCCTCAAATTAAATGTAAAACTTTATAGTGACACTTTCATGCGGGTACTACTGTATAAAATAAAAATATAATCAACAGAAGTAGATATTTTTTTTTCTTAAATATTAAACACTTTTTTTTCTCTTTTTACCATTATTATTATTATTATCATTATCACTATTATTCTTTTATCTTGCTATCTAGATTTTTGTAATTCAACATTGAAGGGTACATATGTCTCAAGCTATATAAAGTTTTACGTATGAAGTGATGCATTAAACTAATCTACGTTTATTAAATATAAACCACTTAAAATTTTTTATTTTATAAGTGAAGACAATATAGTTTGTAAATCAGTTTCGTTTTTTGCTTTATAATTAATATTTCTGTACATTTTTTCCGGTGTGAAACTTAACAAATGATGTCAACTCTGTAGTGGATCATGATTTATTTTTTCTAAATGTATAGAAGTACCCCTAATACATTTTCGCTTGTACCTCTATCTAGAATTCATTTAAAGTATATAAACAGGTATATTTTCCGAACTGCCTTGATCTCAGAAATATGAATATGAGGTCAAAAATAGGGGTTGCTATTGGAAAAAATGAACTTGATGCCTGTTTTATTATGTAGATGACCCCTTAAGCAAAATCTAACTATATCATTATAAACTAGATGTTATTACAGATCGATTGGTACCAACCGCATTTTTTTTTTTTTTTTTTTTTTTTTGCCAACTGCACATTAAAATTTCTTTGCAATTCTTTAAAGTTCGTATTTTTTTTGAACGAAATATTAACGGAAGTCCTGTAGCATGTTTATATCAACTGAGATATTTTGGATGGACGAAAATAAATATTCAATTATTTAAAATTTTAATGAAGTGAAATGCAGAAAACAAAAATAATACACATTTTCTGGATGATTTTACAAAATCCCGTCTTTGTGTATGTTAGGACTTAAGAACAAAGTTTCACACCAAAATTCATGACCCAGTCCTACACCGAATCACCACAGTAGTGTTGACTCAGGGGTGGATGTACTCTTTTGTATGTATAGATGAAGGATAATGTGAAATCACGTTTTGCCCCCTACCCTTGGAGGCCGAATTTCTAAAATTTCAGAAATCTGTTTTTAGGTGTTTGTGTTTGTTATATTTAAAAGCAAAACGTTTATCTATATCTTTCTTTGAGATATGAAGGATTATGTGAAATTATGTTTTGATCCATGTGAAAACACGTTTTGCACCCCCCCCCCCTTGGGGGGGCTGGACACCTAAAATTCTGAAAAGTTTATATTTTGGTATTTGTGTTTCTTATATTTTAAAGTAAAAATTGTATGGATATCTGGTTTTTTTTTTTTTTTTTTTTTCAGATATAAACAGTTATTTGAAATCACGTATTGTGCATGTGAAATAACGTTTCGCCCCCTCTCCTCCCTTGTTAATACAATTTCTAAAATTCTATAACTCCAGAAACTGCTTTTTAGGCATATTTAAAAGCAAAAATCTCGCGTGTATCTTTTTTTTTTTTTTTTTTTTTGAGATATAAAAGATTGTGTGAAATAGCGATTTGTGCATGTAAAATCACGTTTTGCCCCCCTTCTCCCCTTGGGGGCCGAATTTCTAAAATTCTAGGAATTGCTTTTTAGGTCTTTGTGTTAGCTATATTTTAGAGTAAAAATTTTCAGGTATATATATATATATTTCTTTGAGATACAAAGGTTTCTGTGAAATCACTTTTTGCCTCCCTTCCCCCTTGGTGGGCGAATTTTCTAAAATCGCTCATTAGTGGGTGTCTACGTCACAGAAGGAATGTTTCCACCAAGTTTCGTGTTTCTAGATGCAGAGGTTTGGGCTGGGCGATGATGAATCACTTACTCACTTACTCACTCAGGACAAGCGATTTTATATAGAGAGATTAACAGTAATATTGTACACATTATATTGTTTATTACTCGATTCTAAAATTGAACTTTTCGAAAATATTTGAACTATAAATTACTATTAAAATTGTCATATCCTTAAAATAAAGATTAACTAAATGTCCCAGAGTCTTTATTTAAAATAAAATAAAATAAAATCACCGATAAAGAAAAAATTACACAAGAAAACCAGGCAATAACTAAATACTACTTTACGTTTGCTTAGAACACATGTACCGTGACGGTCTGAAACGCTCATCCTCCTTCCATTTTATATTAAATGGTTTCTTAATGAAGTCAGAAACATAAACCATAATCTAATAAAGGAAAAATATTGCATAATCTTCATATAAAATGCGCACCTCTTTGTATCATTCACCATTTCTATAAATACTAAATATGAAATTTTCAATCAAACAAGTTTGATTACTCTTCCTGTATGAACGAAATCACTGCATTTTTCTGCTCCGTATCTCGGAATTACAATATGAATTGACATTTTCCGATATCTACGATGTTCAAATTCAATGATAAGTTTATTTCAGAGAGAAACGATTCCATATATATAAAAATGTATTTATATGGCCTGTTTACCTCATTTCTAAATAAGGTAAAGACATTCAATCATGCAGATATATATATTCTTAAGGTTGTTTTTAAATATAGCGTACATATTTCTTTTTTAAACGTTATATATACCTCGTTAGAAAACGATAATTGGATAATTTTCAAAGTTCTAAAAATATATGGATTTAATTATCCGAGTAAAAAAATGTATCCGTAACGTCTGGCGTCTTTAAAATTTTTTAATTTATTTATGTATGAGAATTTTATGTCTTCATTTTATATTAAAGGTATTTAATGAGTTAAAATGGCAACTTGAAGGAGAATTTTTGATGTTGTTTTTAAATTTAGATACTGTACGTGTAAGGAAAAACTACTTCTAAAGACTTAATTAAATTTTTGAAAATTTTAAATGTAACTTTTTATAAAATTCGGAATAGATTTTTTAAAGTAAAATGCTTAAAAAATTAAATTAAGGAAGTTATTTATTCATAAAATTTAAGAGTCTACTTTTTATTAATATATGTTCTGATTCATTAAAACAAATTATTCTCATTTATGATGACTAGATCATGCAAATATATATATATATATATATATATATATATGTGTGTGTGTGTGTGTGTGTGTGTGTGTGTGATATATTTAATACGAAATTTGTTGGTTAATATATGTTGTATGGTTAAAACTATAAAAATAAACAATTAAGAGAAAATGATAAATTCTAAGTGCTGAAGATTGAAATTTCTTTCCTTTCTATCAAAATTATGCTTTTTATTAGGTGTACCGGAAAGTTCTGTCGTTTTGAATTAAAATACTGACATCGGAAATTTATCCTGGATAAAATTTAAGATATTCTTAGGTAACTTATAAGATGGTTATTTGTAAAGTACCATGTAAACACTGTTAAACAAAAATTTCCGGTTTCTATTTATTAATTCAAAACGACATAACTTTCCGGTACACCTAATATTTTCAAATTCATATTAATGTAACATAATTTGAAAATAATAATAATAATAATAATAATAATAATAATGGATTAATTTCAGAGAGAAACGGGCCCATACATTAAAAAAATGTATTTGTATGCCTTTTTAAGTAAACAGTTATGTACCAACATTTTAGTTTATTCCTTTCTTTACTCTACTTTATTTGTAGTGAAATTTTCTCCAATATGTAATTACGGTTAAATGTGAAAAAAATATCTCGAAAGAAAACTTACGTGAAAAAGGGCGGGTAATAACAGTGCTCCAAAATGAATTAAAATTCTGGCATGTCTGAATATGACATAGACAAATGAAGGCATTTTAAAATAATATTTAAAAATAATAATAATAATAAAGCAATATTTCCTTGTTAAATTTAAGATATTCCACCGCTGCCAACATTTACACTTATTAATTACTTGTAATTCATATATATATATTATAAATTTCTGTAAATGTTTTCACTGATTAAATGTATATCAATTAAAGTAGTATTAAAAAGCGTAAATGCTGGTAGCTATGACTTTCCATATTGTGACTATACATTTCAAATGGAATCAAATCTATGAAATTCAAGTTATTTGTGTTACGAAATGTCGTAAAAATAATTGTAAAATATTATTTGCTTTTAAAATCAAGGATTTTTATGTATTTGGAAACATAATCTTTACACAACTTACTAAGCGGAAAAAAAAAGAAAAAAAAAGCCGCACTGCAGAAAAATTGACTTATACCTTTTGGGTTTGTAATAATTCAAAAACTAATGATTGCAACAAATAAAATTGTTATGTTTGTATAATACGGAAGTCATAACATGATACCTATGTACATTTTCGATTTAATAATTCGTTTTATTACACTCTACGAAGTATTTAATAAAAATCTACATAAAAGTTTCTTTTTAAGCGTAATATAATAAACATTATTCTATTATGATTTTTTGTATGAAATAAACAAGTGCTATTTTAATGTATGAAATAAAACTATTTATTTGTTAGATCTAAAGAATTATTTAATAAAAATATGTATTCTGGATTGGATAATTCCGCCTTTATATGGAATTACTGATTTAATGCGCAATGGCATAGTATTTTACAGTTTTTTAACATGAAACTTAGAATTTTCACTGGACCAAATATCATAAATATTTTTTTCTAGTTCTTTCAAAGTTGTAGGCTACAAATTTCTAATCCCCACCCTCTTTTATAGACTAAACATTTTCGAGCGAGTTGAGATTAGGACAATTTTCAGATCTAATAAAGAAGAAATCCTGCGATATTCTTTGTGGGATTTAATTTTAAGCAAAAAAAGTTATGATAACTTACAAAATTATAAATGCTCATGAGAATGGATAAGTAATTTTAACAACTTGAATGAAATAAATTTATCACAAGCGCCATATAACAAGGTACATTATCGTGTTGAAATGCTGATTATGGAAGAGTCTGAAATACCCCCAAAGTAGTCGATCAGGTATCAACTTTTTATTGGCTGAGTTTTATTTCTGGTTAATTGATCCCTTGAACATGAAAATCGGCCAGATTCACCGAAAAATTATGCATTTTCGTTTCGTAATGTACGGGGAATATGTCATTGTTTTAAAAGTGCAATTTTAATTAAGTCAGTCACATTTTCGTGATCAGATCTGCTTGTTTCCGTCAGTTCGAAATAAGTTAAACTTGACTCATCAGAGAGAACAACTTCAGTCCAACAATTAATTGATCATTTTTTAATTCTTTAACCCTCTAATGTCTTGGTTTTCAAATTCTTTTCGTTAAGAATGAATTTGTTTCAGATTTTCTGGCAATTAAACCTGTTTTGTTTAATTGTTATTTCACTGTATTTAGATAAATTATGTTACAAAACACTTTTCCTGAATCCCTGCTATGTTCTAAATGTAATACAAAGCGCTGACTTTTTAACGACTGAATGAGTATCGTGGCCGCCTAAGGACAAATGTGCAGTTTAAACAGCCAAAAAATATTATATCTTGTTAAAAACCAGATCACTAATATTTTGTTAAGATTTAATCATTTTGACATCCCACGTATTAAAATAATTTTTTGATTTTCGCTCTAAAATTAATATTTTTTGTCGTATCGTTAATTGCCTTATTCTTGCCATTTTTGAAATACTTTCTAAAATTACAATTTTCCGATTAATTGCATCTTGTTTTTAACGCTTGGCTCAATCTAAATTCAACGCGGAACACAACGTAATAAAACCTGTTCAAAAATTTACTTTTGAAACAATAAAATTAGCGATTACAGAAAGAAAAATGAAAAATATCCAAGTACGGCTTTTTTTTTTTTTTTTTTTTTTTTTTTGTCGCTTAGTGTAAAAACAATGTGTGCCTCAAAATATAGACAAATATTGATTTACCATTCTAAACATCGTTTAAACTTCAGGAGTGGAAATTTGGTGCACAACTCATACCAGTATTTGTTTAATTTTTTTTCTCTGTTTATGAAATCATTGGTTTAAGAAGAAGAAAATTTTATTTCATAAATGTCAGTATAAGCATAGATGCCAACATTTTAACCCTTATCGCTCGTATGTCCCTTCTGAGGGGACATTAAAAAATCGAGCCACGCCTTAAGGTGTTCCTCTGCAAATCAACCGTTATTTTTCTAAAACTTGTAACTATAGGCTACCTTTCGGCTACAGGAAAGTTTTAACAGAAAGATTTATTTTATTTAATAATGAAGTAAAATAAAACAAATTATTACAATTTTTCGGTAGCCAAAAGGTAGTAAGTTGGAAACTATACTTGTGAGGTTTTAAAGGAACGCCAAAAGGCGTGTCTTACGGAAAATATGCCGAGCGCAAAGGGTTAATTAATTCCGGAGCATTTTCTGCCCCGCCTCTATTTCGCACTTTTTATTTATAGAAAATTTCTCCAATATATAACTTCGATAAAATAAGAAAAATTTACTCTTAAAATATAAGTGGTATGAAATAAATAAAATAAATGGCTTAAAATACTCCGGAATAAATTAAAATGTTGGCATCTATGATATAAATTCTGGGCCAAATTTTCACTCCTTGAAATTTTATTTTAAAACATTATTTTTTCACTGCTCAAGAAAAATGTGTGGTTTGTGCTAGGTCCGTAACATTTCGAGAAGCGCTGGGATACATGTTATACCACCAAATTTTAATGTTCAACTTCAAAAATTCATACCAGAAGTTTTTGATAAAATTTTACATTTTTGATTTTGTCAAAAAAAATTCAATATATATATATATATAGCTGCCAAGCTTTTTAATTTATTCCGGAATGCTGTTAGCCCCGCCTTTTTTCACACCGTAATCTTTTTAGTGTAAGTTTCTTCATATTTAATCCTCGTTATATATTGAAGAAAATTTTTCTACAAATAAAACGGTGTGGAAAAAAGGGCGGGTCTAACAACATTCCGGAATAAATTAAAAAACTTTGGCAGCTATGTATATATATATATATATATATATACAGAGCCTGATTTAGGCCGGGACACTCTCTCACCGGAATATTTTTACAATTATTTTTTACTGCATATCATAAGAATTCCACGTTTTGACAAGGAAATCATTTTTATAAATAATGAACGGTGTAAAACATTCGAATTTACTCATGATTATTAGACACCAGAATTCTTTTAAAATAATTTTTAATGAGAATTTTTTGCTTATTATAAGAGGAAAGCATTGCTTAAAAAATAATGGTGTAAGTGTAAATAATGTGTGCCCCGGTCTAAATCAGTCCCTGTATATATATATATATATATATTTTTTTTTAACTCTTTTTTCTCGAGTTTCAGTAGTTCTATGATTATATGGGCGTAATTACATTGCCCTGAAGGAGTTAAGACTTAGACCTAGAAAAACACATGGAGGAACGGCTTTTGAAGGGCAGTGCTGCCAAATTTAGGGACTTTTATATTAAAAAATAACCAATAATGATGATAAGTGATATTTGATATACATAATAGATGACTAATTTTCGAAGTGTTTAGGCAACTGTTACAATTAAAATTTACTAGTAAGTATTCAATAAAAAAATCCCTAAATTTGACAACACTGTGTAAGTAGTGTTAATCATTATTTATGCAAATTTCGGAGAAAGGCACGAAAAGCTTCGAACAACTAAACCGACGATTGCGATCTAAGTTCTAGTCTGGTATCTCTTGAATTGAAAAAAAAAAAAAAAAAAAAAAAAGGAAAAGATACTGCAGACTTACATTATATTCTAGAATCTTTTAGAGAGAAAGTATAATGCTTTTGTCTTTCCCCAAAATCAGCTTGAATTTGGATATTGTATATAGCATAATAATTTGGGAGAAAAAAATTGGAATTTATATAAACAAAAATCATGAGATTTACAAATTTCTTATTTTAAATAATGTTAAATATTAAAATCTGAAAATTTCATAAAGAAATAGTATTGTACAGCTAAATACGATGAAAAACTATATAAATTCATAGATGCCTACATGGTCCCGGAATAAATTATAAATTTTGGCATATTTGTAAATTGATTAGGTGACATGATATGCATTACCCACCACAGAAGTTTTATAAGCTTTCTAAGTGTTTCAGTTCAGATATTTGCATAATAAGAATTGCGAAATTTACTGTAAATTTAACCAACCGTGGAAGTAAATTTTAAGACGCACATCTTTTGTTCCAAATAAATTATATTTCAGCAAAATGTTAATAAAAGAAAGAAAGAAATGCATCTATACATTTCTTTTTCTTGACAATTTAAAGCAAAGAATATGAATATGCTTTAAAATTTGAAATTCCCAAAATTTTGACTCATAGATTACATGTTTTTAAAAAATAAATTGTTACCACAAAACTTAATTTGAATGACCTGAAAATAAGCTTACAACTATCTATATTCTGTTTACTACTATTTCCCAGTTCAATTGATGTCTAAGTAAATCGAAGGACATTACAAAAATTAAATAATAATAATAATAATAATTACTATTTGCAAATATTGGTAGTCAAATTATAGAATAATTGGGATGCTGCATGTAATGTATTAGATTCTAGAGAATTCTTGGAAGTCATAAGCGAAAACATTAACCATCCGCCTTCTTTTTCGATTCCCTGCCCTTATATTTTTTTCTTATTTTTTATATTATCCTGAATAACGAAGGCTGAACCCCTATTTCCCTCTGGTGGGGGAGGATCTCCTGATATGTGTCATGATGAAGATGATTTTCCGTCTGTCGTCGGTCCTAGAAAATTGACTTTTCCCCTCCCCATGAGGTGGAGTGTTTGTGAAATAGCATTCATTCTTCAAGAGTTTGTAATATAAAGACTGAGTTTGTTCGAACAATCAATAATTCCTTATATTCTTCAATTTTACATTTGCAATTCATCACAATTTGAGAAAATGTGCATACATAATGCTGTACCTTTATGAAGAGAGGAACTTTATATTTCAATAAATCAATCAAGTTACCTTCTGAGTGATAATGAGTTTGTACTACTTCTTATATATACAACATTAGTAAAGCACTCTACACTGTAGTGTAAAAATAATCTGTTTTTAATGAAAGAAATGTTTGTTAACCAGGCACAAATAAATAAATAAATGATATTCGTTTAGAAGATAAATAGCATTTAATTATCAAACACAGCACTTGATAGTTGTAGTAATAAAATGTTTGTTGATGTAACAGTTACTCCCTGTGAAATAAATGTTTTGGATTTTTTCTGAAGAAACAATCAATTTATATTATACTTAAAAAAATAAATATATAAATAAATAAAAATAAACAGCTCTAACCAGAGCCTGATTAAGGGGGAAGCACACATTATTTATACTTACACCGTTATTTTTTAACAAATACTTTCCTCCTATAATAAACAGAAAATTATCATTAAAAATTATTGTAAAAGAATTCTGGTGTCTAATAACGGTGAGTAAATTGGATTGTATTACACCGTTCATTTTTTATAAAAAATATTTCCTCGTCAAAGCGTGGAATTTCTATGACATGAAGTAAAAAATAATTGTAAAACTATTCCGGTGACAGCGGAGATAATGTGTGCTTCCCCCTTAATCAGGCTCTGGCTCTAACAGGATGCATACTGTCCATATTTTCCCCCCTGAGTCTTCCATCACTAATTTTAAATGCCAATATTTGTCATGAAGTAAGCCTATAACCTTTTGAAAAAAATTGTGATTGTAAACAGCGGTGAAAGGTCGCATTTCATTGTCTCTGTATAAACATACGAAATGTCATACTCAAGAAAAAAAAATCTTTTAATATACGGATGAAATTGCAATTAAATATACATTATATATTTGGACAAATTTTAATTTTTAAGTCCATTCTGCTTTTACATAATATATAAACTTTTGTTAAAATTTGCATATCTAAAAATAAATTTTAAATAGGGGAAGCCGGGGTAATAAGAGACAGGGGTTATAAGAGACGCAGTCAAAAAACCCACTAAAAAGTATACTTAGATAACTTTAAAAATATGTAATATTAAGTATCATGTGTATTCTTTACTACAATACACTTATTGAGAAGTTTATAACACATTTTGAATTATTTTTATACGACGAAAAAAAACCTTCACTTTGAACTTACCCTGAAAGTTCGTGACTTTTTCAAAATTTTTCTTTATTTTTTCTTGTAGGTAAGATGTTTGGGATTTATTAATGTGTAACCTTTTGACCAAGACTATGACTTTGATGTACAAATTTTTAAAACCTTGAAAGCATTCTTTATTTACATGTTCTAGACATGTTTCTTATTACCCCATTTTTATTTTTTGTGGGGGTAATAAGAGACATGAGTCTCTTATTACCCCCACTGTTAATTACTGTGGCCCCCCCACCCCCCATTGTAGTTTCTGTTTATTGTGCCTGACTAGTTTACGAAGAGTTTACCAAGTGTTAGGCCCAGTCTAAGTTTACCAAGAGATTTTTTTTTTTTCACTTTAAATCAAAAAGCAGTTTTACTGATTTGGCTAGACCATATTTAGTTGTTATGATTATGTAAATTTATGTTTAGAATGTGTATAAGTTAGTATTTAATCATTAATACTTCATTACATAATAAATGAGTTCATTTATAATTACTAGAAAAATCTTTTATAACATTTTGTTCGCTTGTATACACTTCAAAGATATGTCTTTTTTGCCTACACTTTAGAAAATGGGTAAAATATTTTCTGCTCGTTTTAAAAATTATATTCATGTTTTTGGTTAATCCCTAGGTTATGTTGATTATGTAGAACTATCATTAAGTACAATATTATATTATTTAGGACCTAATATTAAAATAAATGAATTTCACAAACACATTTATGACAGTTAATTTTCGAGAAAACATATTTTTTGGATGGATGTAAATAATAAAAATTAAAAACTATTGGCTGATTCAGAATTATTTCCAGATGTCTTTTATTATCCCACATGATTTTACATTGTTATATATGGACAGTTACAAGCCTGGTTTCTTATTACCCCACGTGGGGTTATTAGAGACAAGGATTTAATGAAAATTTAAAAAACAAAATTAACAAAGAATTTAAGTTCAAAAATCACCTAAAAAATCACGAGGAGTCCATTTAATGAAATTAATACGAGACATTTATTTCAAGTTATTTAGATTAATAGTATAGATTTTAATAATATTTTTTGTCTCTTATTACCCCTTTTGTCTCTTATTACCCCGGCTTCCCCTAAACAGACTTTAATACATGATTTTGTTTCTTTTGATGTCCAAATGAAAACAGTATTGACATTTTTCTCTTCAGTATAAAGCATCTTTGATGCATATTTTCGCAATATTTTGTGCATTTTACAGGAACAATGGTAGTTAATAGAAAAGGAGACATAAATTATGTATTTTTTTATACACTGCATGTAAAATATTTCCATCGAAATGCATTAAGTATTGCGGAAAAGAAATAATAAATGTAATTTGTATTATTTCGTTGTCTAATTATTATTATTATTATTATTATTATTATTATTATTTTCAGGATGTGAGTTTTATATTCCAGATAAACAATGCTTACAATATTATGTAATATAATACTGTTATAAAATTCCAATAATCCCAATTTTAATGATAATTGAAGATTCTTGTTTGAAAAAAATACTTAAAATTACAAATATTTATAAACTAAAATTTTTTATTTAATTTTTAATAATTTTTTTATTAAATATTTTTTAAATATTTGATAATTTATAACATTAAAGGGAAGAATTTCGCACGCAGGCATTAGAGCGATATTTATTATGGTTATATCTCTACCACCCAAATAAAAAAAATAAAAATACTAATTTTTTTTTTTTTTTTTTTTAACAAGAGTACGCCATAAAAAGGTAAGCAATACATGTAAGATCAGATATCACACGTTCTATCAACAATTTACATAAACAATGCCTTTGAAAAAAAAAAAAAAAATCGAGGAGTATGTAGGATAAAATAACTTATTTCTCAATCTCGTAACAAACGAGAAATTTTTCTTTTCTTATGCATGGAATTAGTATTGTTCATGTAGACCGAAATTATTTTTCCTTCTGTTAGATACTTTCAGAATGAAGATATCGTTCAAAATTGCGTTCTAAGAAAAATGTTTGACCTACCTTATATTCACTCTTATATTCTATATATGACTCTTATATTCTTGAAAGTGGGAGCTTTGTAAAAATATTTTGCTCCCTTAAGAAGTTCTCTAGAATGAAATAATGAGTTACATATTTATATATCACAATCACGGCAATTTCAAAAGGTCAATAAATCCCTTTATCCCATGCTAACGAATATAACATGAAAACATGAAACTGTGAACTTCACGAAAAAGTTTTATTTTATGAACTTAAGCAAAAAATATATCATACCATTAAGAAAACTTAATTTCACTATAAAGATGCTTTTATTCTAGTTTTTTTTTTTTTTTTTTTAACATGTTATCTGTATACTCTGTCTTTCTTTTTAATGTGTAACAACTTACAAAAAAGTATTCGATATAAATTTTATCTTCACACACACACACACACACACACACACACACACACACCAAAAAATAAAGTCAAACCTAGGTACATGGTTTTATAGGTAACATCCCTCCGCTTACGTATATATAGTGCCATGATCCAAACCTCCCTACTAAATTCTAAAAGCATAAATATTTGTTGCTTTCTGGGATGCTCTGTATATAAACCCACTTATTCCTTTGAATAAATTTGTAACGAGGTTTGGCCGTTCAACGTTCATGCTTTTAACTTTTGATATTTTAGACAAGAAGTAATGAAGTTAGAAAATACTTCATTTTCATTTGATTAAGGAAATTCTAAGGTTTAATATAAAGCAGAAAACCTTTTCATTTCGAAATCCAATAAAAAGTTTTTATAAATTTTTAAAATGCAATTTAGACTATATAATAATATTTCATCGTTGAAATGAAATTTTAAACATGTACTTCATCACATGCTTCAAAAAAGGACTGCACACACAATGGCAATTTCAAAATCTTCAAGAAATAGATGTTTCAAAACCATATTTAATATGTTGAACGTACATAACATTCACTTGTTATAGCATAAATATTTAGCTAAATATTTATGTATAAAAATAAACCTTAATGTTAGTTAAGGCCGCCCTACTTTCATATATAAGTATCTACTACATGTAAATTTACCAGGAACTACCTTTAAAATTAACTATCTCTTTTAATCTCTTTCATACAATGTATTAAGAAAATATTTTTCTTAAGATTATGGCAAGAAAAAGCTTATTATAGGCTCTTTTTAAAGAACATGCATTCATAGTGTCATTCAAACGTTTTTATCATCAGCAAGTACCAGTAAAATCTATTATCAGCGGAAAATGGAACAAAGTGAACGTATGATAACGTAGATTGCCTGAAACAACAGAATTCAAAAAGGAATTTTTGCTTTATATAACATTTCTTGAAGAATCAAGAATTTTGAAGAACGGCACGGAGTGCCAGCAGAGAAGGAACAACGTGAAATCACGAAGTATGTCTAACAACATAAAGAAATGGTCACGTATTTGATAAAATACCTGTTGTTTTATTAGACTAATGCCACGGAAAATTCTACAACACAGAAATCACGATTTTTCTGTATTTAAATAATTGTTTTTAAATCCTGGAATTTACTGTTTAAATAAAACAAAGAAAGAACATATTTTAAAAAGTACATTACTATAACAATTGTGAAAGGTATTTTTTTTTAAGTCAATATAATAATAATAATAAAAATACATATATATATGAAAAATAGAATATTAAGTACATTTAACAATTATCAACAATGTTGTAATCAATATTAAAATAACACGATAAAAATTTATTAAGAATCAATGCCAACTGCATACACTTCAATGAATGTAAAACAGGGTCTGTATAAATTTTTCACTCTTTAATCAATTTTCCTTTTTGAATACATTGCATCTTAGGTGCGGTTATAACTGATTCAAATTCTGTCATGCAGAAAGAGTAAAATTTTCCGGGTGTGGTTATGTTAACCGCGTGTTTATAAGCCAAAAATTACGCTTAATGTCAATGGTTCGTTTATGTTATTAAAAATGATACAGTGCAATTATTTTGACTTTTCTTCTATAATCCTTCATACATACAAATAAGATTTTTTTTAACTCCCTTTAATAAGTATGAATTATTAATAAAATAATAACAACAACAACAATAATAATATATTTTTTTAAATATAAATATTGCATGATTCATTGTATTTTTTGTTAAAAACGCATTTTTTAATCAATCTATTTTTTTCTTTCGCAAAATGATAGTCTTTTTGATATCAAGAACCAGGAAATACCAGACAAGAATTGAAAATATTTTTGTTTGAAAGGGTGTAATCAAAGTTCTCAGAAATAGAAATTTCGATACACACTTTTTATACAATTTTTACTTCCATTACCCGATTACCGTAGGTAATGGAAGTATTGTATTTAGTCAAAGTTTTCGATATCGAGTTCTCACCTCATTTGCATGTTTTAAGGTCTCCTGAGTCCAAAAATGTGTTTTTTAACATTTGGTCAGTGTATGTATAAAGTATTCTAACTATCATATCTCCAAAACTAATAAAGATAAAACGACGAAACTTCATAATTAAGACAGGTCTAGTGTACAGATATGATTTTCCCAACTTTTAGTGAAAACTGGAAAACCGGAAGTGGGACAATGAAAACCAAAAGTGAAACCGTAAGTCCGTATCTTAGAAACAGCTTTAACGATTTTCTTCGAAATTTCTATATAAACACCCTTTTAGATGTCCTTTCGTATGTATTAGTTAGTTAGTTCAGGGAAATCGATAGACGTCTTGCATAAATAGATCAATTTTAGGTATCACGAGTGCGTTCCTTAAAAAACGGCTTAACGTATTTTCTTCAAACTCGCCATATTAACTCCCTTATAGACAGAGCCTGATTTAGGCCGGGGCACTCTCTCACCGGAATATTTTTACAATTATTTTTTACTGCATATCATAAGAATTCCACGTTTTGACAAGGAAATCATTTTTATAAATAATGAACGGTGTAAAACATTCGAATTTACTCATGATTATTAGACACCAGAATTCTTTTAAAATAATTTTTAATGAGAATTTTTTGCTTATTATAAGAGGAAAGCATTGCTTAAAAAATAATGGTGTAAGTGTAAATAATGTGTGCCCCGGTCTAAATCAGTCCCTGCTTATAGATATCCTTTCGTATGTAGTAGTTAATTTCCGGTGAGGAGATGAGCAGAGCAGCCAACATCCTAATTAATAATCCGGAGGATTATTACTACCCGCCTTTTTTTCACACCAGTCTTTTTTTAGAGTACTTTTCTTCTTATTTCATCGTAAATACATTTGACAAGAATTACGATAAAAATTAAGAGGTGGGGAAAAAGAGGCTGTTACTAACAATTCTCCGGATTAAGTTAGCAGTTATGGATGAGTTTGCTAAGTTTTGACGAAAATCAGTAGAGGGACCGAAAGTCGGTATCTCAAAAACGGCTCTAACTTTTTTTTTTTTTTTTTTTTTTTTTTTCAAATTTGCTGCATTTCAGATGTCTTTTAGCATGTATTACTTGGTTACTACAGGAAAATTGACAGGTGATCTGATTAGGTAGGTCAGTTTTTGATCTCGGAAATGGTAGTTTCAAAAAACGGCTCTAATAATAAATAAATGAAAATAAATAGATAAATAAATAAATAAAAAACTCGCTTTGTAAATCCTTTTTTATATGGTTTATGTACCAGTTTACTCTTACAGAAAAATTGTTAGGTGTATAATTTGTTAAATCAGTTTTATATCTTCTGATGACCACACTATTCACAAAAAGATTATATGCGTAGTACTTGGTAATAGAACCGTAATAGCACAAAATGTTCCAGAAACGTAACAATCACATAGTTACAGTTAGTACCGCAGAAATGTTTCAAAACGTTCAGTTTGCTTTCAGATTAATTTAAAAAACGTAGAAATGTCCGCAATCGTAACAAAAGTTTCATTCACTTAACAGTTAGAACATTGGAACGATTGAAAGTTTCAGAAAAATATGAAAGAGTATGCTGAAATTTATTACGATAATGAAATATTATAATTTTTTGCAACATAGCTGAAACATTCTGTACTGTATGGGAAGTCGTGTAGTTGTTACACACCAGATATTTTTTAAATAGATATCAACAGATATCAGCGATTAGTCAAGTCTAAAATTATAGTATAAAAATAGTGATACATAATAACGTGAAAAAGTATATCCAATAATAATGAGGTTAAACAAGAAAGTTCTGAACATTTTTTACGCATTTTAATACCACTATTTTTATAGAATAATGCTTGTTTTATTTAAAGATTCTAATTCCTCAATTAAACAAGTCAAAGAAAACTATTTTAAAATAATGGCATTAAAAATTCATGCAAATCCGCAACTATATATGTGTATATATATCATTGCAATGGGGAATTTCTCTATTATTGTCAGTTACCACTGTAATACAGTATAGATTTTTTTTTTTTTTCTTTTTTTTTTGGAGATAGTAAATTATGTCTTTTTATCGTCTTCTTAGCAATTTCATAGAAAAATATTGCCGAAGTGCATGCAGGGAAACATATTATAAAAAAATGAGAGCATGGAACTGCTGTTGAAAGCACGTAAATATAAGTATATGCATGGCTAGCATGCATTTTATTATTTTAACTCAATATGACCATTGCCAACAATTATGCACATTTGCTTTCGAGACAGCATTTTGCTTTTATGTTTATGAACATGTCATGTGACACAGTTATTTAATACGCATTTAGATGTTTCAAATCTTCTCCAAATTCGTCAATTTCTAATACGTATATTTATACGCAGGCATTCATAATATAGTCTGAATTTGAGTTAAAATTTGAGTCGAGGCAGAAATAGTGTAGCACAAAACGTTATAAAAGCTCTTTCCCATATTTAAATTATTCTTATTTAGTCAATGTTATTAAGTATCGCCATATATAAAACCAAAGACAACTGCGTGGTTCTACAATTATATAACTAAAATTTTACTCCCACTACACAACTACCGTAAGCAAGGCATATTATATTCAGTCAAAAACTTCGATATAGAGTTTTTGCATGTGATTCGAGATTTTGGAAATCGAAATATCTGTATCTATATCTATACATCTATCTCTCTCTCTCTATATATATATATATATAATATATATGTGTATATTAGTTGAGTAGTTTAAGGCAGATTGATTACACTAGAGTCCTAGGCCTATATATGTATTTTTTTGGAAATTGATCGATGTGCGCGTGCAAGGAATCATCTGACTAACATAACATGCATACTTGCCAACCATCTCATTAATAACCGTACAATTGTTATTGCCCCCTGAAAAAACGCCTCTTTTCTCAGACCACTATATTTTTAGAATAATTTTCTCCGAATGTTGTTACGATTAAATAAGACTAAAATTACTCTATAAAATTATTGGTGTGAAAAAAAAGGCGGGTACTAAAAATTGTACGGTTCATAATGAGGTGGTTGGCAAGTATGAACACGTCTCAAAAACGAAAAAGGAAATTTTTTTATTAAGTCAGATCTTGTTTACAGAGTGTGCTAATTTTTGGTGAAAATTAGAAAACTAAAATTGGGACGGAAAAAAACAGATGTGAGATGATATTTTAAGTCCATATCTCAAAAATGGATTAAAAGATTTCCCTAACATTCGCCATATGAACTGACTTTTAGATGTCTTTTCGTATGCATTAATTGTTTACAGCAGAAAAATTGCAAGGTGCCTGGATTTGGTACAACAATTTTAGATTTCGGAAGTGGATGTCTTAAAAAAAAAAAAAAAAAAATCCGCTCTATGGATTTTCTTCGAACTCGCCCTATTAACCCCCTTTTAAACGTTCTCTCGTATGTATTAGCTGGTTTCCAATACCAATTACTTGGTTTCCAGTGTATAGATGAACTTCCAATGCAGATGAACTGGCATAATATTAAGAGGCAGAGGCAAACAAAAGCTCAACAGTATAACCCTAGAGTTAGACATAGGGATTAGACTTTTTAAACTAAACAGAAATGGCATTAGAAATTTTATTGGTATTTTAACTGGACATTGTTCTTTGAGGAGGCACCTTACAGCTAAGGATGTTAAAGATGACCCGACTAATAGAGGTTGCTTAATATCTAATAAAGAAAGAGCTGCTCATGTTCTTTGTGAATATGAAGCATATTCAGATTATAGGTCTTAATATTTGAGCCAGCATTTAATTAAAACTCTCATGATATTCCTATTAGACGTTTGTTGAAATTTGCTTCGTCGATTGGCCTTTTTACTTTTATTTTTATTTATTTGTTTATTTAGAGAGAGAGAGAGAGAGAGAGAGAGAAAGATAGAGGCTTTTGGAAATAGTACAATAGACCTCTGGTCGCAGTGCTAGGATTTTTTGGAACCATACTTCTTTAAGTCTATGTTTAATGTCAACATTTATAACAACCAATCAATAAATTAAATTCGTCAAAAGTAAGGCAAAAGTAAAATATATTAAAAAAAAAAAAGTAAACGTTAAAAGTGTTTAATCAATTTTGTAGTTTGTAAGATATCCATATTTGTTTGTTTTATAAATTTTTAAATTTTTTACACATAACTTCAGAGCCTGATTAAGGGGGAAGCACACATTATTTATACTTACACCGTTATTTTTTAACAAATACTTTCCTCCTATAATAAACAGAAAATTCTCATTAAAAATTATTTTAAAAGAATTCTGTTGTCTAATAACGGTGAGTAAATTGGATTGTTTTACACCGTTCATTTTTTATAAAAAATATTTCCTCGTCAAAGCGTGGAATTTGTATGACATGAAGTAAAAAATAATTGTAAAAATATTCCGGTGGGAGCGGAGATAATGTGTGCTTCCCCCTTAATCAGGCTCTGCATAACTTTTAAATATTATTATTTATGAGTCATTTAAGTAAAAATCACATCTTAAAAAAAAAAAAAAAAAAAAAAAAAACTTGTATTGAATGATGGAGATGCATGCTGTTTTAAAATTGCATCTTTAAAACTATTTATTATTTAATACATATTAACACTTCCGTGACCGCTGACGTAGATTCATGCATAGCTGCCAATATTTTAATTTATTCCGGAGTAATTTTAACCCCGCCTCTAATTCGTACCACTTATTTTTTAAAAGCAATTTTTTCTTATTTTATCGAGGTTATGTATTGAAGAAAATTTTTCTATAAATTAAGTGGTGCGAATTAAAGGCGGGGCTAAAAGTACTCCGGAATAAATTAAAATATTGGCAGCTATGGATTCATGTCACTTGAAAATCTGTAACTCCGCCAGTGGGCATTTCTTTTTGCAATTTGTGTGTCATTTATTTCTTAAAAATATACACAATATTCATATTTGTACAACCAGCATACTATGGACATAAATACTTTGATTATAAAGAGTATCATTATAATGCATATCCATTTGTAATATGAATCTGAATATAGAAAATTTTGTTCTGAAATATTGTGATGTGGGTGAATAACGCCCACAGACGGACCTTACTGTCAAAAAGACAAAAACAGGCGGTCGCGAAAGTGTTAATGAGAAAATTCGACAGATCATTTTTGAAAATACGAGAGAAATTTTGTTTTCTTCCAGAGTCAATTATTAATTTATTTTATGATATCATTCTTTAGGATTTGTATCACTGTATCGCTAATGATTTCTAATGTTTGTCATTAATTTGGAGTGCTTTTAAAATTTATTAAATGAACTACAAATTGAAAGACTGAAAGAATAATTCAGATGAAACTTGAATTCCTATTTGAACATTTTATAATTCTATTTCTTTATGTGGAATTTTATATAAATGCATTCAATGTACAAGTATAGATGAATTTAGGATTCTTAAATCAACATAAAAAATATGTCAAAAGTCTACTAACTCAAATTTGATACTTTAAATCCTTAGTCTCGTTATGAAGACGAAAGATTTCCCATAAATTCTAAGTTCTTTTCCAGTTCTTTATCTGCCTCAGACAGGCATTCTTCAAAGAGTAGGTTTTCGAATAAACTAGTAATCCAATCTTATCCTTTTAACTTTTGTTTTTATTGAGTTATACTTTCATTCAAACCATGCTGTAGCGAAAAAAAGAAGAAAGAAGAGAAAGGTTACGTAAAATATTTTTGTTTTTTGTCGAGTCTTCGGATATCTAAGCCTGCGGGCATGACACACGCACAAACAAACGCACACTTGCTTCACCACTAACCCTTCACAAGCGCTCATCAGATTCATCTAAACGCCCCGCCGTGATCAAGATTTTCTACACACAGCATCCCAAAAGTTCAGTGACGCGGCGTCTGCATATTGCAGGAAAAGCAAGTTCTGAATTAAGAGGGATCCAATGTCTCTAGTTTCTAAACGCGTTTTTGAGGTTCAAAAGTCTAAGCGTCAAAACTATTGTCATATCAATATATGAAGGAGTTATGTGAAAAAAATATTGATTGTTTTATCAAAGAAAGTAAAGTGTAGTTGTTCGTTTTATTTGCTCATTGAAAAAATTGAAAAATAAATGAACAGTTTTCTAAATACAGACTTAAAAGACGTTCGATTAAAAAAAAAATAATAATAATAATAAATCTCTAAATAAGTGCTGCTTAAATATATATATTTATCTGGTTTGTTCAAACGTTGGAAGCATTTCTGAATTATTGCTGGTTATTATTATTTCAATTAGCTTCAATTTCGAGATCATCATACATTTTTTTTCTTTTGTCATTATCTTTTTCTTTTCCAGCAGCAGGCTTCAAATTATAGGAATTATTTTTAAAATGTTAAATTATAGATTTAATCGTGCTTTTTCATCCTAACTTAGGTTTTTAGATGTATTTTTTTTTTTGCTTCATATTAATTTTTTTTTTTTTCGTATTAAAAAAAAAAAAAAAAAAAAAAAAAAAAAAAAAGTAGAGTAGGTAAGGCATATAGTACGATTTTCCAAAAGAATAAAATTTATCCCTGTAACAGAATTTTTACATATACAAATTTGATGCATTTAACAAATTACTTAAAAGTTTTTTCAATGATTCATGGTGAAATAAATTGGGAGTCATAAAATCGATTCTTTTTTTTTTTTTTTTTTTTTTTTTAACTATAAATTATTATTATCATCGTTACTGTTACTTTATTTATTTATTTATTTATTTATTCATTATATTTATTTATTTATAAAAAGTCTACTGAGAATAAAACTGTAAGTAACATCAATGTTTGTATACGTGAACAGACAGGGACATTTTTATTAAAATAAAAAAAAATAAAAAAACTTGTTTTATAAGAATTAAAACCGACGTCAGTTATGTCGCTGATATGAATTAATGTGTATATGTGTGTGTGTGTGTGTGTAATACATACTATGTGTGCATGCATATAAATATATTAATAATATTCCTACTGCATGTAGGTGTTTCTGTGTATTCGTAATCGTTATGACAACGTCATAGTGTTTCCAGACAGGTCATGAATAAATGGCACGTTCTACTTAATGTAAATTATTCATTAATCATAAAAAAGAAAAAAAGATGTAAAGATGTACATTAAAAAAAAAAGAAAGAAAGAAAGAAATTTTTGAAAGTACAGAAAAGACATTCTTAAACGGAAGTTCATTTTAAGAGACATTTTCCTCAAATCACCTCACTTAGATCAGCGATGATGGATTCCCCACGTTACAGAAAATTTAGTGTACATCACCACTGATGCACATGGTAACGAAATTATTAACTCTAAAAAATAAAAATAAACGTTTTAGAATGCTACTTTTAGAACCTTTTCAAAGCAATTTTCCTCGGGAAATTCGTAAATTTTTCGCTGAAATCTCGAGAAAGTTCTCAAACTAAACTACTTCACTGGAAAACAGTTTTCCGGAAGAAATAATTTTCATTCAGCTCAATTTAATAGTGTAGAAATTTGTCGACAACCAATGTAACGCCAAATTTGTAAACAATTAATTATGAATATTAGGTTCTTCGGCGAGATAAAAAGATAAGCACATTACTGATACTTGCGCTTCTTTTTTTCCCCGTCTTCAGAGTTAGTTTTAAAACTAAAATATTACGCTAACTCTTCCCCCCCCCCCCCCGAAAAAAAAAAAAAAAAAAAAAAAAAAACGTAAGCTAAAGCGCAAATAAAATTTTATCGTACTGTGTAAACATACATATAATATATAAGATAAGAGGAACTCCGCTACTCCGTATAAGCTTAAAGTCAAACAAAAGATGAAACTTTTATAAATAAATATGTATATAAATAAACAACATCAAATCGGTATATGTGTGTTTTTTAAGTAACATAACTTTATAAAAAAAAAAAAAAAAAGTTGCACACCAAACTCCACAAAATCATTAATAAAGACGGTAAATTATATCTGGTATATTGATTTACCAGTCAAAAAATTGTGAATAAACGAAACGAATAAATAATGTTAATAACGATATTTTCTGAGAAGTAATTTATCACGATGGGAAAAAAAATAGACTGTAGAAGACAAAGATAAAATTACTATATTTTTTAAAATGTAAGAAAAGACAACCTATAATAAAAATGCCTATTCTTTATGATTGCTAAAATCCTTGTAATAAATATACACAATGATAAATTTCTCGAAAGAGAGAAAATAGGACTTCATCATTGATTTTTTACTGATCCTTACAGAAATAACACAAATAGTATCTTATAAAATTTTATTGTGTTGGCTATTATAATTCATGTGCGTTTTAAGCTATGGCCAAGTTTTATACATATATATATATATATTAGTAATTGATTCTAGCTTCTCTTAAAATTTGTTCCCGCAAAGTGCTAGGGAAAACATTTTTTTTTTTTTTTTTTTTTTTTAATTTCTCTCTTTCTTTTTAATTCTGCAAAACCCATTTATAATCTAACTAAAATTGATAAAAATAATAAATAAAATTATTAATTCGTTAGACAAAAAAAAAAAAAAAAAAAAAAAAAAAAACCTGCTTAAAATGAATGTGTGCGTTTGATTTGTGAGTAAAAAAAACAGACGAAAATACAAGAGGTGGAGGAGGGATATGGTATGTGCTAACACTGGTTTATAAAATTTTTCTTTGGATAGGTTACGTCTCAAATTTTAAAACAAGCGTGTATGTATATATATATATATATATATAGGGAGGGAGAGAGATACATAGATATAACATTCCGATAAAGCTAAAAGAAATGCAGTATGAAAGAAAAATGGAAAACATAACTTGAAAAACTAATTACAAAATTAAGTATTAAATTATTCAATTTCTTGAAAGAATTCGAAATTTAACCCGCCAGTGCACGGGTGGGTGTTGATGTTGATGTTAGGGATTAAGGCCGATTGACAACACTGGGGTCCTAGGCCTGAGGGGGAGTGCCTTCCGTGGAGGTCTTTCTAAGGGGTCCTAGCCCGTATTTACGCAAGTTTCGGAGGAAACCACGGAAAACTCCGAACGGCTAGGCCGACGAGCGCGACCGGGGATCGAACCCGGCACCTCACGTCTACCAGCTTTGAGCGCGTGCACGGGTGGGAAAAAGACACAAATTTCTTTCAAAATTTGAATGGTTACAATATAACACCCACAAAATAAAATCTCACAATAACAATACGAAGTATAAAATTTTACGTTTATTATAATTTCTTTTCACAGAATGTATAAAATGTTTCTCTTACATTGCATTCTAGTAAATAAAATGGGTCTCACAGACCCAACCCGTGTACTGGCGGGTTAAATATATTTTATTCTAGTTTTTTATGATTTTTATTTTTCTTACGTAAATGATAGCCCCACCAGCGACTCAGGAGTTCTGCTATCGAAACTAAAAGACGGGAGGAACCGTGTTCAAAACCATGTAAAATAGTACTTATCGGCCTAGCATCTCGGATTTTCCGTAGGTTTTTTTTTTTTTTTTTTTACATACTCTTGTAAATACGGATTAAAACTCCTTAGAAAGACTCCTATGGAGGACATTTTCTCCAGGTCTATGCCCATGAGGCAGACAATTGACTTTCAACAGAGTTGCCAAATTTTGTAACTTATTCTGGAGCATTTTTAGCCAAGCCTTTATTTTATACCACTTTATTTGTAGAACATTTTTCTGTAATATATAACGGGAGATACAATGAGGGGGAAAACACTTAAAAAAAAAAAAAAAAAAAAAGGACAGGACAGACAATATGCTCCGGAATAAATTGTAAAAGTTGGCAACTCTGCTTTAACCTCATAACACACACTAACAACAGACATGACAACATTTTAATTTATTCCAGAGCACTGTTCGTACACGCTCTTTTCTCACACCACTTTATTTGTAGTAAAATTTTTTCAAATAATGCAATTACGATTAAACAAGAAGAAAAATACCCTTCAAGAAAAATGGTATGAAAAAACGTCGGGTACTAAAAATGCTCCAGATTAAATATTGCCATGTCTCTATCAACATACATAAATGATACTCATATTAGAACTGTAATACTAAATAAATATAATTCGTTTTTCATTATGAAACTTTTTTTTTTTTCATTTGACTTAATTATATTAATCGGTATTCTAAAACTCAATTTTGAAACATTAAAATTCTAAGAAATCAACAAAGTACTTTTCAAATGTAAATCTGCATTCTAAAATACTTTAAAAAATTGAATCAGTTGAATATATTCCCAAGTTACATGATTAGAGCAAACGCGAAAACAAAAGAGTGATCGTCATAGCCGGATTTAGGACGGGGCACTCTCTCAGCGGAATACTTTTACAATTATTCCACGTTTTGACTAGGAAATTTTTTTTTATAAAGTGAATGGTGTAAAACAATCGAATATACTCATGGTTATTAGGCACCAGAATTCTTTTAAAATAATTTTTAATGAGAATTTTTTGTTTATTATAAGAGGAAAGTATTGCTTAAAAAATAATGGTGTAAGTGTAAGTAATGTGTGGCCCGGTCTTAAGTCCCTGGTGATCGTATAAGTTACATTTTAAATTATTACTCTAAATGTCTACAATTTTAAAATAGTTTAAAAAATACATTGATTCAAATTTTATTTACACTTAATACATTATTTCCTAGTTGCCAACTTTTTCGCTTTTTACCTACCAATAAGTTTTAGAAATCTTTTGTAAATTGCTGTAACGGTTTCTACTGATTAAATAAAATAAATATTTTTACTCAGTTTAAATGCTATTAAAAAAGTGCAAAAGTCGACAGCTACGTTATTTATTTATAATTGGTATACTATGATAAATTGATATAGTAACAAGCTTTTACGATTTTTAGCTACCAGTAATTTTTAATAGAAATCTTTTATGAATTTCTGTAACAGTTTTACATTTTTCAGAGCTTGAATAAAATAAAAAAGTTTCACACAATTGTAAAAGCTGGCAACTTTGTACTGATAATTAGTGATAAATTAACCCTTTGTCGATCCTATTTAATTTCACCACTCTCGTTACTGCTGCCAAATTAAGGGAAAAATTTATTAAATATCCACAACTAAATTTTAAGTGTAACTGTTACCTAATCACTTCGAAGGTTGTTCGCTCATTATGTATATCGAATATCGCTCCTCAAAATTATTAGTGAGAGTTGAATAAAGGAGTCCCTAAATTTTGCAACACTGCTTAGAGAGCTTGAGAGCGTTAGGGCCGGCAAAACGTTAAAGTTATAAAAAATGCAATTTTTCTTTCATTTAAATGATATTTGTTCAAAACAATTAAAATTATTTAGATATTTGATACTTCGACTCGAAATTTACGATTCACTTTTTTATCTAAACTGATTTAACTCTGTCATATTTTTTCGTAACAATTCAACAATATATGTACTATGTATTTTACGGAGACTCATATTCTTCGAAACATAACTTAAAAGACAGACGATAAGGTATTTTAAATAAAATCGTCTAAAAGAGTTTAAATATTTTTTTGTAAATAATACGATTATGAAAAATATATTTGCTATATTTTTCACTTTTATTTCGCACATCTCCGTTAGAAATAATAATAATAATAATAACAAATTATTATAATTATTATAATATAACAATTACATTTAACGACGTTGATTTATTTTTTATCATAAAAGGCATTTTTTCTGATAATACATTCGGATAAATAATGAATTTCATAGCTTTTAGTTTATGATTTTGTCCAAGAATTATATTATTATTATTATTATTATTTATTTATTTATTTATTTTGTAATTAATTTTAATTTTAATTACATTTTTACACTATTTATTTTTATTTTTTTAGATCTATTTTATTCATGGGCTATATTAAATTAAGCAGTTTTTTTTTTTTTTTTTTTTTTTTTTTTTTAAATATCCATCTCTATTTTACTAATGCAAATGCAAGATAAATAAAATTTTCACTGAATTAAAAAAAATAATTGAATTTATAATTTTCCCTTGACTTGAACTAATGTAATTTATATTGTTGCACAATATTCAATCAATCTTTCTTGTTTTGAATGACTTATCAATTCATGATACGCAAATATACTTTGTCATAAACCTTTTTATCTAAAACTGAATAATTCAACTATTTATTTTAATATCACTATATTATAATAAATAATATAGTGATAATTATTTATTATATTATTTATTGTGTTATCTAATAGAAAATTTTAATGCCACTTTTAAAAAACAGTGGAAAGTTAAAATTATTATTATTATTATTATTATTATTATTAAATTGGGTTAAGTATGAAAAGTTTAAAAGAAGTTTGTTCCCTTTTCTATTTTTGCTGTAAAACATATGGCATAGTTGTCAATTTTTACGCTTTTTGCTGGAAAAAATTAAAGGGAAATTTATATTGTAATTGAATAATTTATTATTATTAATATGCTTAACCAGCGAAAACTGTTAGATAAAAAAATATAAAAAAAATTCTATTAAATTTTTCTGGTAGCCAAAAAGCGTAAAAGTTGGCACCTATAATATAATATATCTCGAGAGAAACATATCTATTTTAAATAATAATAATAACAAATAAATAAATATGTATATATTTAAAATAAATTTTAGCAGGCCTGTAAACAAAAAACAAACACTTGCCAGAATATAATGAGTTAGTTATTTCCACTGAAACGGATAGCAGCTTCATAGAGTCCCACACTGTTGTCAAAATAATTCCTGGGTGAAAATTAAGTCCATGCACCGAATATCCACATGTCTCAGAGAGGAAATCTCTCAACCAGCCGTATTTCCTCTGAATCCACAGCTCTAGAGTTATACGTTCGCTCTCTTTTCTTCACTAGCGTGTATACATAGTGGTGCATGTATTTCTGGCAGCCGCTCAATCGACCCGCCTCCGCGGGCTCAGTCCATTTTCTGTAGAGGGGTAGCTATCAGACAGCATAAGAACTCAAAATGTAAACAAACAAGAACAGGTGATTCTACGCTTTACTTCTTGCAGTTCAGCGAGACGCATTACGGCGGAGAGACGTGTCTTTTGAAGAACATGTGGTCATTAATTTGTTATATTATTTTCCATAAGAGAACTTTCAAATATTACATTGTTCAGCTAAAAAGCGTTGTGCCTAATGCAATTTGGATTTATATAAGTTTTTTGTAAATATTAGTTGACTTGAAATGTTGTTATTTTTGAAAAATGTTTTACTAATATTACGAAAATGACAAAGTTGAGGAAAATTTTTAAAAAGTATTTTATTTTATTTTACTTATTTATTTGGACCTACATTTCAAAACATAAATTTACTAATACTTGGTAAACGTAAAATTATAATATTAATAATAGTAATAATAATATGATTAAATGTTTAAATGTTTAAAGAGAGATATTCGAATAACACCTGATACAAAAACATCGTATAAACCAAAACTAACATCCAAAACAACAAACGAACATTTAGAAATAACTCGAAAATATATTATACATTCTTCAGATGTAAAACAGTTAAAAATGATACCATGCATAGTTGCCAAATTTTACGTTTTTTGGCTACCGGATTTTTTTTTTTTTTTTTTTTTCTCCCGATAGCCAAATAGCGTAAAATTTGGCAACTATGCACCGTGTTCATTTCATTAGAGCCCATAAAATGTCATTGTTAATGCCTGATAGCGTTTTAGATGAAATACGAAGCACCAAACTAAGAGATTTTAATTCATTTTGACGACAATGAAAGATTTAAGAATAAACAGCATTTAGCATAGACAGGCACTGTTGCCGGAATTGGGGACTCTTTTACTCTGTAGCCACCAATAATTTTGAGAACTGATATGTGATATATACAATTAACCTTCGAAGTGATTAGACAACCGCTACACTTAAAATTTAGTGGTGGATATTGAATGAAAAAAGTCCCCATATCTGGCAACATTGTAAACGGGCATCGCAGCGTTCCTAAAGTTTTATGCTTATTTTTTTACATTGCCGCCACTATTTAAAAAATATACATATACCATTCACAATATTATAGCATTTAAACATTTAAATATATCCAAGAAAATATCTTATTCAAGATAGTGGGAAAAATATAATAAATTACGAGTAAAATTTTAGAAGCGCTGCAAGGCTTGCATAGGTGCCAACTTTTACATTTTTTGGCTTCCGAAATTTTTATTAGTAATTTTTGTTTAATTTAATCAGTGAAAATTGCTACAGGAATATATAAAAAATATCCATTAAATTTTTCCGGTTCCTAAAAAGCGTAAAAATTAATAACTATGCTTTTAGTTGTCCGTTAATTTAATACTACTTTTATGAATCGGAAATTTCAGTAATCACTTGCACTTCCAGTAATTTTCTTCGGATATCGCTGAAAAGCACTGTAAACGATTACAGAATTTTTCTATTAAAAAAGTGGTATTCAATTGAGGGATCTCTGAGATCTATGCAAAGATGTCAACAAATATATTATGTAAGATCTGAAAACTATGTGTAACACGGGCAAAATCAAACAAATATAACATAAGAAATGAAGATTAATCCAAAGTATATATATTGAGAAATACTTTTAAATAATTTAGAAGCAACACGCAAAAACTTATAAATGAACCAAAATTATATTAAACGTTTTACCAAATAAATTATTTTTCGTGAATGTTACGGAGCCTGTTTCGTTATTGTACCTAAAATTTTATGGTTATAACCTGAGAGAATTTTGTACAATATGTGAAGCACCACGGTAGGAGATTTTTCTCTATTTTGGCGATAAAGGAAATTTTAGTAACTGTTATGGCATCAAAACTGCGTCAACAACATTTGTGACAAATAGGGCAATATTCTTACAGTAAATATAATTCAATAATTTAAAACCAACGCATTAACGTGTACAATTAACCCAAAAATATATTACATATTTGATTAGATATACAGAACATTTAGTATTCTTTTAATTGAGTACCACTTTTTTTTTAAATAGAAAAATGCAATAATAGTACACAGTGATTTTCAGTGATATTCGAAGAAAATCACTGCAAATGATTATTGAGTTTTTCTATTAGAAAAATAGTATTTAATTAAAGGACGACTAAAAGCTCTGGATATATTATATTTGGTGAATATTAACGCATTTATTTTATCAATATCCCAAACGTTTTAAGTTTTTAGAATAAGAGAATTTTAGATAAAATATATGAAGCAATAGATAAAAGAATTTGTCTCTATTTTGGAGATGATGAAAATTGTAGGAACTGCTGTGGCACTTGTACAACGTTGGGTCCCAACATTTATTACATGTATTGAGATTGTTTATTCTTTTTTTTTTTTTTTTTTTTTTTTTTTTTTGAAAATACAGCCAATATTTAAGATAAGAATTGTCATTATGATAAATTTCATAATGTAATTTAGGAAAACCTAATCATTTAATTTCTAAACAGTGTTGCTAAATTTTAGGTACTTTCATAATCAATATTCATCACAAATATTTTATTGTAATGTTTGAATAACTGCATGGCAGTCTAATCGACTAGCATTTATAGTAAATATTATTCTTTAAAATTAGTGATGATTATTAAATAAAAATGTCCCTACAAGTTGGCAAAACTGTTTCCAAGGTTAAAATATATGTTTCACAATAATTTCATTTATTTTGAAGCAATAGCTAAAGAAATCCCTCCTCCCCGTCCTCGGTAAAAAAAAAAAAAAGCAAGCGTTTAAAATCATATGCAGCATCTATATTCAATACAACGATATTTCTGCTCTCTCTCTCTTTCTCTTTCGTTTTTTTTTTTTTTTTCTCATTAATATCTAGAATAAGCTATTCATTATTCTGCCGACTAATAACATACCATCATACGCTGATTTAAATCAATCAAAGAATCACATTTGCCGTTTTTCAGTTGCAAATTGCTAATGGATTACAAGATTATGCAATAGGCAAAAGGTACTATTATACAGGACTATAAGACAGCAAGACAGAATGATATTAATCCTATTTGTCATTTGAAAATACATGAACGTCAACTTGTCATCGATCACTGTCGCCAATCTGCAAGACTTTATCAAATTGCGAAAGGATAATACATTCTCAAAAAAGATATCATTAAAAGTAAAGGAATTAATTTTAAAAAGAACAAAGTACTATATTTATGAAAAGGAAAACAACAATTTGTTACTTTTAGTAGATTTTTTTTTTCTTTAAGTATTGTTTGGTTTAAACTTTTTCTTAAATATAATTATGTATGAACATGCGTGATGTTCGTGTGAGATAGAGATAGAGAGAGATAAATCACAAGCATCTTTGAAGTCGTACTTTCACAAAATATTTTTCAGAAATAGTAAATGCATCACATATATGTTAGACTACATTATACAATTTTACCGACATGGTTTCATAAAATTATATATGCGTTATCAGATTCTGCCTTGCACTTTTCAATCATGTAATGTCACATTAATTGTATAACACAGTTTTTAATGATGTATCAAAATTATTTAAACATATATACATATAGTTTTGCTTTTTTTTTTTTTTTTTCCATAAAAAAAAAAAGAGGGATTTTTTACTAACTCTGTAATTATAGCATTTATATTCTTATTTGCACAGTACATACAGCTTTTAATATTAAAAACAAGAAAAATTAAAATAAGTAAAAATATATTGAGTATCAAGCAGTGATTATGAGAAAATGGACATAAATAATAAAATACACATAAAAATTCCTTAGGTTCTATTATACTTTATGTCGGCCTGTCTATATAAAAAAAAAAAATCAGACTTTTGTCTGTAAATATCTCAGAATCAAAAAATTTTGCGTTATCTTCACGTTTCACATATCGTGAAAGCCAAAAATAACTTCAGAAAATTTTCTGTGTGTGTGTATCTTGTGTCGTTGTGTCTGTGTAAGTCTGTAACGCTATTTTTGTCCGAGTACACATTTTTGTTTTCTTGTGATCTTCGATTTTGAGAGGCGTTACAAGGGCACAAATTCGAGCCTCCCCTTTTTAGCATTAAATTTGTCCTGGGAAATCTAATGGGATCTGCGATCACGAATTTTGGTGTTAAATTGTTTATATGTATCCTGTACCTACTGTAATGGGATTTCACGAAATCTCCCCTCCAACACTCCTTGGGGTCAGAGGGTGCGAAATACGTTACCAAGTGCAACCTTGCTTCAAATTATCTCGGTAAGATTATTTTTTATGCGTAGATTGGTTATGCGTACCCAACACGCACTATAATAGGATTTTGTGAAATTTGTAGCTCCCCCCTCTAAAAACTGGGAGGAAACACGTTTTTAAGAGTAACTCTGCTCCCTAATTGTATCAGGAAAGCGATTTTTTGAAGTGTCGATTGGTTATGCGTACCCAATACGCACACTACAGAGAAATTTTACGAAATCATTTTATACTCCTCCCCCCTTCCCCCGTATTGGCAGAGGGGTGCCCAAGCGGGTGTTCAGGCTTAAGTCTCCTGGACTCCTCACATTGAGAGCGGGAAAACTTCTACCGAACGCAGCGGGAACTTTAACTTAGGTTTCCATTGATTTCAGTGATTTATTTATCTATTTATTTTTGAGATTTTATTAATAATGATATGAGATTTTGAGAACTCATTTAAATATAGTGTCCAGCGAAGCGCACAAAATATGCTAGTATTTTATAACGTTTCTTTATCTTTGGATGACATGTTTAGTTAAAATGAAAAAAAAAAATAAATTATGAAAATTCTAATTAAGAGGTGAATTTTAAAAACATACTATTAATCGTAAAAGAAATATTTCTTTTAATTTTGATAGCTATTTATCTTTTTTTTTCTTTTTAAAAAATTAAAATAACACAATTTAGATGTGAGTACATTGTAATTGGTTTCACAGAGATATCCCTTTTAGTATTTTCTTTTCATATGCTGTTCTCATCTAAATATTTAGAAGCATTACAATATTAAGCTAGAATCATATAATATGTTTAACAATTCATTTTACGAAGCAAAATATCTCTCTAAAAGAACATGGTTTTGGGCTATTCCATGGTAAATAGCATAATGGCAATCGCATAGAGGATTATTTCTGCTTCCACTACTATTTTCTGACAGTAATAACTAACCCATTTAAAAAATGTAGTAAAAAAATTGATAATGGTTTCTCTATGGTAATCGTGGTAGAAAAAAAAAAAAAAAAAAAAAAAAAGGAAATCTCATTTTTACCGTGTGATTAACACTAACATATGCCCTGCCATGCCATGCCATAGAATTAGCCTCGAATTTTCCACAATTGAATTTGTTCAATCACTGCAGTGTCCAATGCTTATGAATTATTTTTTTAAACATTTAAAAAAAATGTATAATAACCATTAAATTCGTTAAATATACGGATATATATTTTTATACCTCTGTAATGAAAATTTAACAATACCGCTACATTGATTAGTAAGCTAAAATCAAACATAGATGCCAATTTTTATGCATTTTTAATACATTTATTTTGACATAGTTTTTTTTTACCTTATTTAACCCTTTGCGCTCGGCATATTTTCCTATTTTGAACAGAAAGACACGCCTTTTGGCGTTCCTTTAAAACGTCACACGTATAGTTTCCAACTTACTACCTTTTGGATACCGAAAAATTGTAATAGTTTGTTTTATTTTACTTCATCATTAAATAAAATAAATCTTTTTGTTAAAATTTTCCGGTAGCCGAAAGGTAGCCTATAGTTACACGTTTTAGAAAAATAACTTTTCATTTGCAGAGAAACACCTTAAGGCGTGGCTCGATTTTTTAATGTCCCCTCAGAAGGGACATACGAGCGATAAGGGTTAAATGAAGCATTTTGCTCCAGGGCTCACAGCCAGTGCTGCCAGATATGAGGGAAATTTTTAGTCAATAGCCACCGTTAAATTTTACTTGTAACGGTTACCTAATCACATCGAAAATTTCTTTAAAAGATGCTTTGAAACAATTAACAAACCGTTTCAATTAAAATTTACTGGTGGCGGTTAAATAAAAAATTCCCTCAATCTGGCAGCACTGCTCACCTAAATTTTTGCATTCGTTTTATCATTTTGCCACCACTGTTTCAGAACAGCTATTTTTAAAATACCGCACAAACCGGCGTATAAGCCGCGGCTAGAACTGCCAGACTGAGGGAATTTCTTATTCAACAGCCACCAATAATTTTTAAGGGTGACATTTGATATATATAATAGACATCTATTCTTTGAAGTGAATAGACAAACGTTATAATTAAATTTTAGTGGTGATTATTGGATAAAGCACCGAGTGCGACCCATACGCCGATTTTTACGGTACTATTAAGAAAAGAAAAAAAAAACCGTTTGAAAATAGTTGTACTAATATAATAAATCCGCAAAAAAATTTTTAGTTTTAAAATAAAGAGAAACTTTTCTGCAGAAATAGAGGAATTCAAAATGCGTAAGAGTTGACAGCTGTGTAAATGTTATTCGATGACAATAAGCACTTTATCTTTTCAACTATAAAAATATCATTCTGCTTTGTTGCAGACACAGGTATTGGTAATTCAAACAACAAACAACTATATTATGAGCGAAATAAATATTCATGGCTATGTTTAAACAAAACTAATCTACAGAAGAATTTACAGAATGCAGTCTCTCGTTATGTATTTGAAATGGTTCATTAGTATTTGCCCAGTTTCATATCATTAGCCACTACAATAGTATAATCAAAATACCTTTTTATTTAAATGTATTTAAACATCATTAGATTAATCAACATATAAAATATAGAAAATAGGATAGTAATATTTTGATTACATGTTAAAAATATTTAGAGACGAAGAAGAAAAAGAGACATATTTCTTTCAGACAAAATAGACCAACTGTAAATGGTTTTCATCAATTCCATTGCAGAAGAAAACGTCAGTCACACAGAAGAATAAGATTTCAAACCATTATTACCATATATAAATCTTTATCGTATAGATTTACTGCAGTTTTTTGTGATTAAATATGACAGTGATTATTGTTATAAAACATTGGTGGAAGTGGAAATATATATGTGTGTAACTGGCTCTACATTTATCAGAGTCGCCAACTTTCATAATTTATTCCGGAGCATTATTAGTACCCACCTTTTTTTCATATCAGTATTTTTGAAGAATAATTTCATTTGATTTAATCGTAGTCGCCTATTGGAGAATATTATTACATAAAAATTCTGATGTGAGAAAATGGCGGGTACTAATACATTTGCCATGGAATTAGCTTTTTTCCTTTTTTTTTCCTTTGGCATCTAGCATAGATGCCAACATTTTAATTTATTCCTGAGTATTTTTAGCTCCACCTTTATTTCATACCACTTATTTTTTAAAAGTAATTTTTTCTTATTTTACCGAAGTTATATACTAGACATACCAGGTAACATTTATAATTTATTCCGGAATACTGTTAAACCCACCATTTTTTCACACCAGTGTAATTTTAAAGAGATTTTCTCCAATATGTAATTACGATGAAATAAGAAGAAAAATGCTTTTAAAATATACTGGTGTGAAAACAGGGCGGGGCTAACAGTTTTCCGGAATAAATTATAAATGTTACCAGGTATGTACTAGGAGAAACATTTTCTATAAATAAAGTGGTGGGAAATAAATGCGCAACTAAAAATATTCCAGAATAAATTAAAATGTTGGCATCTATGCATCTAGTTATAAAATAAAAATATTGAAAATAAAATTGAGAGAAAAAATGTGAAAGAAATTTTAAGAAATTAATATAGACACCATTGCCAAACAACACAAGAAAGTAACTTAAAAAATTTAAAGTGTAAAATCGAGATTCTCTCTTTATTTTTACACTTTTTATATATTTAAATAAAAAAATAACTATTATATTAAATTATATAAAGTGATTGTATCAAAAGAGGGAAAATTACTTTATTTGACTCATTCCATACCTGGTAGCATTTATAATTTATTCCGGAGTACTGTTAGCCCCGCCCTTTTTTCCCACCAGTGTATTTTAAAACATTTTTCTTCTTATTTTATCATAATTAAATATTGGAGAAAAATCTCTCTAAAATCACACTTTTTCACACCAGTATGATTTTAGAGAGATTTTTCTCCAATATGTAATTACGATGATGAAATAAGAAGAAAAATGCTTATAAAATATACTGGTATGACAAACGAGCGGGGCTAACAGTATTTCGGAATCAATTATAAGTTTTGCCAAGTATGCATTCTTTAGAAAAGCCTAACCATTTTATGAATACACCTTTGTAGCTTTATGGAGTTAGTTTAGATATTTGCCAACATATGTAAGGTTTTGAGTTTTTTGTCTGGAATTTGGAAAAATTTTGAAATTTTTAAAGTGTAAGACGTGTTTAACTCTAAATTAAATTTTTTAAAAGCTAGATTAATTAAGAAGCCAAGACTTTTTCTTTCAGAGAGAAAGAAAATCGTTGTTACCATGTGACTACCTTAATTAAAGCAGGAAGTCTCCCAGCATACAATTAAAAAGGCCTTCTTTCAAAATTAAATTCTGTTTAGGACATAATTTCATACTTGCCAACATCCTAATTAATATTCCGTAGTGTTGGTAACCCCGCCCATTTTTACACACCAGTAAATTTTTTGAGTAATATTCTCCAAATGCAATTATGATTAAATAAAAAGAAAAATACTCTAAAATGATACTGGTGTGAAAAAGAAGGCAGGGCTAACAATACTACGGAATATTATTTAGTATGTTGGCAAGTATGTAATTTTATTTTATTATTACCTCTTCGATTTTATTTTAAATTGCCCTTTTTTTTTTTTTTTTTAACCTGGAAATTGTTTATAATTATTTCGAAATTTTGAACGAATCATAAAGACTTATATAAAAAAAGAACATAAAAACATTTTATAATGTTAAATCTTTGATCAGGGAAAAAAGTTTCTCTATTTATTCATAGATCATTATTTTCGACTCCGTTTGTTCTTTTTATCTGCTAATATGTTTGTCACACTTCTTTTGATCCCAGATTAAAAACAGATTTGTCTAATGTATCACACGTGTCCTCTCGCTCTGTTTTTTACATTTTCCTTTTATAATAATTTTCGTATTGTTTCCAGATCAACCATTCATAGATAAAAGAATTGCCGCATATTTTTTTGTGCATATGTATGGAAATACAATTTGTTTTCTTATACTCATATCCGGGTTAGGCTCGTTTAATAACGGAATAAAAGTAGCAGTCTTTGACCAAACATGTTGTAGATTACGAATTTGTCTTCTGAGTAACCGTTAACAGGTGTGTAGAATGATGCAGATATTTCTAGTTCTTCTGAATCTTAATTAGAGACCACAGATCGTCTATTTTAAATAACACTTTTTTATAAGGCAATCTTCGTATTACTCAATAGAATAAAAATACCGAAAACGATTACTAAACTTTACTTTTAAAAAATGTAGTGTTAAAAATAATATAAAAAAGACTGCCTCAAAACTTTATGGAGACAATACTGCGGTAAAAAAGGGAATAAAATAATATAATTCATTGTGTATATTTGCATAATGGTTAAATTATATTGCAAAACATTGCTGCAAAAATGCCTCATTGTAACTTTGTAGAATAAAAATAATTTAAATTATTCTACAATCGTTTTACTGCAAATAAGCCAAGTTACAACGCTGCATACGACTAAAGCGAGCAAAACTATATGGATGGTATTGTTACAAGGTAGTGGTTTACTAAGAACAAAATTACGATGTAGCAAATTCAGGCCTCACAGCGTTCCTAAAATTTTACCTTTATTTTATTTTATTGACACCAGTACCATCAAATTTTTCTCGAATACTTTTGACTAATTTGAGGCGGAAATATTATGTTAAAAAGTATTTCTCTAAAATTGTGGTAAAACGAGCGTAAGATTTTAGGAACGCTGCGATGCCTGCAAATTAATAAATTTGTTGTTTTAAAAGATTTATAACTACAAATGCACTGTCAGCAACACTATCAAATAAAAAACTTGATGAATACATACCTGCCATCATACCAATTAATATTCCGCAATATTGTTTGCACCCGTCTATTTTTTCACACCAATTTTTTCTTGGAGAGTATTTTCTTCCCATTTAATTATAATTACATTTGGCGATAATTAATCCTTTGCCTATTCTATTTAATTTCACTACTCTGGTTAGTGTTGTCAAATTCAGGGACTTTTCTATTCAATATTCACCACTAAATTTTAACTGAGTATTTTTAAACACAAAGTATTTTTAAACAATAATCTCAATCCTATTTACATAGCTGCCAATATTTTAATTTAATCCGGAGTAATTTTAGCCCCGTCTCTATTTCGTACCACTTATTTTTTAAAAGTAATTTTTTCATATTTTATCGAAGTTATGAATTGAAGAAAAATTTTCTATAAATAAAGTGGTTCGAAATAAAGGCGGGGCTAAAAGTACTCCGGAATAAATTAAAATATTGGCAGCTATGTATTTAATCGCAAAAAATTAATGGAAAGATGTAACAAATAATTCGAGATAAAACTAATGGGGCCGAAACACTTTCCGCCCCTGAATTTAGATATTGTTTGATTTAATAAACGCATTTTTAGAGAAATTATACTACCTAAAATTTTACACAAACACCTGGTGCTATAAATTATGCATAGGAAAGCATTTTCGATGTACTAAAATATATAATAATAAATGTATTTATTTACGAATAAAACTGACTGAATTATAGACCTGTTAATATCATTAAATTGTCCATTTGCAGACATACCAACGTTTTTTAATTTATTCCGGAGCAATATTAGCATCCGCTTTTTTTCCAAACCATTTTACTTGTAGTGAAATTTTCTCTAGTACGTAATTACGACAGGAATCGCACTTCCCGCCTTTCTTTAGGGCACTTTCGGGTATTTCTGGTGTGAGAAATTTCCGATTTCTTTTAAAAGGTGTCGACAGTCGAAATTTTTTCCCTGATTCTTCTACCAGTACATTCATATACTAATTTTTTACCCAAATAATTGTGCAAAATTACTACTAAAAATTCCGAAAGAAAAATACTGGTGAAGAAACAGGGAAAAATTTTCGTCTGTTGACATCCTGTTTTACTACCACTATTTTTATAAAAAATCTCTATCCTATTTAATCATGGCATTTTACCATAAAAATACCATAAAATTTTCTCTATAAAAATAGTGGTGGCAAAAGAGTCGAAAAATTTCTTCCTTGAAAGTGAGCTAATAAAAAAAGGAGGTGGAGAATGCGACCTCTGTTACGGTTAAAAAGAAGAAAAATATTCCTCATGAAAAGCGCATACTGTCAACATCCTAATTAATATTCCGTAGCATAGATGCCAATATTTTAATTTATTCCCGAGTATTTTTAGCCCTGCCTTTATATCGCACCACTTTATTTATAGAAAAATTTTCTCCAATACATAACTTCGATAAAACCAGAAAAAATTTATTCTTCAAAAATAAGTGGTATGAAAAGAAGGTGGGACTAAAAATACTCTGGAATAAATTAAAATGTTGGCATCTATGCCGTAGTACTGTTAGCCCCACTTTTTTTTTTTTTTTTTTTTTTAACACTAGTATATACATATATATATATATATATATATATATATATATATATATATATATTTTTTTTTTTTTTTTTTGTATTTTTCTTCTTATTTAATCGTAATTCTAATTGCATTTGGAGAATATTACTCTACAAATTTACTGGTTTGAGAAATAAGGCCAGACTAGCAACACTACGGAACATTACTTACAATGTGTCAGGTATGAAAAAGTAATGTGAAAAAAAGGCGGGTACTAACATTGCTGCGGAAAAAATGAAAATGTTGGCAAGTTTGCATTTGTAGCGTCAAAAAGAATTGGCTAAAGAAAGATTTTAAGGTGTCATAAATAAATTTGAAGTTAATATATATCTGTATTATTGTTTTTAGAATGAAAGTTCAGTTGGAATTTAACGTTATTACATATCTGTATTATTGTGTTTAGAAATTATTTTATTGCTAAAATCAATTGTTCGGTTATTTTATTGGATAAGAAGAACTTTTTTATCCATGCTTATATGTTCTTTAAGATAATTGGGTTAGGTGGTTCATTTCATTTATATTTACATAGTTGCCAACCGTTCCAACATTTGGATACTTCTTTTTTTTGTAATCTTTTGTAGCAGTTTTCTATGATTAACCGTTTTCACTCGAGAAGTGACTCTCAGTTACCACTTGATTTTGTCAACACCTCCTCTAATACATATAGAATGATGTGGATTGGGTGTAATCGGGATCGGCCGATATTCCGTGACGTGAACTGCAGTTCGAAGGCATCATTTTAGGAGGTGTTGATCAAATCAAATAGTGACTGAGAGTCACTATTTCACTCTCGGTAATAACTTTTGAGTACAAAGGATTAAATAAGACAGGACTCTTCCACCAGAATAATCTTAAGAAAAATTTATTCTTAAATACACAGTGTATATTTAATAAGAATTTTTTTTTTTTTTTTTTTTTAGATATTTCTGGTGGAAGAGTCCTTGAAAAAAATCGGTCCGTGGGAACCCTGTAAGATGAAAGTTTCTATGAAAAATACTGGTAATCAAAAATTTGAACGGTTAGCCGCTATGTATTTACCTGTTCATTATATGAAATGTTCACTATATGGAAATTTTTACGCATACAGGTTTTGCATGCATATATGATATTTGTGAGCGCAAGGTATATGATATAGATTGACAGCTGTTTAAGTTAATAGCAATTTTCCTCCTTTAGTTATTTTAAAAAACGTCCCTAAAAACGGTGGGTGATAGGGCAAAATAATAGGCGTCATATTCGAATTCAGGAGGTCATTTTACATAAGAATTTATAAAAATGGTGTTAGGGGCAATTTTCATGCAGAGCAGTGTATAAACACCGATAATTTTGATAATTGTGATATTTGATATACATAACAGACGGCTAATCTTCGAAGTGATTAGACAACAGTTTCTTCTAAAATTTAGTGGTTGATTTTAAATAAAAAATTTGCAAAATCTAGCAACACTGCTTTGAAGCGCGGTAAAAAATCATCAGTTTCTTTTCTTCTAACTTTTATTGTAATTTTTGGCGGTTGTCGATATTAAATGATCTTAATTACCGCGTACATCAAAAAGTTAAGTGCTTTTAATCAAATAGCCTTTAAACAAATTAACTTCCTCTTTATAAATGACTTTTGGAAATCCATTGCTGTGTATTATATTCAGTTATGTTTAAACAGGTATCATGTAAACAAATTTTTACAAAAAATGTGTCAAGATTTTAATGCGAGGTAAATGCTTCACAATTCTATAAAGCAAGGTCCTTTAAATAATAGATATCATATTAAAACACTCTGTGCTTCAATAAGTCTATAATTACAACCATCTAATTTGATCATTTCTCTCTACATTTGTACTTGTTCTGTAAAAAACGTGTTCTTTTACCATAGCCTTACAGAATCTGATTGATGATCTTAGTGTCTTGAGGTCAATAGTGAAGAAGAAATCTTCGTAAAGAAAAACCTCACTAATAATAGATGATTTTATTTATTTATCTATTCTGTTATTATTATTATTATTATTAATGAAATATATTCACAATGGATAATTAATTTAAGAAAATAAATTTGTTAAAATTATGAAGTAAAAAAGACAGTCAGTGCTTTTCTATAATGGAAATAATATGAACTTTTATTGTTTAAAATAAAAGTTAATCAATATTTAACAATTTGTAGTAATAATAAGGAAAAAAGTAGCTGACTTAGCTTTGTAACGATTTAAATCTTTATTCGGTTTACTTTTTTTTTCATTTTCGTAAGGGTAACATTATAGTAATCTACGCATCGCAGGCTAAGACATGACATTATATTATATTACATACTGCCTTTTCGCCACTTAGTTATTTTTATACCCTAAATACGGCTTACGCTCAACTAGAACGATATAAAATCCCAATTTTTTTTTTTTTTTTTTTTTTTTTTTTTTTTTTTTTATGAAATAAAAATTAGCATAAAGACTAAATAAGTTGATTTTAGAATAATGAAGTACATTAATTTAATGCAGTCCAGTGTAATGTTTCTTTTTTATGTTTAAGCATATTTACATTTAAGTTATACATTATGGTCATATTCAAAGAACACAGATTCAAATAAGCTTAAATGTAATTCCAGTCTCTCGCGAGTGCTAAAAGCTATTAAAAATAAGCACGAACACTCAGTTATACCCGTTATTAAGTTTATACACAAATTATTCTAAATTTTGATAACACGGGTGAAAACATTTAAGATAAACGTTTTTTAAGATGAAAAAACAAAAAAAAAAAAAAAAAAAAAAAAAAAAAAATGTAAATTATATGACTGTTCAATGTCATTAAATATTCCATAAGATGTAGCACATTAACATTATAAGCAACTGCCTGCAACATGAATGAGAAAATAAAATCTAAGTTACTGTAATTTCTCGCGTATCACAGGTCAGACAAATCAGTTTTACAACAAAAATTTTAACTAAAAAAAAAAAAAATGCTTAATTCATAGTTGCCAAATTTACGCATTTTGGCTACCGAAATAATTTAATCGAAATATTTATTTATCGAATCGAAAAAAAAAAAAAAGTTAAATAAATAAATAAATAATTTTTACTAAAATTTTCCGGTAGCCAAAAAGCGTAAATGGCAACTAAGAATATATATTTCTTTGTAGAAATTCCTCAGATAAAAATATCTGTTAATTAAAATTTCTTATGTAAAACTGATACATTTGATCTGCGGATTATACGCAGAAAATTACGGGATTCTACAATTTTTGCTTTTGCATTTTTTTCAATATATATATATGTATATAACTGTATAAATATTTACTATACAGAGTAATAAATAAAATATATATATAATCGTAATCGTAATGATTTTATAATAAATCATATTGTGGAGTGATGCTATGAAATAGAATTTCAAAATCTCCGTGCTTTATTTATGACAATAAAAAAATACAAAACTGAAAAAAATTCCATAAGAAAAAAAAAAAAAAGTTGCAGCTGCTGGTATTGTTTTACATCTAGATTATGCCCATCATTTCTATTTCTATACCCTCTATTTTTTTTTTACACGACAATCTATTTTTGTCACAGGAACGACGGTACTTTTTGAGCCCGGAAGTCGAAATGCTAAGATTATGGAGGATTCGAATAATATAGCCTTAGAAACGGAAGATAGGGGTAGGGAGACGTGTTTGTCTGAGTATTTTTTATTTTTATTTTATTTTATTTTATTTTTTTCTGATATGCATTTTTCACTCTCTTTTCAATCTCTCTACAGATTGCTTTATAAGCATTAAACCATTTAAAGATAAGGCGTAAGATATCCCGTAGATTTTCTATAGTTAACATCTGGGGGAAGTTCGTTTAGAGTGCAAAGCAAAAAACTTTATTTGCCTCGTAAGAAAACAGTTATATATGATAAGCTTTGAACAAATGTATGTGTATACTTGACTGACCAGAAATTTTACTCGACGCTACATAATCAGTCCAGTTTTTGGTATTGCATGTGACCTAAGAAGGAGCACTTGCACTACCGTAAGAAGGGCCGCGGTAGCCCGGTCGGTAGAGCGCCGAGCTCGTAATTGGAAGATTGAGGGTCCGATACTCGAGCCGGCCAAAGGCCGTCGTGTACACTAATTGTGGCTTCACGTAAAATCCGTCGTGGCCGCAGGGTCCTCCATGGTCCCATCCACATTATACCTCTGGGGGTCACCGAATCGAGGGAGCTATTCCCTCCGTGGAAGATAAAAATTGTGATAGCATGTGTTCGGACACTCTTTAGAGGGTGCGTCCCAGATCGACACCAATTACCCACAGCGCAGTACTAGTACGACGTTAAACACAACCAACCAGAGGAAAGACGAATCAAATTTCATAAAGACAAAAAAATTGATTTCCTTTTGCAAAATTTATTGAGATTTCATAAATATATTGAATAAGTAGAAATAAATAATAAGAAATACGTTAAGAGTGTGAAGTTTGAAAAAAAAAAAAAAAATAGCGTTTCATTCTTTGCAAATTTCTATAAAAACACATTGAAAGATCCAAACTTAAAACTTACTGCAAAGACAAAGGGAATTTAAATGTCTTTTAAAGACTTACTGAGACTCTGCTTTTTACAATTTTTTATTTATTTTTTATTTATATTTAGGTTCTATCGCATTTCCTTTAATTTGATTTGATTTTACACACTTCAAAATCTATCTTGTCGAATGCTTGAAAATTAGTCTTTATTTTGCCAACCGGGCACATTTAAAAATTATTTTTTCTTTTTATGCTTTGCGGGTCGGGCCCGTGAAGATTTCTAATTTGTGTATACTATTTACCATAGTTGACAACATTTTAACTTATTCTGGAGTATATTTAACCCCGCCTTTAATCAGCACCATTTTATTTATAGATTATTTTTCTACAATGCATAACTACGATAAAAATTTTAAAAAATTGCTCTTAAGAAAAAAGCGGTATTAAATAAAGGCGGGGCTAAAAATGCTCCGGAATAAATTAAAATGTTGGTATCTGTGTATTTACCCATGAGCAAAAGACATACTAAAATTTCCAATTTATTGCAGAGCATTGTTAGTATCCGCCTTTTTTTAAAACCACTTTTTTAAACAATATTTTTCTTCTTACTTAACACTTTCGCGACCGCATGTTTTTGTCTTTTTCACACTAAGGTCCACCTGTGGGCGTTATTTTCCCCAGTCACAATATTTCGGAACAAAATTTTCTGTATTCACATTTATATTACAAATGGATTTACATTATATTTATACTCTTTATAATCAAAGCTTTTATATCCATAGTATATTCATAGTACAAATATGAATATTGGCTATGTTTTTAAGAAAGAAATAACATACAAATTGCAAAAGAAACGCCCACTGTAGGAGTTAAATATTTTGAAATGACGTGAATCTACGTTAGCGAAAGCGAAAGTGTTAATCGTAATTACATATTGAAGTAAATTACTCTGTAAATCAAGTGTTGTAAAAAAAAGGCGGGTACTCACAGTACTCCGGAATAAATTAGAAGTCTTTGTATGTCTAGAGCAATGGTTTTTTTTATATCCAAATAATTTTTCTTTTTGACAATTACCAACAGGGTTCCGAACTTTTATTATTTATTCACGAGCAATTTTAGCCCCGCCTTATTTTCGCACCAGAAATTTTGTAGATTATTTTTCTTTAATATGATGTGACAACGATTAAATAAGAAGAAAATCATTTTTTCAAAATTTCCGGTATGAAAAAGAGGCGGGACGAAAAATGCTCGTGAATAAATTATAAAAGTTGGGAACTCTGATTACCAATGAAACTTTAAACGTTTAATCATTGGCCATTTTTGTACACTTGATTTCTAAGATTATCGTCATATAAAGAGGGAATCAATTTCACATAAATTAAGATATTTGTGCTCAATTATAAACTAGTATGTTGTGGCCACCACAAGACTTTCTTCTATATTTTCCTATACAAATTCATTCAGTACAAATATTTTATTAAAACTATTATTTTTAAAAATTATCTACCATGATCATAATTGCCTACATTTTAACTTATTCCAGAGCATTTTTAGCCCCGCCTTTATTTCGAACCACTTTATTCATAAAATAAATTTCTCCAATATATAAGTACGATAAAATAAGGAAAACTGACTCTTAAAATAAAAGTGGTATGACATAAAGGCGGGGTTAGAAATAATGTTGGTAACACTGCAGGATGAATGCAGACGATTTTCAACTTAGAGAAAACTAACACTAAATATCCAAAGAAAGACAGTTTTATGCTCTGTATATGAATACAGTTTTCATAGTGGTAATCTCACATATTGAGTTTCGTACAGTTATATGCTTTATAAGTTGAAATATAGCCTTCCGTTCTCGGGAAAAATTGCAGTGTAGTAGCGCCATCTATTGGCCGATATGCATGAACATTGAAACAATATAATATCTTATAATGGCTTCTTTCATAGTTGCCAACATTTTTATTTATTCCGGAGCATTTTTAGCCCCCGCCTATATTTCACATCACGTTATCTCCAAAATAATTTTCTCCAATTACAAAAACGACAAAATAAGAAAAATTTACTCTTAAAATAAAAGTGGTATGGAATAATGACGATGCTGAATATGTTGGCAAATTTGCTTTTTAACATATCAAATTTTGTTTGATTATATTGGTGACAGTACAATAAAATGCGTGTAAAATTTTAAGAACGCTGCAATCCTTGCATACCTGCCAATCATCTCATTATGAAGCGTAGAATTTTTAGTACCATTCTTTTTTTTCACACTAGTTATTTTTTAGAGCAAGTTTTTTCTTATTTAATCACAAGTTCATTTGGAGAGAATTACTCTAAAAATGAAGTAGTGTGGAAAAAGGGGCGTTTTTTCAAGGGGAGTTAGCAATTTCATGCTTATTAATGGGATGGTTTGCAAGAATGTCCCTTTAAGAAGGAAAACACACACACCTATATATTGTTATAGAACGAAAACCTAAAGCGATCGGCACGCCCAATCTCTTCTTTTGATTCCGAATCTCGGAATGAATGTCTTCGCATGTCAGAAAAAAAAAAAAAAAAAAAAAAAAAGAACAGAGATCTGCATCTATTGCAAATAAAAAGAGGCTGCTTTAACAATACAGCAAAAAGTACATATTAACACCATTAATTTATCTGTAGAGAAAAGAAAAGACTTCATACTCTTTCTGTAATTTACGCTGAATCAAAACATTTAACTGTATAGCTTAATATAAAACCGTTTCATTAAATCACTTTCAATTTAAAAGTTGTAAAATAAAACAGGAACGACAAATTATGTAACACAAAAGGTTTCTATTTTTATAAACTCACGGCAGCTTTCTTTATTGTTTAAAACAGAACATACTAATTGCTACTTAAACATTCATTGAATTAATTCATTTTCTAGGCTATAAGTGGGTGTTTTATTATTCAGGAGAAACAACAAATTTAATCTCTCAAAACAAGGTTTTATTCAGAAGAGTAAATTACGGAGATTCTTTATATGAACTTCTTAGATTGATAAAAGAATTCTAGAAATTATTTTGAAAGTTTCGCTGAAAATATTAAAAAATATGTATATATATGCGATATTTTTAGTAATATGAAATAATAAGTGAAAGAAGAGTAAAATCTAACAAAAAACTGGAAGAATAAAACAGAAAAATCCTTCTTACTCCATATGACACGGATAATAGTAACATGCATTATTAAAAAAAAAAAAAAATCGATAATAGAATCTATGATACAGAAATAGAAAATTTAAACAGCCCATGCATAAAGGCCAGCAATGAATTAGAGGTAAATACGCAGTATAGACCAGTATTGCCAGATTGGGGACTTTTACTTCAAAATTATTGGTGGAAGTTGAATAAAAAAAGTTCTCAGTCTGGCAACATTGGTATCGATAAAAGTATTTAAATACTTTTGAATTTTTATGTTTAGTAAAATATCTAAAGAAGATTCATACTCATTAGATTCTCTTGGAATTTCAGGTGTATAAACAGCATGAGCATGTTGTAAAACATATATTTCAGCAAAGATTTTGTCCCGAAGGAAAAAAGGGGACGAGTGACAAATTAGTTCTTTAGTGGACAGAATTTTACGTATTTTACTCACAAACACAAAAAAATATTTATACTTACAAAATCAAGAATGTCATTAAAACTGCAAACAAGAACTTTTAAATATACGATAGAATATTTAAAATAATTTTTAAGTAAAACTTTTTTGAACTGAAATAACAATAACTGAAAACACAATAACTGAAATAGCAAAAATAAACCAGTACGTGATGACCCAGGAAAAGCTTGATTATGTAATATGGATTCCATACTACTATAATAAAGAAAACAATCGAATACTTTCATCTACCAAATTTCTCAGATTTGAAAAATATTATTTTTTGAAAATTTTAACCCTTTGAAAAACAAGGTAATAATGCTCATTTAATATCGATGGTCAACAGATGTTACAATCACAGTTAAAAGGAAAGAAATAAAGGATTTTTAACTGCTAAGTTTCAAAAACAAAATTTTGTTAAAATATTTCGCGACGAATCTTACAACTTGGGTATAGAAATTAGGTGATATATAATATATGCCGTCAAGCTTCATAGAGTTAAAGATTAAAAGTAATATTTGCTATATTTATCCGTATGTATCTGTATAGGAAGTATAATGATCGAAATATAAAGGTCTATTTAAACTATGAAAAATGAAAAAAGAAAAGTTACTAAATTTTTCATTTTAATTCAGTTAATGGTAATATACTGAATGTTAATTGAAAATAAGTATGGATAAATCCCCTATTATTTTCATTAAAAAAAAAGAAAGAAAAAAGAAAAAGAAAGAAAAAAAAAAGAAAGAAAAAAAAGAAAGAAAAAAGAAAAGAAAAAAAAAAAAAAAGAAACAGAAATTAAATTCCGTCAATCGGCGATAACTTTCTGCATTTTCAAAATATTTGCTTGAGGTTTTTATATATGTAGCTTAATGAATTTGGCAAATAAATTATGCAAATTAAAGTTTCTAAACGCTTATGCATACATAGTTAAAATTTACTTATTAAAAGTTCTGATATTTCATTATAAGCTGAAGCTAGGAGAGTTTCCGCACAATCCAACAGAACGATATGAAAAAATTTTCAATTGATTTTTCTTCGAGGCATTTCCATTGCTATTATGTTGCTCTGTTATAATTTAAAACAACAGCTGTAATAAAATCAAGAGAGCTATTTTGCGCAATCTCTCCTTATAGGGTAGGAGTGATTGCGCACATAAGTAAGAGATAGCACTTAATTACAACTACAATTACATTAATAATAATAATAATTGCACTTAAATTGCAAAATATCAAGAAATAATGAATATTTCGATACTTCATCACTAGTTTAAACTGAGACACAGAAATACATTAATGCAGTTTATACAGAGTTGCCAACTTTTTAACCCTTTAATTTCACACTATTTACTTTTACTCCTCTGGTCAGTGTTGGCAAATTTAAGAACTTTTTTTATTCAATATCTACCACTAAATTTTAACTATAATGGATAACGAATCACTTCAAAGGGTATTCCACCATTATGTATGTTAAATATCACTCCTCAAAATTATTGGTGAGAGTGGAATAAAAGAATCTCCAAATTTGGCAAAACTGTTTAGAGCGCTTTAGAGCGTTAGGGCCGGCAAATAATTTATTTATTCCGGAGCATTTTTAGCCCAGGCTTTATATCACACCATTTTATTTATAGACTATTTTCTTCAATATATAACTACAATGAAGTACGAAAATATTATTCTTAAAAAAATAATTGTTATGAAATAAAGACGGGGCTAACAAAAAACTTTCTGAAATAAATTATAAAATTTGACAACTTTGTTTATATATTCAATCTGTTTCGAGTTAGTTTTCAGTAATACTTTTTAGTTTGATATTTCATTAAGATAAAACAGAGTTGTCACAAAAGGTGATGCAACAAGTTGAACAACAAATCTAAAGTGCACTTTTCACTTTTCCTGTAATTCAGTATCGATATGAAAATAATATTATGTTTAAGCCTGATAAACAGCGAGGAAGAGCAGTAGTAGAAAGATAACAAAGAACAATGATTTAAAAAAAAAATCAACTCTGTTTTAAATAGATAATACTTAGATATGAAATAGATAATACTTAGATACTTAGATCATTGGCATTAGAATTTTTTTAACTTTAAGTATTAAGGGGAAAAAAGGATGAAGAAATAAAGAGAAAGAGAAAAATTTTAAATATTTTCAAAGTTCAATCGAGTCTACGTATTTTCCATTTTATTTCCAATTTGTTCATTCTCTGTCTTCAGTTAAGCATAAGGGGGGGGGGGGGATTTTTATTTAACGATGTGTCGCTTCTTAGCAAAAGTACGGATTTTCCGTTTATTTTCTCCAGATATAGGCGCTGGTATGAAAATTCCTGCCTATGCGAAGGTACAAAAATTTCCGTACACCACTATTTATTTATTTATTTATTTATTTATTTAACCAATAATTTTTGTCATATTCAAACTGAAAAAATTATTGTTCTTGGAGATAATAATTATATTTAATTATGCACATATCATGGGTGGAAAATAAGCACAGAACTCAAACCAGTATTTATGAAACAAAATTTTCTTCTTCTTAAACCAACGATTTTATAAGTGCAGAAAATTTTTGAATAAATACCGGTATGAGATCTGCAGCAAATATCCACTCGTGACATGTACTATATACATTATAAAACTTCAATATAAAGAAACAGCTTACATTTACATGCAAATAAAAACTAATCCTAAAACAAGAACAAGTGAAAAAGGCAATAATTTTCTAATATATTTAACGCCACTAACTTTATAAAACATATATAATTTGCAACAACCTTAACAACAACTTTGCAGATTCAATTCAAAGTTTTGCCTAAGTAACCGAAGAACAAAAATTGTTCCAAGACTTTTCGTTAAACTGTGATTAGATACAAAATAAGTGCAATGAATTTACAAAGAACTTCATGCTATTCTGTAGTAATTAATCCAGCTGGCGTAACAAATGCATCAGACTGATAAAACTATGTATAACTTCGTAGGCGTCTTATTGTCTCACGTGCGCATAGTTGTCAAAGATTCACTAAACTGAAGGTAAAATGTATTTGAAACCTTCATATATATATATATATATATATATACACATAATAAATGAAATAAAACAGTCTAAAAATAATTTTAGAAATATAGTTATTTAGTATTGTTCATTATTAGAAACTTAATAATTCTTTACAAATAATTTTACTAATAACTTGAATAACTGAAGTGAAAAAAATTATTTTATTATTATAAAAAAGAAGAAAGAAGAAAATGATTATAGAATAAAAATATTAATTAATTTATAGATTTAAATATGTTTATTAGCGCACACTTGCATTACAAAGGTATACAAAATTACTTCCGCGAAAAATAAATAAAAATAAATAACTTACTTTTATATCATGTAAAAACTAAAACAGAAAGATGAACATGTGAAAAAGGTAATAATTTCAATATTTTTTTACAATATTAAATCTGCAACACAATTAAAACCTACAATTATTTTAGCGCAATTTCTCGGATTGATTCCATATAAATCAATGCTCTAAGTAAACAGAAAGACAAAAATTGTTCCAACACTTTTCATTAAACCGTGCCTATACACGAGTTAAGTGCAATAAAAATTACGAAGAAATTGATGCCATTCTGAAGTAATTAATATGGCTGGCGTAACAAATGTCAGGCGTGACAAAAATGGCGTAACAAAAATCCAGATTAATGAAATTATGTAACACTTCGTCGGTGTCTTATTGTTTTAAGTGTACATAATTGCCAAAGATTCATTAAATCCAGATCAAATGTCTTTGAGAAAATTGATTTTTTTTCTTTGATAATGTAAAATAATAATCCAAAATTACTTTTAAAAATAGTCTTTTAGTAATGTTCACATTTAAAATTTCATTAATTCTTTACGAACAAACCTGCTGCTATTTTGAACATTTTAAAGAATCTTTGATTAAAAAAAAAAAAAAAAAAAAAAAAAAAAAAAGAAGAAAATGATTATGGAATAAAAATATTAATTAATTTATAGATTTAAATATGTTTATTAGCGCACACTTGCATTACAAAGGTATACAAAATTACTTCCGCGAAAAATAAATAAAAATAAATAACTTACATTTATATCATGTAAAAACTAAAACAGAAAGATGAACATGTGAAAAAGGTAATAATTTCAATATTTTTTTACAATATTAAATCTGCAACACAATTAAAATCTACAATTATTTTAGCGCAATTTCTCGGATTGATTCCATATAAATCAATGCTCTAAGTAAACAGAAAGACAAAAATTGTTCCAACACTTTTCATTAAACCGTGCCTATACACGAGTTAAGTGCAATGAAATTACGAAGAAATTGATGCCATTCTGAAGTAATTAATATGGCTGGCGTAACAAATGTCAGGCGTGACAAAAATGGCGTAACAAAAATCAGATTAATGAAATTATGTAACACTTCGTCGGTGTCTTATTGTTTTAAGTGTACATAATTGCGAAAGATTCATTAAATCCAGAATCAAATGTCTTTGAGAAAATTGATTTTTTTTTTTCTTTGATAATGTAAAATAATAATCCAAAATTACTTTTAAAAATAGTCTTTTAGTAACGTTCACATTTAAAATTTCATTAATTCTTTACGAACAAACCTGCTGCTATTTTGAACATTTTAAAGAATCTTTGATTAAAAAAAAAAAAAAAAAAAAAGACTACATCAGGGATGGAACATGGGCGCAGAATTCATACCACTATCAATGTAGGAAAATTTTCTACTTCTTAAATCAACGATATTATAGGTAGTAAAATTTCTTAAACAGATTCCGGTATGAATTCTGCGCCCGTGTTCCATCCCTGCTACATTCACATAAAATAAAAGTTTTTATTCATATTTTTTTCACTTTGGATTTACGAACAAATGAGTAGAGCATGAAAGATTTTCCCAAATTTACTAGCGTCTTTATTATTATTATTATTATTATTATTATTATTATTATTATTATTTGTTTTAGTTATTTATTTATTAAGATCTAAAATTATCAAACTGAAAATCAGTCACCAACAGAAATATTTGTAAAAATAATATCTACCTCAAGGAAAAAAAAAAAAAAAAAACTGTTTTATTGGTAATCGTAAAGACTCCAGTAGCACAGTAATACCGGTCAATACAGGAGTGCATCGAATTGCCCATTATTGCATGGCACACTTTCTTACCATTGTCGGCCGATGTCGGGTGCACTGAAATAGCCGATTTACAGTGTATACCGGTTTACTGTACTTATCGTGTTTCTAATATAGTTTCCTGTCCTCTATTTTTTGAAGATTAAAATAGAATTTAAACTTAATACCAAATGTTGAAATATTTAGAAATGTCAATATTATAGGTCCAACACTGGACAGATTGATAAAAAAAGACTATTTTCCCTGATGTTCGCATATTTCGGGCGATACTGGGTGGTATTGGGCCAATTTTGCTGTACCACTTGGATAGTTTTAACGAAATTTCTTTGAGATTTTAGAGCTTTATATTATGTCAATAAAATACCGATAAATTTAAATAATTTTTTAATAAATTATTATTTTTAAACTCATACCTGCTAATATTTATAATTTATTCCGGAGTACTGTTAACCCAGCCCTTTTTTCACACTAGTCAGATTTTAGAAAAGTTTTCTTGAATATGTAATTACGTTTAAATAAGAAGAAAAATGTCTTAAAATATACTGGTGTGGAAAAAGGGCTGGGCTACTAGTACTTTGGAATAAATTATAAACATTACCACGTATGAAAACTTAATAAAAAAAATAGTTTTTCTGCACATTCCTAAATGCAAAAAAAAAAAAGAAAATTACTTAAAAATTAATAATCAAAAACAGACATATACCTAACAACATATTTAGTCGTAATTAAATATTGAAGAAAATTACTCTTCAAAGAATACAGTGTGAATAAAGAGCGTGTGTTAACAACATACCGGAATAAATCTAAAAGTTGGCAGCTATGCCTAACGCACTCAAAACCTATCAATGAGAAGCTAGCACATATATTAATTCATTGCTTATACACTACCGGTATTTTCAATACACACACACACAAAAAAAAAAAAAAAGGTTTTAAGCATAATGAGTTATCACAAGATAGAAAATCATATCTCGTAGAAGTAAACAGTGAGATTACATAGACGACAGCATTTTAATTTATTCCGCAGTATTTTTATCCCTGCCTTTATTTCGTACCCCTTTATTTACAGAGAAAATTTCTCCAATATATAATTTCCATAAAATAAGAAAAAATTACTTTAAAAAAATAAGTGGTATGGAATAATATTCAGAGCTAAAAACACTGCGGAATAAATTAAAATATTGGCATCTATGAGATTAACCTTCATACTTGCCAACATCTAATTAATAACCGTACAATTGTTAACGCCTCTTGAAAAAACGCCCCTTTTCTCACACCACTTTATTTTTAGAGTAATTCTCTCCAAATGTTATTACGATTAAATAAGAATAAAATTGCTCTAAAAAATTGCTCTAAAACTGGTGTGAAAAAAAAAAAAAAAAAAAAAAAAAAGGCGGGTACTAAAAATTGTACGGTTCATAATGAGATGGTTGGCAAGTATGAACCTTTATAATTTTATATTTTTCTCGATTTATCTTATGAACAAGTAAAGAATTTGAAATGCATATTTCTGATGTGAGTGTAAAGCTTTTCATGTAAAATAATTGTTGGTTCATGAAAAATATTGATTTACTTATTTTTTTCAGAGTTTCATTTTAAAGATTACAGGGAATTGCATGTTTAAATGATTTTATTTGGAGACAGAGAGTAAAAAAATATTGTACGGTCGAAAAAAAAAGCCACCCCCAACTAATTTCGACATAAATTATCGCAGAAACATGTCGCTGGGGCCGATCGATTTGTAAAAACATGTAGTTTATAACGGTATAGTTAGATTTTGCTTAGGGCGTCGTTTGTATAGTAAAACTGACATCAATTTCATTATTTTGAATGGCAACTCGAATTGTTGATTCCGTATTCAAATTTCTGAGATAAAGGCAGTTTGGAAAAAGGTACCATTTATATTCTTTTAATTAATTCTTGATAGTGTTACAAGCGGAAATTTATTAGGTCCATCCACATATTTAGAAAAAATAAATTATGATCTCGCGTACCATGTAAATTATTCATTAAAATTCTAACCGAAAAAAAAGTATGAAAAGTTTAAATATGAAATAAAAGGAAATTAACACTTTCGCGACCGCATGATTTTGTGTTTTTGAAAGTAAGATCCGCCTGTGGGCTTATTCTCCCAAGATAAAATATTTCAGAACAAAATTTTATGTATTCACATCTATATTACAAATGGATATACATTATAATTATACTCTTTGTAATCAATATATTTGTATCCATAGTACATTTTATTGCAAAAATATGAATACTGGGTACATACTTAAGAAATATGTAACATACAAATTACAAAAGAAACGCCCACTGGCGGAGTTACAGATTTTCAAATGACGTGGATCTACGTCAGCGGTCGCGAAAGTGTTAATTACGAAAAGCATAGCTGCCAACACTTTAACCCTTTCAGGGGCGGTGGTACAGTCGGGGAACAAAAAAACGCAGCACTTGATGGTATTTCGTTATTAATTCACGCAGAAAAATTTAATAGACACCATTCAACAGGAAATGAAACGCACTTTCTGAAAATGTCGTCGAATTTTGAATTAGGGGTCATCTACATATTAAAATGAGCGCCAACTTTGATTTTTTCAATAGCAACACCCAACTTTGACTTCATATTCGAATTTCTGAGAGTCTGGCAGTGCGGAAAAGTATACTGTTTGTATACTTTATCTTTAGTATTCATAGAGTTATGATCAAAAATGTGTTAGGGGGCTATCTCTAAATATAGAAAAATAAAATTAAGATCCTACAAGAACTAGAGAAAATTATACTGTTTCACACCGGAAATATTTCAAGAAAAAAAGAGTTATAAAAAGAAAAATATTAACACCTTTGCAGTATCTTAATTATCATGAATTTAGTTTTTTGGATATGTATATACTTTAGTACTTTTTTAGATAATTTTAGGTATATTTAAATACATTACACTTACGATTGGTCAGACAATACTTTTTATAAAAGTGCAATATTTTTCAATTAAAAAGTATCTATCATGGATATACTGATCACCAATAAAGCTTAAATTTTCTTTCGTACGTGTAACATAATATACAAACTGAAATAATATAGCTATATATATATATACAACAACGCATAAACTAAATCTTTTCGGATAAATTATTGTAAGGTTTCATAAAGTAAATATTAAACAATTTTAATAGCACTTACCAGTTTTGGGTCAGTTGAACTCTTTGGAACTGTACGATTTGTTTTATAATTTCTATGAAAGTATAATTTCTTAATTAACGCTTTCGCGACTGCTGACGTAGATTCACATCATTTGAAAATCTGTAACAATGCCAGTGGGCGTTTCTTTCGTAATTTGTGCGTTACTTATTTCTTAAGCATGTACCCAGTGTTCATATTTTTGCAATAAAATATACTATGGATAGAAATATATTAATTAGAAAGAATATAGTTATAATGTATATCCATCTGTAATATAATTGTATTACATAAAATTTGTTTTGAAATATTTTATTTTGAGAGTATTTCAAACAGTACACCCCGCCTATTTAGTTAATTTTTTTCTTCTAGTGTTCGTTTAAAGGATTCTAAATTTATCACCAGTAATCGATAAAGTAAATACCACTTGTGTATATTTTTGTCACTGTAAAATAAGGGGTTTAACACGAATACTCAAAGTCACATTCATTTTTCGTTTCTGTATTGTTTTGTTTTGAAGAACGATAAAAGGCTTTAGAACGTACAGGCGATAAACGCTTTAGAAAACAGGAATTCTTGATACTAACACAAATGTCTAAAATTCAACACTTTTGTTTCATTTCTTTGCATTTGACGTTGTTATTATATAATTTGACCCTTAAATAAAAAATAAAAATATTTTGTTCAATTTTCTCCGTTATTTTTTAATATTTGCTTCAATATCTCATTCAAAATTTTTTAAGAGACGGCCCCCTAAACCACTCCAAAAGAAAGATTTATTTATATCTCGAAAACTAATAACTGGAATGAGCTGCAAATTTGCACACCCATATTTTTCAGCATTAGGATTCATTTTATGTAAAAATCAATATAGGTCATAATTCATAATTTTTATGAATATCAATTTATTAATATTTTTCAGAATTAAAAATATTTTTCAGAATCAAAATTAATGATGGGTTATGTTTGGGTTTCTTCACTGTATCTCGTAAAAAAAGAATTATATCGATCAAGTTATTTTTTATGAAGATATTAATAAAAGTTTGAAATATGAATTTAACATTAGCACCTTCAAACTTTGAACGCTTATAACTCTGTGAAAAAATAAGCAAAGTATACAACCAATATACTTTTTCGCATTGTAGCGATCCCAGGAATTCAAATATAAAATAAAAATGGGGCATTACCATTGAAAAAATGAAAGTTGGTGCGCGTTTTAATATGTAGACGACCCCCAATTCAAAATTTCCGTTCACTTTCTGAATCTACTCTCAATTCCCCGTCGAATGATACCTATTACATTTTTGTGCATTGATTAGCAACAGAGTTACATCGAGTGCTGCGTTTTTTTTTTCCCCGACTGTACATATTTTATACCACCTAATTTCTGTTTCCAACTTCAAAAATTCATCCCAGAATTTTGGTATAAAATGTTACTTTTTTACCTGATGCAAAAATAATCATTTATTATTTTTCTTCTAATCTTGTCCTCAAACTCTGGTGTGGCAATCGATTTTAAACGAACTTAAACTCATTGTTCCTGAAAGGGTTAATTTATTCCGGATTATTTTTATCCCCTGCCTTTATTTCAAACCGCTTTTTTTTTTTTTAAGAGTAACTTTTTCTTATTTTCTCGAAGTTATATATTGGAAAAAAAAAAATCCATAAATAAAGTGGTACGAAATAAAGGCGGGGCTAAAAATACTGCGCAATAAATTAAAATGTTGGCACCTATGCGAAAGGTATTGTGTTTGTATCTAAACTTCCTTGAATAACTATTTGAATTCCTAAGTAAGAAAAGTGCAAGATCATTATCGAAATGTTTACGACAGATGAACCATATAGCTTTGTTTTCAATTAATTTACCATAATAAAGGTGAATTTTACGCCGTGATTGGAATTAATCGGATATAAATAATATTGTGATTTTCTTTCGATAATAGACTGCGTGCGCTAACGACCTTTAAAACAACAAATGCCCAACATTTAATTCAATACAAGGAAACATTTAATAAAAATAAAATATTTTATTATGTTACTACATGATGTAAAATTTAAATAACTTAAGACTTACAAACCGTACATTAATCAAATGCAAAAATATGGACAACAAGATTAAAGCAGAAAATTCGCGGAGAAAACACTTATAAATATTTTTAAATATTTAAAAAAAAAAAAAAAAAAAAAAAAAAAAAACCTTACTCGATTATCGAATGCATATTGCTAATTCAAACGGTAAGTCCCGTCTTATCGCGTTTTCAAAAACGTTACATTCAACTGGAGGTGTACGAACCCTGCATTATTCAAATAGAAATGTATTGGCAGCAGGGTTAAAACAGGGCTCATATGGGTTTGCCTTTTTGTAAGGATCCTTCCACCACAAATTTTATATAATGAAATTTTACTTAAAGCCATATTTTATGACAAAAATTGCTATAAAATTTTACTGACCCGAAAAATAAAGACAGCACGGACCCTTGAAAAAAAAAAAAAAAAAAAAAAAAAAAAAAAAAATCAAAGCATTGTTTGGGGACAGCCGATAGAAGTGAAAACTAAGTAACTTATGAATTGTATCGTCGAGCTTTTAGATTATTATTTTCGAATTATTTTTGGTTGTAAAGAAGTGTTTATGATTTGTATTATATGATTCGGCACAATATTTGTAGCTATCCAAATTAAATAAACTAACCTTATATTAGGTAAAAATATTGATTACTTATGAAATTATTTTAATTAGTAGTTGAGATACAAAATCATCTGAGATGTAAATCAGGAAAAATCTCGAATTCCACTTTCGATAATATAAAAGAACTTTAAAATATCTTTCGAATGATCTATTAAAAATAATTTAATCATAATTAGAAATTGAAATATTGAAATTTTAAAATATTACAGCGCCATCTGGCGGTAGATATTTCTGTAAGTTACTGTTCGATTCCAACTCAACAAAGCTTTCAAATGGTGTATTACTTATGAAATTATTTTAATTAGTAGCTGAGGTACAAAAGAAAACACATTCAGGACACCTCAAAACGTGTAAATCAGCTGAAATCTTGAATTCCACTTTCGATTCTCATGGAAAACCTTCGCTGACGATGACGCGAGTTTCATGATTTTTGTTCACCCAAAAGTGTTCAACACGCCTAAAGAAGTTTTCACTTCAAAAAAATAGTGGTGAAATACTAAGAAACGTTATTTAACAATTAAGAAGAAAGCCTCACCATATCTACATAGAATATATTCCTATCATCTAAAGTAAGCCCCACCTTCACTCATTTTCTAAAAATGTACAGTATAAGACAAAATGATTTTACATACTAAGTAATTTAAATTTTGTCTTCAACAATCGATGTGATAAATGTCATTGGCGTTCTTGCATACCGGTGTCACATTTAGAGCAAATACGAATATATATATATATATATATACAGGGGTGTTTGTGTCCCCGGAAATTGCTACCAGAAATTTTTAATAGTGATATTATTGGCAATTTCCTAGTAAAGTTTAGCAATTAAATATAACCAAAATTACAATTCATAATTACTGATGGGAAATTAAATAAAAACCCGGAACGCAAACACCCCTGTATATATATATCAGGGAAGGAACACGGGCGCAGAATTCATACCGGAATCTGTTTAAGAAATTTTACTACCTATAAAATCGTTGATCTAACAAGTAGAAAATTTTCTTACATTCATAGTGGTATGAATACTGCGCCCGTGTTCCATCCCTGATATATATATATATAGGGTGGTCATAATTAAACTGCAAGTGTTCAAGAGGTGCTGGAGAGAAAACTACTGTAAACTAGATGTTATTACAAATCGACCGGCACCTGCCGCATGTTTCTGCGATATTTTACGGCAAAATTATTCGAGGATATATTTTTTTTTTCTGACTATACATTCTTAATCTAAGTACAGTTGATTTCCTGCATAAAATTCACAGGTCAAATAAATCAGTTTTACACCAAAAATTTCTTTAACACACAAAGCTATTTCTTACAAAAATTGTAGCATTTTCTAGTTTAAGTCATATTCGCCAATATTTCAACCTTTATCGCTTGTATGTCCCTTCTGAGGAAGCATTAAAATATCGAGCCACGCCTTAAGAGGGGACAATACCTAATCTCGCCGGCAGCCTTCGCCCATGTTATTCTATGGGAAAATTTGTTGCTACAATTACACATTACCTAATGAATATTTTTAAATTCTGTTTTCACAGTCAGAAAATTCATAACCTTTAAATGAGTACTCATTTTTGAAAAATTCATTTTTTTTTTAATTTTTACATTTTAATTTTGAGTTGAAAAATGCGATTTTTCACAAAATGCATTTCTCTCATTTTCTAATCGCAAAATGAAATACTAAAATTTTAAAAAATCAATTTTTGGAAAACAAGTACTAATTTAACGCTTATGAATTTTCTAAATGTGAAAACAGAATTGAAAAATATTCATTAGGTAATAAGTAATTATGTAAACAAATTTTCCCATAGAATAACATGGGCGAAGGCTGCCGGCGAGATTAGGTATTGTCCGCTCTTAAGGTGTTCCTCTGCAAATGAAATGTTATTTTTCTAAAACGTGTAACTATAGGCTACCTTTCGGCTACCGTAAAATTTCACCAGAAAGATTTATTTTATTTAATGATAAAGTAAAATAAAACAAATTATTACAATTTTTCGGTAGCCAAAAGGTAGTAAGTTGGAAACTATACGTGTGGCGTTTTAAAGGAACGCCAAAAGGCGTGTCTTACTGTTCAAAATAGGAAAATATGCCGAGCGTTAAGGATTAATTTATTCCAGGATATTTTTAGCCCCGCCTTTGTTTCATACCACTTATTTTTAAAGAGTAATTTTTTCTTATTTCATCGAAGTTATATATTGAAGAATTTTCTTCTGTAAATAAAGTGCAGGGGTCGTACTCTCCGCCCTTTTTTCAGGACAATCTCAGGAATGGAAAAGTTTTAAATTTATTCTACCACTATTTTTGGCATATTTCTATAAATGTATCCAGAAGTATTTCTGCATAAAATTAGTAGTGGAAAAAAAAAGGGGGGGGGAGGAAATTTCTTACTTTTGAGAGTGTCCTGTAAAAAGGGCCGAGAGTACGGCCCCTAAAAGTGGTGCGAAATAAAGGCGGGGCTTAAAATATTCCGGAATAAATTAAAATGTTGGCAGCTATGCTTTAGTACGTAAGGCTTTAATATAAAGCTGGAAAATTTTTATTGTAAAACTGACATATTTGACCACGGATTATACGGAGAAAACTACAGTATTGAAACAGTTCCTACATTTTTTATCACAACTTTTTCTAAAATTCAGAATTGCATTTGGTAACTTTTTACACTACACTGTCACTGTGCTTATTTATTTATGTTATACAAAAAAATGGTTTTAACACTTTTTGCCTAAAAAATAAAATTCTTTTACTTCTTCGTATTTTTATATTTACTAATTTTACGACCCTCATGCGTGCATTTTAGCTCCACCAGCAGTGGATGTAAAGAAATAAAAACTTTTTATACTATCATAACTGACCACTCTTCTACTTAGTTTTATTCTATATCCTTTTCCCTTTCAAGAGAACTTTTCTGCTCCAGTGATCGCTGCTGACTTTTAATCCATTTACGTAAAAGAAAAGAAAAATGAACCTCAAAAAGCAACTGATAAATAGTGAGACGTCAATTTTTTTTATTTATTCGAAATCACATTGAAAAGGAAATATGCATTCATATATTTCCTGAAAAACATATATTTTATGCAACTGTTTATTTATTTATTTATTTATTTATTATTATTATTATTTTTAAATAAGGTTTTTGCAAAAAGATTAATGGGATCTTGTACGTTTTAAAAAATCACAGTACGCACAAAAAATGAATCCGTTTCAAATGGCCGCAGGTTTTATAATTTTTATTAAATGTTCATAAAAAATTGTATAATGTTTAAAGCTTGTTCAAGATTTTGGAAGATTATAAAATTAATATTCTGAATTAATTACAGGGTAATTCCACGGTAACTGTAGTGTGAGTTACACACAAGGATATTTCGGCTTCCACCAGTGTTTTCTTACAATAAACATTACTACTATGCTGTTTAATGGCAACAAACAACAATTTTTTTCGGGTTTAATCTAACAGTAAACATTATTACTATACTGTATAATTACAAAATTTACTGATGTATCATATTACAATGATTACTATATTGTAATAATAGTGGCAAAAATGAAAAAGGTCATCTCATCCTACTGCGTACTTGCGAAATGTTTAAATTATCGAATCTGGCTTAACATCACAATTTTTAATAGAAATCGGTCAAGCTATTTTTCCACGATTAAATAAATTGGAAATTATCGTAGAAAATTTCTGGTAAATTCTCCCGCCTAAATCGGGAGACTTGCCAATTATGTTACTGTGTGACTAACAAATGCCACGTGACATGTAATTACACTCCAAAAAGTAACAAATTATTAGCATAGAGAAATAATTCAGTGTTATTCACGACCTATGAAATAATTTAGTTTAGAATTTACATCTTAACATATAATCTGCAATAAATATTTCCAAAATAGTATTCTATAGAATGAATTAATATATTTAAGATGATTAAATATTTCGTTTAAATTTTAGCGATTGATTAAAAAATTCATATTTTTTAAATACTTTATCCAAAGAGATATTTTTATATAATTAGTTCATTCCTAATGTAATTAATTAAGTGTTTAAAATTATATACATTTTCAAAAGCTGAAACAGGACTTAAATAATATAAATTTTTGCGTAATTTTAATAATTTTTTTTTTTTTTTTTTTTTTTTTAATGTGATCGATCAAAACAAAACAGACTTATTTTTCATGTGTAATAGAAAATTTTAAAAGTTTTTATAGTTGCTAAGTTCTACATTTTTTTAACACCACTTTTTCTGAGCAAAACATATCTTCTTATTTAATTGCATAAAAATTTATAAAATATTTCTATTAAATTTTTCTGCATTTAAGAGAAAAAAAAAAAGAAAAAAAACACCTATGCGTTTCTAATAAAGCCTGCTTGATTGAATTGAATTAGTGTGCTTAGATTACATAAGGTACCTTATGTAATCTAAAATAATTAATTGCTTAGATTACATAAGGATCTATATAAATAAAGAAATGTGTCTGTCCGCGTGCACTCTGGAGCTCAGGCCACTGATCACAGAGCTAAAAGACTTGACAGAGAAGTAGATTTCCATGAGTTCCACCCCGCAGTAGTGAAACTCATGGAAATTTTTTCTATTTTCAAAATTGGATTGAATTTTTTTTTTTTTTTTTTTGTTACATTTTCTTATTCTTTCATTTTAATCATCTGCATTAATTAGCAACGGTTACTACACCATTTATTTTTTTTTATTTATTTAACTCATAGTTTCCAAATTTTACGCTTTTCCGTTACCGGAAAAATTTAACAGAATTTTTTATTTTATTTAATCTGTGAATACTGCTATATCATGGTGTCTACAGTTGAAATTTTTTCCTGATTCTCCCACCAGTGTTTTTCTTTTGGATTTTTTAGCAGTATGTTTGCAACATTAATTTAATTAAATAATAAATTATTATATAAATATACTGGTGGGAAAAAATTTCGACTGTCGAGAACTGTAGATAAATAATTAAATATTTTCAATTAAAATTTTCCGGTAGCCAAAAAGCATAAAAACTGCTAACTATGATTTAACTTATTTAACATTTTTAGTTATTCACTGGATTAAATATGATGCATATAAAATACGATTTTAATACGGAAAGTTTTAATACGGCTTAAGTTTTTTAGTTGCCGGTATGTCATAGTAGGTGGATACATAGTTGCCAAATTCCTAATTAATATTCCGCAGTATTATTAGTTCCTGCCTTTTTTTCACACCAGTCTATTTTTAAAATATATTTCTTCATATTTAATCGTATTTTCATTTGGAATTAAATGCTCTAAAAATTGAGTGGCGCTGAAAAATGGGCGGTTACTAACAGTACTACGGAATATTAATTAGGATGTTGGCAGCTGTGCGTATATAATTTCAGACATGCGAACTAGAGTACTGTTAGTAACCGCCCATTTTTCAGCGCCACTCAATTTTAGAGCATTTTTTTCCAAATGAAAATACGGTTAAATCTGAAGAAAACCATCCTTCAAGAAAAGTGGTGTGAAATAAAGGCGGGAACTAACAATGCTCCAAAATAAACTAAAATGATGGAACGTCTACAATTTGTTAAGCGATGTGACCGTTAGAATTTTTAAAATTAAATAAGATGTGATATTTTTGTTCAATATTTGCCATTTGAAAACAACTCTTTATGTGGCGACATACAAATTTCCTTTAAATCGGAAATATTTTTTTTATCTATAGTATTTATCAGAATCAAATGGTAAAATACATTAGAAATGACTAAATTTATTAAACTTTAAGTTTAATTAATATTTATAGCAATTAAGTTTATTTACAATTTTTATAATATAGGTAACAGTAACATAAAATTACATTTGCTGTATTTATAATTTCATTTCATTAGAGCGAGGGCTCAAAAACTGTGTTACTAGGTGCATGGTGCCAAAAATTAAATGTTCAATAGATTCTGAGATATAGCCATCTGTAAAATTGAAGTTTTTTAATAAAAGCAGCGACACCTTTCGTCCGATAAAATCCAAATTTAAGTTCCGGGTAAGACGCTGCCGCATGCAGTAGGGACTCGAAAACTGACATAGTGTCAACGGGGAAGATACTCGAAGCGATGTTTTGAGCAATTTATTTATAAAACAATATAAATAAATAGTGATTAATTTTTTACTCCATTTATTATAGTGACCAGCGAAGCTGGAAAGCCTGATAACAAAAGATATCTTTAGACTAGAAGGAAAATATCTCATCAAACCCGCCCCCCCCCCCTTTTTTTTTTGTCTCGAATTAAACTAATTCTACATCCTCTTTATCTTGAAAACAACTCTGAAATGCAGAAAGAAATGCACTGCGCAGGGAAATTATTGCGATGCATCCTCCTCACTAACGCCGAAAAGAAGAAAAACATATGTATACCGTATTCTGTAAATACAGATCGATTACAAAAAGTGTCGGATCAAATTTTTAAGAAATCTTATTTATAATAAAAACAGACTCTTTGAGAATTAGAAGAAAATGCATCTTTACCTTGATATCTTACTTTCTAAAAATTATTACACATTCGATCCGAAATTTAATTTACGTCTTTCTATGTAAAATCACATCAATTTAATTTGGTTCATCAACCACTTTAATTTCTTTTCCGTTTCAGTTTATTGATAAAATATCATGTTTAAAGAAAGCAGATTAATTGCAGAGGTTGTGTGTATTAACCCTTCCCGGCACAGTGTTGGCGCTGCGGCCAGAACCTGATTAAGGGGGAAGCACACATTATTTATACTTACACCGTTATTTTTTAACAAATACTTTCCTCCTATAATAAACAGAAAATTCTCATTAAAAATTATTTTAAAAGAAACTGGTTTCTAATAACGGTGAGTAAATTGGATTGTTTTACACCGTTCATTTTTTATAAAAAATATTTCCTCGTCAAAGCGTGGAATTTCTATGACAAGAAATAAAAAATAATTGTAAAAATATTCCGGTGAGAGCGGAGATAATGTATGCTTCCCCCTTAATCAGGCTCTGGCTGCGGCAACACCTAATTTTAATTCTCAAGTGCAAAAATCCATCCCCATCATTTTATAGTATTTTGCTCTTATAATATCGAGGTAAAACTTCATTCATTTTTTATCTTCTAATATCGTTCTTGAATTCCGGTGGCTGTTGATTTTAAATGATTAAAATTACTCTGTGCCGGAAAGGGTTAAACAATGGTATAAAGCCGGTATGGATGTTGATGACGATGGTATGGATGTTGAAGCCGGAAATTTTTAATAGAGTTTTTTAATATATTTCTGTAATATTTTTCACTGATTAAATAAAATACAAATTTAAAATATCTTTTTAAAATTTTCGGTAGAAAAAATGGCTAAAGTTGACAACTAAAACTGAGTGTCCTCTTCTAAATTGTATCAAGGATAAATATTAATTTTATTGTGAATTATCTCTAATAATTTTATCTTTAAACACATTTAGTTTCTTATGTTATTTCAGTCTTCAAAATATTTTCTATTTCTAATTAATTTAGGTCACAAGACGAGTTGTAAAGATGCCGGATTCACGAAGTATTTTCTTGTTTTTAATTCTCTGTATTCTTTCAAAACACAATAAAATTACTCAAGCTTGACGGAATTACACCCAGAACTCAATCGAATTTTTCTTTTACTTTGTTATTGCGTTTTTTATCATTATGATATTAAAATATATAATCCGTAAAGAAAACAAGAATGTGTGCTTAGCTTTAACACGGAGTATTCCTTTTGAACTAGATAATGTTAAGTTTATACTTTAGGCAATTCGGATATTTCATGTTTAAACAACATTTAAAATGTATTTGATCTATAAACGAGTGTTAAAGAAAGAATTCCAAAGTTAGTCATAGATTATCAAAATAATTATTTATTATTTTGTTTAGCTATCGTCTGAGGTTATTGAAAAATGTTTGTTTGTCCTTTTTTTTTTTTTTAAAAAAAAAAAAGACTTAAAAAAAAAAAAGCCTTCAACAAGTGCTTGTTAAAAAGTAAAAATATATAAATACGAATATGTTATTTTAATTTTGCAGTTTCAAACAGAAGTTTCGTAACTTTTTTAAGAAAATAATTTCTTTTTGTCATTTCGACATAGTATTTGAAGGTTAAAAAAATAACAGATCTTTTCTGTAAAATGAAAAAAGAAAAGAAAAAGAGTTTTATGTCAGTTGAAATATTGATATACAAGGAGTAATGTCTTATTCAAAGAGCTAAACTTCAAAGTATTCAGTGTTGCCGGACTTCGGAACTTTTTCATTGAATAGTAACCAATTATTTTGAGAAGTGATATTTGATATATACAATGGACAATCAATCTTCGAATTGATTAGGCAATCGTTACAATTAAAATTTAGTGGTGTATATTGAATAAAAAAAGGTCCCCGAATTTGGCAACACTCAAAGAGATTGCACAAAAAGGATTTTTTTTTTTTTACATAATTAGCATACAATGAAGCACTTTATGAATTGTGTTTCCCAAAACATTTAATTGTGTAACCTTTGCAGAAAACAATTTCGATTTCTGAACTAATTCTTTAACCTTGAGTTTTAATAACAATATTAAAGGAATATATATATATATATATATATATATATATATATATATATATATATATATATATATATATAAATTCTATGAAAGTAGACGAAAGGAAACCATTTGAAATAAATTCTAGTTATTGTTTTAAATCCAATCAATTTCTTCGAACGTATAAACAGCTGGGTAACAGCTGTTATGATTTCATAATTCGCAGTAATTTTAGGAAATCTAGAAAGCATTAAAATAAAATTAAAAACAGTTGTCTTTTTTCCATTATTTTCCGCTTATATTTATGAATAAAAACTTATTACTAGTTATTCACGGTTAACTTATTTCAAATATTTTTTAAAGAAATAATAAAAGATGTAAAGTTGTTAAATATAATTTTGTTTAATCAGAGAATACTTTCATAATAATAATACATAAAAAAAAGTTTATTTATTTTCCTTCCGATTATGTTAATAATGAGCAATAGTTTATGTCATAATATAGCCCCTCCTTTATTTCACATGACTTAATTTATTGAATAATTTTCTATAATATATAACTACTATAAAATAAAGAAAACATATTCTTATTAAAAAAGTGATAGGAAAAAAGACTAGACTAAAAATACTCCGGAATAAATTAAGAAACTTGGCAACTCTACCGATACTTTATTTTTACTTTATTATTATTACTTTTTAATATAAGTACACAAGGTTGTTACGGTCCTGCCTTTTTTCACTGACTCTTCAGCCGCTATATTTACATAGTAATCTTCCTCTTAATTAATCTTAAAAATATGCTATAGAAAATTACTATATAAATGTAGCAGTAGAGTGTCAAGGAAAAATACGGATCGTAGCAATTATGATACCACTTGTTTATACAAAGAGTGACAGTGTATTGAGATATATCAAAACTGCCAACATTTTAACTTATTCCGTAGCATTTTTAGTATATGCCTTTTTCACACCTTTTTTTTTTTTTTTGTATGTATTTACGTTAAAATAAGAAAAAAATTACTCAAAAGTGGTATCAGGAATAAGAAAAAAAAAAGGAGAGAGAAAGAAAAGTAATAAACCGCAGGTGAAAATAATGTTACGGAATAAATTAAAAGTTTGCATTTCTGAATGTAATTCTTGAGCGTCAAAGTCATTGTCCATAAAAATATTGCCGAAAAGCAAATTTTTCGGTCGAAAACCAACAAACAACAACAGCAATATATATATATATATATAGTTTTATTTCAAGCTTTGTAAATAAAGTATTCTAAATACTACTTTTTTTAAAAAGTAATATTTAAAAAACCGTTTGCAGTATTTTTCTTCGATTGAATAATAAGATTGCTTTATAGTAATTTTCAAAATAGAAACTACTTCGACCTCCGTATACCTTTAGCACAGGATTCTATTTCTCTTCCCATATAAATTCTATAGCCGAATATAATAATAATTATAATAGAAGTAGACATGACAATATTTTAATATTTTATGGAGCACTGTTAATATAGTTGCCAGGTTTTATTCTTTTTGGCTACCGAAAAGTTTTAATAGAATTTTATTATATTAGGTTAGCGGGAAATTCCTGTAGTACTCAATTAAACAGCTTGCACCGGACATTTATTCTGGAAAAAAATTATATAACATTCTTCAAAGTCATATAATTTAACTTATATAAATGAAATTTCTTCAGAGTTACATAAATTATATTTCAATTTAAAATAAATATTCTTTAGGATAAATTTCCGGTGTCAGTTGTTATATTCAATGCGATTGAACTTTCCCGCCAGCCCAATATATTTCTGCATGTCTGGTAATATTTATAATTTATTCCAGAGTACTCTTAGCTATACCCTTTTTTCACACTAGTATGATTTAAGAGCATTTTACTTCTTATTCAGTTGTAATTACATATTAATGAAAATTTCTCTAAAATCTGACTGGTGTGAGAAAAGGATGGAGCTAACAGTATTTCGGAATAAATTATAAATATTACCAGGTATGATTTCTGTAACAGTTTACACTGATTAAACAAAATAAAAATTTCTAATAAAATTTCTCAGTTGCCAAAAAGCGTAAATTTGGCAACTATGGTGTTAGTGCCCACCCTTTTTCCACATTACATTTCTTTTTGTAGTAAAAGTACCTCCACTGTGGAATTACGATTAAATTAGAAGGAAAATACTCTTCAAGAAAAAGTGGTGTGAAAAGAGAGCGGTTACTAACAGTGTTCCAAAATAAATTAAAATGTTGACATGTTTGTAAAAGCTTCAGTAATAAAGTAAACGTACTTTGTAACTGAATTTTTAGACAATATAAGAAAAAAAAGATTAACTTGTTAATGATATTCTTCTAAATTGAATTCACACTTTAGCATCAGGTTATTTTTTCTGTAACTTTCACATAAAACGAGAAATCTTAATGTAATAAATTTCATTGTTCAGCTTTGACACTATAATTTTCATATAATAATTTTTTTTGTAATAATACTTTTTTTGCAATTTCATGAAAGAAAAGTTATTGCTTCAAACAGTGATGTCAATTTCTGAAACCATGTTTTCGCAATCAAAAATAACCACACTTTCAGAATCCGCAAAACATAAATTTATATTTTCTGATGTAGATGTGGAAAGAAATGTATGTTATATATTCCTTCATCTTTTAAAAATCAAATTCCAAAGGAATTAAAATATTAGAAATAATATTTAAATCTTCGAAGAGTGATGGTATATATATTTATATCACCTAATTTTCGTTCCCAAAGCAAAATTTCATGCCGGAATTTTTTTTTTTTAAAAAAAAAAAAGCTTTTTAACTTGTCGAGAAAAATTCATTTATTTCTTTAAGTCTCATTTTTTTCGTAAATTCTGTTGAGCTTTCTACATTAACCCTTTAATGGATCATTTATTTTTATTAATGGTATATTAAAATATTTTTGGAATTAAAATTGATTTAAGAGAGGAAATTAAGGGAGGAAGAACTTATTAGATAAAACTAATCTGATTTTTAATCCTTTTATAAGCCCATACTTACCACCCAATTCTTAATTTTTTAATGAGAAAGGCGTGACAAGTTAATTTTTAACGCCTGCTGTTTAACCCTTTGCGGCGCAAGACAATTCTGCTCATTTAAATTATACTACCACCTGAATTCATCATCTAAATTAAACTAAAAGAAATTTTAAATTTTAGGGTTAAAAAAAAACCGGCCTTTTCTGATATGTTATAAACGTAATATTTTGTTAAAAAATTTCCGGGATGAATTTTCGCAGCTGGATCTTAAATGCGTCCTCGCAGCGAGGACAGCGCGCATTAAGGGGTTATAGTCTAAATGCCCATTTTTGTGCTAAAATTACTTTCCACAGCCTTAGAAAGAGAATGCCAGAAAAAAAAAAAAAAAACAGAGTGTGACAATTTATCTTTTTAGTTTGTTCTTTCATGTAAGTATTTTAATAGAATGAATACAGCAGGCGTAATAAAGTAGCTTACCACGCCTTTTTTGTTTAAAAATTGATGATTTCGGTGGTAAGCAGCGTTGCCAGATATGGCGGATATTTTATTCAATAATCACCACTAATTTTTATTGTAAAGTTTGTCTAATCACTTCGAAGATTGATAGTTTATTATGTATGTCAAATATCCCTTTTCAAAATTATTAGTGATTATTGAATAAAAAATCCGCCAGATCTGGCAACACTGGTGGTAAGTATGCTTACCACAGTCCATTAAAGGGTTAAAACAAATAGATTAGCATGTTCTTCAAGGGGTTAATAGTGTTTATCTTTTAAATGCCATAGCGTTAATATGTATCTCATATATATTTCTCATTATTCACCTATTTTAATTACTATATTTAATATTATATATCGCCAATAATATTAAAGACACATACCTGCCAGCCATCTCATTAATAATCAGAAGATTTTTAGTACCCGCCTTTTTCTTCACATCAGTCTTAATTTAGAGTAATTTTATAGTTATTTAATCGTAACTACTGTAAAAATAAAATGGTGTGGAAAAAGGAGCGTGTACTAAGAATCTTCTGTTTCATAATTAGGAGTTGCCATGTACGAAAACCACAGCCTTAAAATAATAATAATAATAATAATAATAATAATATTAACTTTAATTGTTTAATTCATTAAACGTATGTAATGTTTACATTGGTGCAAATATTTTTAAATAGCAGCTACCTTTCATTTGAAAAGCTATTGCAATTAGCTAAAAGAAAATGATCTTTAACAAAAGATATAGTTTTCTGTACGTTTCACATGAGTAAATGACAGTTTAAACTCCCACATATATCATCTTTTCGTCGACTCTCACATTTAAACACCCACACTTTCCAGGAATTTCGGATTGTTTAGAAATACATTAGTTGAAAAGAACGGTACATTTTTCTATTTATTGCAATTTATTTATTTATTTATTTATTTATTTATTTTTGAAGATTTTGGATAAAAAAAAAAAATATTCTACTGCATTATTTAAAATGTATATTTTATAGGAATACATAATTTCAGGTGAAATGAATCCTATGGACTGTAAATTTATTGTAATGTTTATCCAGATTATCCTTAAATTTATTACAGTTTTCTAGTCGAACTCTACAATCTGATCGTATGTATGTATACATACATATACATACATATATATATATACACACACAGATAAATCAATATTTGTAGCTTATATCGGAGAATTTACAGTACAGGCCTGGCAGCGTTGCAAAAAGTTATCACATTTGCATAGCTGCCAACTTTTTAATCATATTTATCACCATTATTTTTTTTTTAAGAATAAATTGCTCGACACTGCTTCTAGATCGGCGAGCTCCTCGTCCCTCTCAAATATTATCGACGACTAAATAAGTTGAAAACAATTATAAAATTTTTCCGCTGTTAAATCTCCCTTGAAAAGCGGAAAACTTAGTATCTATGATATTTGTACAGTCAGAAAAAAAAGTCCCCCCCCCCTACCTAATTTCGCCGTAAATTATCGTAGAAACATCTGACTGGTACCGATCGATTTGTAATAACGTCTAGTTTATAACGGTAAAGTTATATTTTGCTTAAGGTGCCGTCTACATATTAAAACTGGCATCAACTTCAATGGCAACCCCTATTTTTAACTTCATATTCGAATTCTTGAGATCAAGGAAGTCGAGAAAAAGGTCACATTTATATACTTTAAATTAATTCTTGATAGAATTACAAGCGAAAATGTGTTAGGGGTAAATCTACAAATTTAGAAAATAAAATTGCGATCACGCACGAAAGTGTTAAACAATAATTCAGTTACCACCAGAAAAAAAATATCAAAATACCTATTATATATACAGTTACCGCCGCTTATTAAAATCACATTCGTTCTGAGCGAAAGTGATTTTATTAAGCGGCTGATTTTTATGTACGGCGAACGTTCCTGCACTTAAGGAAAAGGTATCACTTCCCTAAATTTGGAAAGAAATTTTAAAAGGTGACGAATAATGGAATTAGTAAACAATATTAATTAATTTTTGATAGATAATTAATTAATTGTTTCTTCCAAATAAATAAATTAAACGCATTCCAAGTTCCCATGCACTTTCATTTGAGGAAAATCATCTTTACTTTACCAAAAGTTCACGTTGTTCTTATAAATTTAAAATCTTTTCGTTTAAATCTCATGAATTATAGTAATTTTAAAATACGAACTAGAAATTGCTTTTTTAGAAATTAATATATATATATATATCATTTCAAATCAAATTTGTAACTTATTACTGTATTTTGAAGATCATGTTCCTTGAAATTGTTACGAAGATAAGTGATGGGGTGTATTTAATTTGTAACTGTGCTGCAAGTGTAAAATCTTCGACAATGAGCGATAATGGAAGGATTAAGATAAAATAATAAGAAAATAAATTAATAAGAAAATAAAAGATAAATTAATAAGAAAATAAATTAAAGCAGAACGCTTTAATTTATTTTCTTATTAAAAAAAAAAAAAATCGAAAAGTAAATTTAAAAAGTATTTATTCTGCATAAATGATATTTTTGGATGCTGAGGAAATATTTTTGAGTTTATTAACCGGCGATGCTAATTTTATTAAGCGGCAGCTTTAAAAGTAATTTGTATTGATTTGATTCCGGTCTTGGCAATTTAATCATATTAAGCGGCTGATTTTATTAACCAGTGATTTTATTAAGCGGCGGTTACTGTATATATATTTAAAAATGTAATAAGCTATAAAATTGTTGGAAAACAGTTTTAACACATGCTGTCATGTAATTGTCTGAATCAGTGACAAATAAACTGAATTCCACGCAGAGTTCCCAACTTGTATAATTTATTCACAAGCATTTTTAGCCCCGCCTCTTTTTCATACCGGAAATTTTATAAAATGATTTTCTTCTCATTTAATCGTTGTCACATATTAAAGAGAAATAATCTACAAAATTTCTGGTGTTAAAAGAAGGCGGGGCTAAAAATGCTCGGGAATAAATTTGGGAAATTGAATTCGTGAATAAAAGTTGAGAACTCTATTCCCACGGCCGTTTCACGGTGACAATGGGAGTTTTGTATGATATTGTAGTACTTTCATTTTCTCTAATTTACTTGACTTTTTAAAAATATTAAAATAGATTTTTTTTTTTTTTTTTTTCACAGTATTATTAAAAACTATTACATAGATCTTCATGATATTCTTCTTATTTTATATTTTATAACGTGTCACAAATTAAAACGCAAAATAATACAATCCTACTGCGTAATGGGCGGTTCTAAAATTCTACTATTAACACAGATACAGAAGTGCACGGTGGGTCTAGAAAGGTTGACTACCCTTAATCTAAATCTTCAATTGAAGAGATCAAACTGTTATATTAAAAAAAAAAAAAAAAAAAAAGTCATAATGAATATGATCTGTACGCATCGATTATTCTTCTTTATTAGGATCTATTTAATATTTTTGCCTTTATATTAAATAAAATTATTTACGCTAAAGAATTTTGAAAGAGCAAATTCTAATTTTTTTATTCAAAAAATAAAATAAAATAATATAGAATAGGCTGAATTGTAGTAAAACAACTCATTTTTTCATTACAATTAAGTTAAATACACATAATTATCATTAATTTAGGGGAAAAATATCAAATATTTAAGTTTCCTAAATTCTATGATTTCACAAAATTTGCCTAACATACATATATATTTTCGTTTTCGTTTCTATTTTTAGAGTAATTTTTCTTCTTATTTAATCGCAATTGCATTTGGAGTATATTACTCTAAAAATTTATTGGTGAGAGAAAAAGGGGGGAAGTAATAATATACCGTGTTTTCTAAAACAAGACATTTAACTTGAGGTGTACGTACTCTAGAATATTCAAATGCGAAAAAAGGAAAACAGATTTAAAACAGAATTTCAACAGTGAAAAACTAGAAAAAGATATTTAATGCTTAAGAAGAAAAACTTAACATATTAGGATCGGATATGTTCCTATCTCAGGGATGGAACACGGGCGCAGAATTCATACCGGAATGTGTTTAAGAAATTTCTGTACCTATAATATCGTCGATTTAAGAGGTAGAAAATTTTCTTACATTGATAGTGGTATGAATTCTGCGCCCGTGTTCCATCCCTGCTATCTTGTAATGTAAGACACGCCTTTACGCATTTTTTTTTTCACTGTGTATTATAAAACAAAATAATTTTGCATATTTGCAATTAAATCATTTACGTTTTGTCTTCATTAATCTATGTAGTAAATGCCATTGTGATTTATGCATACCAGCGTCACATGTAGAGTCAAATACGAATATGCAAACTAGTTTATTTTATTTTATTTATTTATTTATTTTTTTTATTTTAATAGTGTTTCAGTGATACAAAGGAACTTTTCTTTTGGAAATCTTTCACAATCCCTCGCCTGCATTGAGATAATTTTGCAAAAATTCAGCCAATTTGTATAAAAAAACATCGAAATACTGCTTAGGAAACAATAAGAATAACATAAAGGTAAATTAAAATAATTTTCCGTCAAATTGCATACAGATATTTACTTACAGAGGTTACAGATTATAACAAGTGACGCCCCCTAACAGGAATAAAATGTGAAATATCACTGTAACTCAAAAAATAATGATAGGAAGGAGCTGTACATTTGTAAACCCATGTTTTTGATGGTGCTTGTTTTACTCACGCAAAAATTAATATAGGTCGTAATTGATAATTTTTTCGAATATGAATTTATTAATAATTTTCATAATTCAAAAAATATTTTTTTACCAAAAATATGCATGGAATATGTTTGGGTCACTTCATTCTACCGTATAAAAACTAGTATGTTGTGGCCACCACAAGACTTTCTTCTATATTTTCTTATACAAATTCACGCAGTAACAATATTTAAAAAAAATATATATATGACTTTTTTCCAAAGTTTTTTTTCGTTAAAAGTAAAAAAAATCGATAACTTTGTTTTAAATTATCACATATTTATAGTTCAACCATTCGTTTTAAAGGTATTGACGAGACCTTTCGAAAGATACCGATCTTGAAAATTTACTCCCCCCCCCGGGGGGTACTTCCCCCTAGGGGGGGGAAGCGATGCCCCAAATTTTTTTCCTAATTAACTACTACTATTATCAATAATTCATATTAATTTCACAATCACAGGTTAAGAATAACTCTCATTATGTACATTTATACGAAATTTTGTACTACTTTTGTCCATGTTAAAAATTTAGAAAAAATACGATCACAGCGCCACCTGTTGAGCGATTGATCCCCAAATCTAATCAGCCACAGTTTATGTCAGGGGCCAACTAAATTCCAAGTCTGGTTAAATTTCGTTTAAAAAAAAAAAAAAAAAAAAAAAAAAAAAAACGATTTTTTTTTTTTGTTAAAAGTAAAAAAAATCGATAACTTTGTTTTAAATTATCACAGATTTATAGTTCAACCATTCGTTTTAGAGGTATTGACGAGACCTTTCGAAAGATACCCATCTTGAAAATTTACTCCCCTCGAGGGGTGACTTCCCCCCCAGGGGGGGTGGCGAGGCTCCTACGCATACAAAATTTTTTTCCCAGTTGACTATCTCTATTATAAATAATTCTTGTAAATTTCATAATGATTACTAAAATATAATTCTCTTTATGCACATTTATACAAAATTTTGTCCTATATCACCATGTTAAAAATTTAGAAAAAGCGGGATGGCAACGCAACCTGTAAGACAATTTTTACCAAAAGTTGATAGGCACTAATTTATGTCAAGGTGCAACTACACACCAATTTGTATGAAATTCTGTATAGTAGTTCCTGAGATACAGTTGCCACAAAATTTTGTCACACACACACACACACACACAGACAGACAGACAGACAGACATTTTCTAAAAATGGTCAAATCGTGTTCTACAGCTCTCAAAACGTGTAAATTCATCAAAAACCCGAGGTCGAAAATTTTTACGAATCCAATACTTTCTCTATATTACATATAGAAGAAAGTAAAAAATAATTTATATATCATAATTAATTGGGAAGATATGAATTAATGTCTGTCACATTCATTTAACATTATCATCCTCATACTTTGACAGCTTATAACTCTATGAAAAATTAAGCGAAATATATAAACTATACCATTTTCTACGATGATTCTATCCAAAGAATTCAGATAAATTATAATAAAGGGGGGTTACCATTGGATAAAGGAAGTTGATGCCAGTTTTAATATGTAGACGACCCCCTAAACAAAATATAACTATACCATTATAAACTAGACGTTATTACAAATCGATCGGTACCATTCTCATGTTTCTACGATAATTTACGCCAAAATTAGGTGAGGGTTTCTTTTTTTTTTTTTTTTTCCCTGACTGTGCATAATTGCCAACATTTTAGTTTATTCCGGAGCATTTTTAGCTCCGCTTTTATTTCACACCACTTTATTTTTAAAATATTTTTCTCGAATCTATAACTGCTATAAAATAAGAAAAATGTACTCCTGAAAAAAAAGAGTGGTATGGAATAAAGGCGGAGCTATCGAGAATAAATTAAAATGTTGGCAACCCTGTTTGGGGTGATTTCATGGAAGAAGGCAACATCAGTCACAAAAAACAATAATACTTCCTCTTTTTTTGCCACCAGTACCTCCATACACATAGCTGCCAATTATTTTAATTTATTCCGGAACGTTGTTACCCCCACCCTTTTTCCCACCATAATATTTGCGGAAAAATTTTCTTCACTATATAACTGGGATAAAATATGAAGAAAATTACGCTAAAAATATTACGGTGTGAAAAAAGGGCGTAGCTAACAACATTCCGGAATAAATTAAAAAACTTGGCAGCTATGCATACAGATATTTTAACTGCATATTTTCTGTGATTTTTATGGTTTAATAGGATATTGATTATATTTTGAAAAGATTGGTGAAAGCAGAATTATGGCTATGTATGACTGACGTTACATTTTTCATGGGATAGCCCTTTGTATTTTAGAGGTCGTAGTCTCCGCCTTTTTTTTATTTTTAGGACACATTCTGCCATAAAAATTCCATCTTTTTCGCTAATACTATTTTTATACAACAGTCTGTATAGAATTAAATCTCGACACATTACTATAACAGATATAATAGCTGCCAATATTTTAATTTATTCCGGAGTACTTTTAGCTCTGCCTTTAATCCATACCACTTTTCTTCTTAAGAGTAAATTTTTCTTATTTTATCATAGTTTTATATTAGAGAAAAATATTCTAAAAATAAAGTGATGCGAAATAAAGGCGGAGCTAAAAATACTCCAGAATAAATTAAAATAATGGCAGATATGCAGATATGCCAAAAATTTAATCTATTCCGGAGCATTGTTTGTACCCGACCATTTTTCTTACCAGTTTTTCTGAAGAGTATTTTTCTTTCTATTTAATCGTAATTACATGTTGAAGGAACTTTTACTATAAATAAAGTGATGTGGAAAAAAGGCAGATACTAACAGTGCAGCGCAATAAACTAAAATTTTGGTTTATCCAAAGTGAAGTTTTAAATAATGAAAATAAATAAATAATAATGTTATAAATATAAGTATAGAAACTAGGTAAGACGTATTAATCCAGGTCGTTATATTTAACGCCCCAGCCCGCCCATTCCCTCTCTTCGATGTCTTTTTCTAGTCAATTTTGTCCCTTTATTACTTCCGGTTTGAGCCTTTTTTTTTTTTTTTTTTTTTTATATATATATATATATATATATATATATATATATATATATATAACACACTTGACATTGTGAGTCTTTATTGGTTTCCGTCCCATGCTATTCCTATGGGTTTTTAGCTTCCCCCCCCCCCTCTTTTTCTACATTCTAAAGTGCGGTGCATTCCCTAACAGCACATTTAGGCTTAACTTATCCACAGTACATCTTAAGGACGTTTCTGGGATGTCTTTTCATCCAGAAGACATCTTGAAGATATCCTGGGGAGGCGATGTGCTGTCTGGGTTCTAAAGCGGTAGACAGCGCCACCTGGTACAGATTGCGCGACTTTTTTATTCAACTGTCACCAATAATTTTAAGAAGTAATATATGACATATATAATGGACGTTTCTTCGATTCTATTCGCCTTTTATGTATATCATATCCCACTTTAAAAGTTTTTGGTGACTGTTGAATAAAAAAGATGCGCAATTTGTACCAGGTGGCGCTGTCTACTGTTGCCAAACTTCCGAGCCACGCGACAGGCATCTAGTTTAGTAGGCTATGGTACTTCTATACTTTTGAATAGATATCTTACACAATTCTAATTATATTCTCAAGCCACGCTCTTTTAGGAAGCATTTCCTGGTGCGAAAAAATATTCCGTCAGCACCGGAAAAGTTAGGAAGTTTTATATGCCGATCACCAAATATTTGGAAAATCGTTTCGAGTTGTTGATTTACCCGTGTGATAAAGGCTTCGAGAGCAAACGGTTAAATGATCTTTTTTTTTATCATTGGTAGTTTACGTGGTCAAAGATACTCCCTACATTATTGCCAACGTAAGTTAAGGGGTCAAAGCGAATACGTGAAGTTACTTTTCTCTTTATTTTATTGTGTTCCTTCAGAAAAACTTGAAAAGGCGAGGCTTGCTTCATTTTTACTTCCATTACCCTACTACCGTAGGTAATGGAAGTATTGTATTCGGTCTGAAAATTCGATATCGGGTTTTCACCTGATTTACACGTTTTAAGTTCCCCTGAGTCCAAAAAAGTGGTTTTTGGCAATTGGTCAGTGTGTATGTATGTGTGTATGTGTGTGTGTATGTATGTGGAGAATTTTCTGGCTATTATAGTTCAGAAACTAATAAAGATAGAGCTACGAAACTTTAGAATTCAAATACGTCTGGCGTACAGATGAAATTTCCAAATTTTGGTGAAAATTGAAAAACCGGAAGTGGGACATCGGAAACCGGAAGTTGGACCGTAAGTCCGTATCTCAAAAACGGCTCTAACGATTTTCTTCAAACTTGCTATATAAACACTCTATTAGATGTCCTTTCGAATGATATAGTTGGTTAGTTCAAGAAAATTGATACGCGTCCTGTATAAATAGCTCAATTTCAGGCCTCCCAAGGGCGTTCCTTTAAAAACGGTTGTACGGATTTTTTTCAAACTCGCCATTTTAACTCAATTTTAAATATGCTTTAGTATGTAATTATTGTTTTCCTGTCAATAATTGAGTTTAACCGGAAATGGGACATCGGAAACCGGAAGTGCGTAAGTCCGTATCTCAAAAACGGCTCTAACGATTTTCTTCAAATTTGCTATATAAACACTCTATCAGATATCCTTTCGAATGATATAGTTGGTTAGTTCATGAAAATTGATAGGCGTCCTGTATAAATAGCTCAATTTCAGGCCTCGCAAAGGCGTTCCTTTAAAAACGGTTGTACGGATTTTTTTCAAACTCGCCATTTTAACTCACTTTTAAATATGCTTTTGTATGTAATTATTGTTTTCCGGTCAATAATTGATTTTTTGTGAAAGTTGGTATCTCAAAAACGGCTCTAACGATTTTCTTTTTTGGTCACTTTTATGTTTTCTGATCACATTATCTCTCAAAAATGCATATAATACATGTAATAGCGGGTAATGGAAGTCGTGTGGTTGTTTCACACCAGATTTTTTAAATAAGAATTCTGGTTTACTACTTAGAGCATAGATATCGCTAAAGTTCATTTAATTTTCTCTGTTACTTTTCTTCGTTATCTTACACAAAAGTTTATAAGAGACGCCCCACTAAAACGAATCGAGAGTGAAAATTAGCTGTACCTTGAAAAATATTAAAATAAATGAGCTTCATATTTGCCTACCCTTATATTTAAGCGTTCGGATTAATTTTGAATAAAAATTAATATGGGTCATATTTCATAATTTTTTTAATATGAATTTATTGATTTTTTTTTAATTTAATTTTTTTTTTTATTATTATTAAAAATTATCTTGAATTATGTTTGGGTTTCTTCACAGTACCTCCATAGAATAATAATAGAGGAAGAAGGAGCACGCCAATAGTCTTAATGCTTACAAACCCCTTCTAGTGAAATGCCAGCGAAAGCTACTTTTGCTCCTCTCAGTATTGAAGTTTGTTAATAAAGGCTTGTTAATAATCGCTGTTTTTTGTGGCAACACAACAGCTTATGTAGAAACCTTATGCTCCTTCTTCCTTTATTAGTATTCTATGAGTACCTCGTAAAAGAAATTATATCAGTCAAGTTATTTTCTGTGAAGATATAAATAAAAGTTTGCGGTATGAATTTAACATTAGCATATTTAAAATTTGAGCTTTTATAACGCTATAAAAATATAAGTAAAATATATAACGAACATACTTTTTCGCATTGCTGCGACCCCAGGAATTCAAATGTAAAATTAGGCATTACCATTGAAAAAAATCAAAGTTGGTGCATGTAGACGACGCCCAATAAAAAACTTAACTTCATTTTCTCAAAGTACACACAATTCCCTGTCGAATGATACATATTACATTTTTCTTCATCAATTAGTAACGAAGAAACGTCGAGTGTCGCTTTTTTTATTTTTCTTTTTTCCCGACTGACAATATCTTCGAAAGAATATTACACAGATTGCTTTATATAAAATTTAGTATTCAAAATAGTGACTGCTGAGAGCACTAATGTGTGTATGTGTGCGAAGGCACTTTTATAAAGAGCAGGAAAAAGGGTAAATGACCTTTAAAATTTCAATACTTAAAAAAAAAAAAAAAAAAAAAAAAAGAAAAAAAAAAATCAAATCAAATCAAAATACATCACTGGAAGACATATTTAAAATCTGTAAGTGAATCCACTTTTTTTTTTTTTTTGTCAAAGATTAAAATTTCTGCCGAACCTTTTGTTTTAAGTTGAGAAGTGGTTAAATTCCGGAGAAAAACGACTATTGAATTTCAAGTACCTCACGCTCAATAGAATTTGGTTTACTCAGCAATGCAGTGGTTGTTCCACTTTGACGCTCTTTATGAAAAGGTAGAATTACCCGAAGTACACGAACAATTTGCTAAAAAACTTGCTCTTGTAACAATTACACTTATTACATTTGTTTTATCCATTTGTTATGAACATCCTTTATTGTTTTTACCGCTGAGATAATTATTTTTTCTTTTTTTATAATATTTTGACAAGCGTAACCTTTATTTTTAATTTTTTTTGGCAAGCTAATGTAACAAGTTGCTTTTAAAGTTTCCAGTGAAAGCATAAATAATTGCGTTTTTCATTAAAAGAATGATAAAGGTCTCTTCTAAATGCAACTGCAGAATACTTGTTCGATGACTCTTCCTTTAGCTAGAAGGTTTTTCTTTTTTGACTTAAACTCTCTAAGTAAGCACACTTATTTAGATACGTTTTGTTTATTCATTATAGTACTTCATTTTACTTTTAATATCTCTTACCATTAGAAATATCATATGCAAAACTAACTAATTCATAGTTTATTAATAAAAATCATGCATTTATATATAATGCATTACATATCAGAGTTGCCAACATTTTAATTTATTCCGGAGCATTACCCACTTCTTTTTCGCCCAGAACTTTTATAGAATAATAATCTCCAATTTAGCAATACGATTAACCCTTTCAGAGGCGGTGGTTGCTAGTGCAACCACAAATTTTAATTCAAAATTGCAAAAACTGTCCCCGGAAATTTTTAATAAAATGTTCCTTTTATAACTTAGACGAACAACTTCATTTCTTTCTTGTCGTTTAATATTTTTGGTGATTTCTTGTGGTTTTTGGTTTTAAATGAAGAAAATTCGCTTGCCCCTCAGAGAAGAAAATTACTCTTAAGAAATACTGGTATGGAAAACAAACTAACAATTCTCCGGAAAAAGTTATAAAAGTTAGCAAACCCTGATTTATATTTTTAGCAAGCAATGATTTTTTGTATTGTTTAAATATTTATATCAGTCAAATTATGGGTATTTCATGGCATAGCTGCCAACATTTTTAACTTTTTAAAAAATCTTTCGGTACTAAGTCTATATGAAAAATCAGGAGAGTTGCTACCAACAACGCTGTCAGATTGAGGAATTTTTTTATTCAATAGCCACCATTAAACTTTAAGTGTAACGGTTGCGTAATTACTTAAAGACTTTTTTGAAGTAGAACTCTTAGAAACTGTTAGGTAGCCGTTACAATTAAAATTCCCCGAATCTGGCAGCACTGGCCACCAATGCCGTGGAAAAAGTAGTGTTTGTCACACGCAGAGATAATTCTGCTGCCACCAATATTTTTTACTAGTAATTCTTATTCTATTTAATCACAAAAACTACTCTAAGTGTGGAATTAAAAATTCTGTCTAGGGATAGTGGTAGGATATTTTATCTTTTTGAGATAGAATTGCCTTCAGCTAATAATCATTAAATAAAGAAAAGAAAAAAGAAAGAAAAATGCTACCGTCAAATATGAATACATTGCTGATCGGTGACGTGATAAATCATTTCATTAACCCTTTCTGAGGCGCAGTGTTGCCAGATTGCGCGACTTTTTTATTCAATAGCCACCAAAAAATTTTAAAAGCGGTGTTTTATATACATAAAAGGCAAATCGAATCGAAGAAACGTCGATTATGTATATGAAGTATCACTTCTTAAAATTATTAGTGGCAGATGAATAAAAAAGTAGCGCAATCTGGCAACACTGCTGGGGGCGATGTAATTACGCTTATTTAAAATCAAATTCCAGCAGAATTTGAAAGTAAGATTAGAAGTAAAGAAATAAATGAAAGTTTTCGGCTAAATTGAACGAGTAAAATTTTTTTAAAGCTTTCCAGAATGAATTTTTGCTGTTGGGGATTACGTTTGGATGGTATAAACTTTTCCCACTTTCCCTGATAGGGTTAAAAAGACTAGCCCCTCCGTCAGGCAATCCTCGTAAACCATACATTATTTTAAAAAAGGATTTTGCACATTTGTGCTTAATTCATTGCGTGCCATGGATCGGTGCATACATTCTTCAGCAGCAAATACTGGATCGTTTGTTGAGGATAAAATTTAAGTTATTTAAGTATGAATACGAAAAATACTTTTTGTTAAATATGTATCTCGTTTTTAAAGGGCTTACAAAAAGAAAGAGGAAAAAAAAAAAAAAAAAAGGAAAAGGAAAATGGGTTAAAATTTCTCTCTTCAAATGGTATCGTTATTTATAAATTACAAAAGAAAAAATAAAATAAATAAAAAATAAATAAATAAAATTTATACAGTAATTTGTTAATTACTAAAAATTGAAGAGAATTTTTTTTAAACATGTATGTTTATTCCATACCTTTCAACGATACTAAAAAAATCACTACCTTAAATAATGTGTATTACTTTGCTTTAATTTATCCATGAACATTAGGGTGTATTATTATTTTTTTGAATGTCCTAAGAACAGCCGTAATTTTTATGTGTGTGTATGCGCTTGTGTCTGATAGCGGCCAACTTCCTAATTAACATTCCGCAGTATTGTTAGTACCCCGCTTCTTCTTCTTTTTATTTTTTTTCACACCAGTCTTTTTACTTTCTCTTACCCATATATATGGTAGAGAAAGTACAGGGCGAGTTAAGGTCGTGTGAATGACAAGCTAGGTTATTTTAAAGATTCGGTGGTTAAATACTAACACAGAAACGAAGAATACGTACATTCAATTATATAGAGTAATAATTTTAGGTCTTTAATAACGAGTTTATGAATTACATAAAGCTAGCTTGACCACTGAAAAAAAAAGTAAAAATGAATTCTCAGCTCTTCGCTGTTTGATGCTTCCATGTACTGGGAAAAAGAACATTTAAACTTAAATATTTATTTGAAGGGTTAAAATCAACGTGGTGTGAAAAAAAGGCGGGCACTAACAATACATCGGAGGGGCAGAGGTTGTAGTCTCTGCCTTTTCTTCAGGACACTTTCAGAAATCAAAAATTTATGTCTGTTTTGCTATCACTATTTATATGCAATAATTTCTATACTGCTTAATCACGACATTTTACTCAAACTAGTATGATGTAGCCACCACAACACTTTATTCTATATAATTTTACGCAAAATTCATGTAATACAAATTGTTTATTAAATTATTTTCCGTGATAAGCAGACGATTTTTATCTGACAGAATTGTGACACAAAGTGCTAAAAAAAAAGTCAACTTTTTCCAATATCAGAAGAAACATTTTTTTTTTTTCATTAAAAAATGAAAATAATCGATAACTTTGTTTTAAATTATCACAGATATATGGTTCAACCATTCGTCTTAAAGATATTGACGAGATCTTTCGAAAGATACCCATATTGGGTATCTTTCGAAAGGTCTACAGGGGGTACTTCCCGCCAGGGTAAAGCGATGCTCCCACATACACAAACTTTTTTTTCTAGTCTACTTACTACTATTATCAATAATTCGTATTAATTTTACAACCACACGTTAAAAATAACTCTCATTATGAGCATTTATACGAAATTTTGTTCTATACTGCCATGTTAAAATTTTAGAAAAAATGGGATCACAGCGACACCTGTTGAGCGATAGATCTCCAAATCTAATCAGCACCAGTTTATGTCAGGGTCCAACTAAATACCAAGTTTGGTTAAATTCAGTTCGTTGGTTTGTGAGATACAGCGCCCACAATATTTGCGATACACACAGACAGACTGACAGGCATTTTCTAAAAACAGTCAAAACGTGTTATGGAAATCCTAAAACGTGTAAATCCGCTTAAACTGGAGATTATTAAAATTATAGAAATTTTAATAATCTCGATTATTAAAATCGAGAAATTATAGAAAAATTTCTCGAATCCAATACTTTCTCTCTATATGTATAAAAGAAAGTAAAAATTTTTTTTTTTTTTTTTTTTTTTTTTTTTAAGAAGAAAGTGGTGACAAAACAGGCGGAAATTTCTCATTCATGAAGAAATCCGGAATAAAAGGCACAGAATTTTTGCCTTTTATGCCACCAATAAATTTACGTAAAACTCTTTATGGTATTTTTATAAAATTATATCGTGATTAAATAGGTTAGAGCTTATTATATAAAAATAGTGGTAAAAATAAAGGCGGAAATTTCTCATTCCTCTGAGTGTCCTGGAAAAAAGGCGGGGAGTATGACCACTGACAATGGAATAACAATTATGATGTTGGCAGCTATGCATTCTGCAAAAAAGAGATTAAATCATAGGCAAAATAATATCAGTTCATCAAAAATATATTTACGCTGAAATATTTGCAAACATGCTTCATTTTTATTGAAAAAGAAAAATTATATTGAAAAGAGAAAGCACTTCCTGATTTCAAAATAACAGTTTTCTAAAAGTACTTTTATAAAGTATTTAGAAAGTCTTTCTGTAAAATATGATAATTTAATCAGTTGAACAGATAATAAATGTTATATATTTTGTCTCCCAAACCTACAGCCACAGGTTATTAAAAATAATGATTAAAACATTAAATGTTGATATCTAATATTTCAAGATGGCTAAATATTATAAAATTATTTTCTTGAGAGAAGAGTCTTCTGATTTCAAAATTCAAGGACTGGTCAGTAGATTATGTTACTTGTTTCCCTGGAAGCTTTAAAAAAAAAATTATGATCTTTTTAAAACGTTTTGCTTTTACAAAATTGTTAAAGAAACGACTGCCACAATATTTCTTTTCTTTCTTTACTTTTTTGTACAATAATTAAATGATGCTGAGAGAAAATATATTGGATCATTAAAATATTTTAATGTTAATGTTTTTGAAAAAACATGCACGCTCTGAAAAAACAGAAAGAAAGAAAGAAATATAATGTACATTTTTAAAAAAGTTTTTTGCATTTGAACATTTAAATGTTTTTCGATTTGGAAAATCATGCCAATAAGCGGGAATTAAAGCATTCTGTATTTTGAATAAACAATTATTTTTATTTAATTTTTGAAATTCGATAATATAAAAAGTAAAAGTTTATTAATAAATAATAGGGGTACTCAAAGTGTAAGAAATTTTTACCCCGTAGTATTAGAGCTTTAAGCAGTCCCTTAATTAAAGGGCACTTTTTTTATATAGTAAACTTCAGTAATCGTTTTAAGTGTTTTTCTTCGATTGAATAATATGAAGATTTCGGTATTAAATAAATGGTATTTCTTACCTGGTAAAATTTATAACTTATTCCGCAGCATTGTTAGTATACACACCACATTTTTTAAAGACACCACATTTTCTCCATGTTAATTATACATTGGAGAAAATATCTCTAAAAGCAAAGTGGTGTGAAAAAAGTCGGGTACTAAAAATGCTTCAGGATAAATTATAATTTTTACTGGGTATGACATTGAATTGAGGGCGCGAAAAATGTCTTGCACCAAAGTAAATTTAATTTAACACTTTGAAGGGCAGTGATATGTATTTTATACCACTTACTTCACCTCCAAATTTGTCAACTTGCGTAACTTGGCAGCAATTTGTTACTTACATAACTTAGATACTTACAAATAATCTACTTATTTCTTTTCTTCTAAAATTTTTCATAAAATTTGGTGACTTTCCATATAACTGAGCCTAGTTATGTTGTCTTTTAAATAGTTAAGGTTTTTTTCTATTATCGTAATATCCGGCGTAAGATCCACAGGTAAGATACGTCATTTCTCCACCAGAAATTTTATCTAACAAAAAAAATCCATACCCTTTCGAAGAAATAGCTCGAACAAATATAACTTTATCTATCACATGAAATTTCTGGTGCAAAACTAACTTAGCTGACCTGCGGTTCTTAAAAAGTTTATGAGTGAGTTTATAAAATGGAAAATATTTTCATAAACAAAATGTATCCTTTGCAGATTAAAAATATAAAATTGGATTCATTGTATTTTCATTACAAAAACTTACGATTATTATTTTAATTAGCTTGAATACTATTTTTAATCCCACTTGCATTGCTGTTCACAACAAAAATGACTATTAAACTGTGAACAACATTTGCTACCAAGCAAATAAGTGAATATTATTCTAAATTAATTAACATTATAGAATTCCAAATAAATTAACATTATTTAAAGAAAAGTGTGTAGATGTATACATAAAAATTGCAAATAAATTATTATGCATTAAAGCTGAATATCTGTTGTACTTTATTTTTTAAATTAATCGATAAGAATGAATATGAAAGAAAAATTATGCATAGTATCTAACTTGATGAAATTACGATACATACGATTCTACGATGTAAACATAAATTATAAAACATTATATCATAAATATTTTGTCTAAGAAGTGTGTGTGAGTGCGAGGTATGTCCAAGATTTGCGAAATGCGACGTAAGATATGGCCAAGATGGTAGTAAACTTAAGTACAGTCTTTGGGGAAAAACGCATCACCCACTGTAATTTCGTTATTAATTCACGCATAAAAATCTACTAGACATCATTCAATAGGAAATTAAGTGCACTTTTTGAAAATGATCTGAAATTTGAATTGGGGTCATCTACATATTAAAATGACTGCAAAATTGATTTTTTAAATAGCAACATCAAATTTTGACTTCATGTTTGAATTTCTGAGAGTCTGGCAGTGCGGAAAAGTATACTATTAATATACTTTATCTTTAGCATTCATAGAGTTATAACTAAAAATGTGTTAGGGGTTATCTGTATATCTAGAAAAATAAAATTAAGATCGTACAAGAATTCGACAAAATTTTACTGTTTCACGTCGGAAATTTTTCAAGAAAAAATGAATTATAAAAATAAATGATAATAAAAACGTTATCGTCTTTAAAACTCCTTGGCTATCCTTGGTTTCCGTGTTTTAGTTACGTACATACTTAAATACTTTATTAGATATTACATTTTATGTATATTTAAATATATTACACTTAAGATTGGTCGGACAATGCTCTTTGAAAAATGTGCAATATTTTTCAATTAAAAAGTGTCTATCATGGCTATACTGATCACCAATAAAACTTAAATCTTTCACTTTGTTTTGTAGGTGTGACATAATGTACGAACTGAAATAATATAGCTATATATATATATCTTTTTTCTCTTTCACAAATTTAATGGTCCTTTTTATTATCCTTCAGGTCGGCGTAAGTATTTTTAGTTAATATGGTAACTCATTGGTTCCTTATCTATATCGCAACTTTTTGTGTCATTCTTTCCTCTATGTTAAATTCAGTTCTATATTTTAGTGTGCTGTTATTGTTTTGGTTCTATTAATTGCTAAATTTTAAGATTAAATTTTATTACGTTATCTATTATATATATATATATATATATATATATATATATATATATATATATCTACAACAACACATAAACTATATCTTTTCAGATAAATTATTGTAAGGCATCATGCAGTAAACTTTAAACAATTTTAATCGTGCTTACCCGTTTTTGGTCAGTTTAACCATACCTGCCAACCATCTCATTGACCAGGGGTCGTACTCTCCGCACTTTTTTCAGGACACTCTCAGAAATAAAAAAATTTAAATTTATTGCTACCACTATTTTTATACAATAATGTCTACGTTATATAATCATGGCGTAATACTGCAAATATATCCAGAAGTATTTCTGTATGAAATTAGTGGTGGCACAAAAGAGGGTAATTTGAGTGTCCTGAAAAAAGGGCGAAGAGTACGAGTCCTGCATTAACAAGAGTAAAATTGTTAACGCCCCTTAAAAAAGCTTCCCCTTTTCCACACCACTATATTTTTAGAGTAATTCTCTCCAAATGTTGTTATGATTAAATAAGAATAAAATTACTCTAAAAAATAGCTGGTGTGGAAAAAAAAAGAAGGTAGATTCTAAAAACTTTATGCTTCATAATGAAATGGTTAGCAGACACGATTTCCTTTATAATTTCCATGAAAATATAGTTTCTTAACTAACCTCTTCCCGGCATATCCCGAGCTCAGCTCGGGCAGGCGAACAAACAAGGGTGCACGAGTTTCCCATCTGAAGACGGAACACTGACACCAGTATTCTTTACCAGTAATTTCCATAATATTTGTGCAGTAATTTATTGTGATAGAAATTACTGATGAAGAATAATGGTGTCACTGCTCGTTTTTGAGACGGAAACTCTTGACACATTGCGAATAAATTGAGCCGGCAAGGGGTTAAAATATACTTACAAAAGTAATTTTTAACTTTTTAAAAACTATAATCAGTGTTGCCAGTTTGGGGACTTTTTTATTCAATATCCACCACTAAATATTAATTGGGACAGTTGCTTAATCACTTCGAAGATTAATCATTACTTTTGCATAGCTGCCAATATTTTAATTTATTCCGGAGTACTTTTAGCTCCGCCTCTAATCCATACCACTTTTTTTTTAAAGAGTAATTTTTTTCTTTAGTTATATATTGGGGAAATACATTCTAAAAATAAAGTGGTGCGAAATAAAGGAGGAGCTAAAAATACTGCGGAATAAATTAAAGTATTGGCAGCTATGCTTTTGTATATCAAATATCATTTGACTGTACAAATTTGAATATTGGATATATTATTAAGAAATAAGTAACATACAAATCTCGAAAGAAACGCCGACTGGAGGAGTCACAGATTTTCAAATGACGCGAATCTACGTCAGCGGTCGCGAAAGCGTTAAGCTCCAGCTGCAAAGAAAAAAAAAAAAAAAATTCTCGGGAATTTTCTATTGAAATCCGAGAAAATTTTAGCAAAAAATTACGTTTATAACGTTACAGAAAATGTCTTTTTTTTTTTTAAACTTAAAATTTAAAATTTCTTTTATTTTAATTTTGTTCGTGAATTCCGCTTGCATTGTAATTTAAATTATCCGAATTTCTTTGAGCCGCAAAGGGTTAAAATTTAATTTATTTAAACTTTTGCGTCTAACAACATTTAACACCGTCAAAATCTTTATATTAAACATCTTTTCAGTTCATACTTGAGAATTTTATATCGTAAAGTGTTGTATGTTGTGCTATACATGTTTAGTTTAGTGATGATTTACTGATACTAACGTTAAACTACGCAGACTTTTAAAATTTTGCAATGAACCGGTCAAAGTGAAATTTTTTATGCTCAAAAACATAAAAAATACCTTTTATTTATTCGAGTGGTGCAGTGTGTTTATTGGTAGTTTTGTTTTACAACATTAAAATTTTCATTTTCTTGGTGAATTTTCACGGTGATGCGTGACTTTGTCATGTGTGCTTCCAGCCCATAATTTTCGAAGTTGAAATGGGGTTTACAATGAATAAGGAGTCGATAATTATTTTAAAATAATAATGTTTAAAATAGTGTTGTGAGAGAGTTCGAAGCTATGCATAAAGAACTCTTTTTTCAAAATAAATGAATAAAAAATAGAATAAGACATTTTAAAAAAGGGAGTCACTGTCACAAGCAAGCCTGTGTGGTAATAAAGGATCGAAAGTGTTTTCAGCAGCTTTAAGTTTTACTTATAGTTATGATCTTTTTTTTTTTTCAACATATCGTTAATAAGCAATGGATTTTTCATGGCAAATCAAGAGAAAAGATCAGCAAATGTATTACCAGACTGAATGCTTGTTTACTGTTTATCCACTTCTTCTATCGATACTTTTACCACAGTAAGCTTTAAATAAACGTAAAATATGCATCGTATTTAGCTTTAAACAACTTTATCTAATTTATTTTTTAAATGTACGTGTTGCCTGAACAGTTTTAGACTGATCAAATCTGTGCCTTATCGATCCTTTTCTATTTACGATCAAAATATATCTAGAGAATTAAATGATCTTTGCTTGCCTAGAGTCATCGGACTATCCCGTTCTTATCTCGCTAAGCACATAAATATACCAGAAAGTAAACGTAGCATTAGTATATTTCGATCGGGGAAACAGGAAGAATGGATAGATAGTCTGTATTTATATCGAGGGTAATCCTGATGTTCTACCTAGCTTTGTGATCTAAATAGCAATATATTGCTCTAGGTTATATCAAATAATATTTACTCTCACTTTTAAACAATAGATATTTAATTTTCCTGCAGGTCTCAAAAATATCTTAAGAATATAACCAGGTTTATAAAACAGGAAAAAAAAAAAACCTTTCAGGAAGAGTTTGATAAACATTTTTTTACGATATTATAAGCAAATTATGCCGGAATAAGCAACATACATAGTGATATAATATGCACATTTTTGTTAAATATTCTAGAATAAATATTTGCATTACAAAATGAATAAAGAAAACTTGTAATAAGAAGAAAAGAACAACGTAGTACATAAAGTAAAACTATAATCATAATAGATAAATATTTTTTTCTGAAGTAATTTAATAAATAATTTATATACATATAATACTTATGCATTTTGAAAGGGAACAGATGAATTGTGATTTTATAATATAAAATGTTAAGCATTTAGTAAAATATTTGAGTTCCGTATACCGGAAGTCAATAAATTTATTATAACGTAATAAAAGAAAACAAATTTATAACAAATAGTTATATAAGTTCAAATAATTAAAAATTACGCAATGTTGACTACATATCTAAGTGCAGCTAATAAAAAATGCTCACGATACCTGTCTCTCAGATGCCATTTACCATACTTATAGTATACCAAAGATAACAATACAGAAAACGGAATACACAGATTAGAAGATTTTTTACGTATTAAAAAAAGTAATTGTGATACATTTTAACAATTATCTTATAAGGAGAGATGTATATACTTAAAGAGTTATATATTTATAAATATATAATAGTTATATCAATATTACATTAATAATATGAATTTTTTTACGTAATTTTCTCGAAATATAATTTTAATAAGGATATTTCAGTAAAAAAAAAAAAAAAAAAAAAAAAACATGTATGACAATTCCATAGCTGCCAACATTGCTAATTTTTAAATCAGATTTATGCATCAGTATTTTTTAAAAGGAATCGGTCACATATATTTTTGAAGAATAAATAAAATTAAATAAACTGAAAACATTTATAAAAACTTTCCGGTATAAGGTCTCTGTTAAAAATAACGGAAACATGGTATTTATGCAATTCCTACACCTTTCATATTAGCGTCAACATAGTTGACAACATTTTAATTTATTTCGAAGCATTTTCAGCCCCGCCTTTATTTCACATCCCTTTATCTTAAGAATAATTTTCTCTAATATATAACTACGATAAAATAAGAAAAATTTACTCTTTATATAAAAGTAGTATGGAATAAAGGTGGGCTAAAAATACTCCGGAATAAATTAAAATGTTGGCAACTCTGCATCAAAAGGATATAATATATTACAAATGTTAGATATTTTTAAAGATAGACGAGAAATTAAGTTTTTTTAGTAACAAATAACTCAAATTCTATTTTTAATTTTGTTTTAAAATATGCAAAATGTTAAAAACACCTACTCTAAATGCATTATTACTGAAAATTCAAATGATAAAACGGACCTGCAGAGTAAATCTGCATTAAAGGCGGAAATATATATATTGTTATTTGTCTTGATATTTTAGTGATAAAAGAGAATAGATGTTGTTTCCTATGAGCAATGAACCATTTTCATTTTCCGTTCTTTACAGCTATCTGTTGAATTTAGTGCTCAGCAAATGAAGACTATATATAGATGTATACACGTAGTGAGATTATATGCTTTGTCTGGAATAGGAAATCCTGTACTGCACTGGGTTCAGAACCATCCTGTTCTCATGTAGAACTTTCAACAGGATGCTCTAATAAAGACAGCAATTAATTATAGCTATCTCTCGTCAGTGTTTTGTTTTTGTATTGTTTCTGACGTCAGTGTTGCAGTTGCGTTGCATCATAAAATCATCACGGATAGTGTGAGAGAAGCATCATGAAACTAAATGTGAAGACAATTGCAGGAGTTTCGACATAATCTAGATTTGAAGCATCGTTATTTACAATTACGTTTAATAGAGTAGGAATCAAAACCAGATTTTAAGACTTGCGTATTTGGTTTGAAGCAATTAACCTCGACTTTCCTTGATGAGGAATTTATTATCTTAATTCATGAAGTGAATTCATTAAAAATATGTCACGAATTTAATATACTTACTGATTGATATTTATAATATATACTGAAAATACTTTAAGTCATATAGAGGAAATATGATTTTATTTGTTAAAACTGTTGACAACTGAAATAAACGTTAATAGGAATTTCAGTATGCAACTAACATACCATACCATAGCCTCCTAAATTTTTAATATAGCCCAAAAATTTGTAAAAGTCGGATATGATATACATAAAAGGCGAATAGAATCAATGAAACGTCGATTATATATGTCATATATCACTTCTTAAAATTATTGGTGACATTGAATAAAAAAGTCACGCAATCTGTACCAGCTGGCGCTGTCTACCGCTTCAACTGTTGCCAAGTTTCCGAGCCACGCGACAGGCATCTAGTTTAGGAGGCTATGACCATACTAACCATACTATAGACGTGAAATATTTAATCGCTTTAATTTTTTTAATGAATTTTAATAAAATAGTAGCGATATACTTAAATATGTCTATGGAAAGTCATTACGATAATTAAATAAAATTATTTAAGATTGACTGAAATAAAATTTAAATAACAATAATAATAGTTTGATTTCTTTGAATGAAGTAGTATAATTTGTAGTGGGGGGGGGGGGCGAATTGGCAAAGGCTATACAACACACACTTTTATTTTTCACAATGCAATTATTTAAATGTCTTGTTCGGAAATAATATTTATTATAATTTTTATTTACTGTTATGAATGGGTTTAAATATTATAATTCAATAACAAAGATATATAAAACTTAAAAAAAGAAATTGTTTTTAAAAATGTGGATGCAGTATTCGACAAATTTTCACTCATCCGATAAAGAAATTTTTAAACGACAAAGGTATCATTTATATATCTAAAATTTTTACTAATATGGTTGAAGTTCGATAATTTTATCAATATGAATTACAATAATAATATAATTGCAATATGAATTGCAATAAAATAATTAATCTGTAATACAAAGAAACTTTTCGCTTGAGATGATGATAATAGAAACGACATTTCTTTTTCAATAACATTAATATACTATTAAGAATATCCAGTTGGTTTGGGTTAATTTTAAGAAATCTAGTCTAAGTGGCTTACAACTTAACCCTTTGCCGATCCTGTTCAATTCCACGTCTTTGGTCAATGTTACCAAATTTAGGGACATTTATATTCAATATCCACAACTAAATTTTAACTGCGACGGTTGACTAATCACTTCGAAGATTATTCTTCCATTATGTATATCAAATATCCCTCCTCAAAAATATTGGTGATAGTTGAATAGAAGAGTGCCTAAATTTGCAACAATGTTTACAGCACTTTAGAGCGTTAGGGCTGGTAAAGGATTAAGCAAATATTCAGAGCCTGATTAAGGGGGAAGCACCGCTCTCACCGGAATATTTTTACGATTATTTTTTACTTCATGTCATAGAAATTCCACGCATTGACGAGGAAACATTTTTTATAAAAAATGAACGGTGTAAAACAATCCAATTTATCACCGTTATTAGACACCAGAATTCTTTTAAAATAATTTTTAATGAAAATTTTCTGTTTATTATAGGAGGAAAGTATTTGTTAAAAAATAACGGTGTAAGTATAAATAAGTGCTTACCCCTTAATCAGGCTCTGCAAATATTTATTTTCTGTTCATTTTCTTATGAAATTTGGTAGACTAAAATATCTAAACCTTTTAAAATATAATGTAAAAATAAATTATAAATTCAATCTTAAGAATAGCAGAGCATTTTCCCACTAATTTCTTTATTAATTCAATTAAAAACAATTTGACATAAACAAGCAATATTTCCATTTACTTAAGTCCTATCAGTGGCCGAAAGGTTCCGATCTCGAACCTGGTAGGCAGGAAGTGCCAAGCCTGATCCCAGGTCATAATCGTCGATCTAGCCTGGTGTTTTCTCTAGTGTTCTCCGAAAATCACGTAAACGCGAGCTAGGATCCCTTAGAAAGACACCCCCATGGAGAGCATTCAATGAAGATTTAAGACCCAAGTGGAGTCAATCGGCTTAAATCCATACACCAAGACCAACACATTTACTTAAAATTATAAAATTATTTTGGGAAAAACTTTTTATGTATATTTGTTATTTAACTAATTAAAGAAAAAATTCTCTCTATGTCAATTTAATCAACTCAATTTTATGATTACAAAAATTATTCTTTAAGATCTTTCTTATTTTAATTTAATTTTATTATTTTTTGTTGCTTATTGTTAAGTTGGTATCGCATCTATGGTAATTAATAAAAAAATAATGATGAATCTGGTCAAAGAAAAAATGTAATTTTAATAAATAAATTATGAATCAGGTTTTAGAAAGTTTAGTTTTTCTAAATGAATAGTAAGATGTAATCATATACGGATAATGCATTCCGTTTGTGAATATTATAATTTGTGTTTTATTTTTGAATAGTGTAATGCATACCTGCCAACCTAAACCAGAAGATTGTTAGTCCCGCCCCTTTCCGCCTATTTTTTCTCACCAGTCTTTTTTTAGAGTACTTTTCTTCTTATTTAATTGTAAATATATTTAAAGAGAATTACTCTAAAAATTAAACGGTGTGCAAAAATGAGCGGAAACTAACAATCTTCCAGGTAATGTTGGCAAGTATGGTAATGGTAATGAAGTGTGACTTGTTGGGAATCATGTAGTTATTCTAACACCGGTGACATTCATAGTTTGGAATGCTTAGATACTGACTGAGGAATACAGTAAGTTTTGTATCATCACTAAATCATCTTCGCAATAGACGATAAAGAAACTACTACGGTCTTTCGTCAAGAAGGGAAAGCGTAACATCATGGATGCCAACATTTTCATTTTAGCCCCGCATTTATTTCTCCCCACTTTATATGTAGAAAATTTTTCTCCAATGTATAACTTCGGTAAAATAAGAAAAAATTACGCTTAAAAAATAAGTGGTATAAAATAAAGGCGGGGCTAAAAATACTCCGGAATAAATTAAAATGTTTGCATCTATAGTAACACTGCCACAAACTTTAGCAAATCCAAAACTGAATAAATTTCAAATAACCAGTGTTATTGGTAATAGTATATTGGTAATAGTACATGATATTACGGAGAGAGATACAATATTCATACTGCCATATATCTCTTTAAGAGTTGCTTCTACAAAAAATCCACTTTTAGAAATAGCCTTTGCAACATTATGAAACAGTCATTATTTTCTCTGACATTGCTTGTGAAAAGGTGAAATATCTTTCAAAGTTAACTTCAATAGCTATATGCGGTTAGTGAACAGATGTCATATAACATACAGAATTGCTACCATTTTAATTTATTCTGGATCGTATTTAGCCCCGCCTTTATTTCACCCCACTTTATTTATAGAATTATTTTCTTAATATATATTTACGATAAAAAAAAAAAAAAAACTTTTAAAAAAAGTTGCATGAAATAAAGGCGGGGCTAAAAATGCTCCGAAATAAATTAAAATGCCGGCAACTCTGTAATATACCTCTATAGAGTCAAAAGCCTTTCATCCATGTGTCTTCTGGTATACATAGAAATCGCGTTATTCGAATTTCTGCTAACACTACAATATACGCAGCATTCATTCTAGAAATTTATCTGTATGGTCAAATTGACTTCTTTCTTAATATAGCTATTTATAGCCAATACTCAACTTATGGCTCCAGTTCAAGAACCACCGGTTCATTACAGTTCTCTTGTAAATCATTGTTTCGCGATGGAACATATTTGTCTACGTGGAAATCTAGAAGAATTTGCATTATATTAGGGATGAAAGAGTTCCGCATTTTCTGCCACCAGTATTTTTATACAGAAACTTTTATCAAAACCTTGTAATTACTTTTGTGATTTTATAGGTTAGAAATTTTTACAGGAAAATACTGGTGGCAATTTAATTATTCTATTGAAAGTTGTCTTAAATTTTATGGCCTCCACAATGTCGGAGCTTATATAGTAAATCAATATACGCCGCGTGTGGTATAACTACGAGCAAAAATGTAATATAATAAATGAAACAAAAAAAAAACCGTTTTATAGTGCACTTACATATTTGTCTACGTGGAAATCTAGAAGAATTTGCATTATATTAGGGATGAAAGAGTTCCGCATTTTCTGCCACCAGTATTTTTATACAGAAACTTTTATCAAAACCTTGTAATTACTTTTGTGATTTTATAGGTTAGAAATTTTTACAGGAAAATACTGGTGGCAATTTAATTATTCTATTGAAAGTTGTCTTAAATTTTATGGACTCCACAATGTCGGAGCTTATGTAGTAAATCAATATACGCCGCGTGTGGTATAACTACGAGCAAAAATGTAATATAATAAATGAAAAAAAAAAAAAAAAAAAAATCCGTTTTATAGTGCACTTTAAGTTCACATAAATTAAACAGTGATGTTTTTATTTTATCGAACGAACCAAAAGAACACTTAACCCTTTGCCGGCCCTGACGCTCTAAAATGCCCTAAACAGTATTCCCAAATTTAAGGACTATTTTATTCAGTTATCGCCAATAATTTTGAGGAATGATATTTGTTATACATAATGGACGAATAACCTTCCAAGTGATGAGGTAAACATTACAGTTAAAATTTAGTGATAGCTATTAAATAAAAATACCTAAATTTGGAAACAATGGCCAGAGAACTGAAATTAAATAGGACCAGCAAAGGGTTAAACAAAAAATTAAGAAGCAAACACGGAATTTGGGAGGTGTTAGTTCGTCGTTAGCTGATTTTATTTATAATAATCTTGGAGTATTAAAAATAAAATGCGTATCATAGCTGCACCATCTAACTTTACTTATGTACAGAAGAAATTTATATCCTAATATGTAAAACAATCATCAGTTTTAAAGGTGCAGCAATTCTTTCAAAAGTATGGCAGCATTTAACATATTGCATCGGAAAAAGTGCTTTTATGCTTTTTGCAATCTGTCCCTAGAGCACGGCCCACGTAAAAGTATGTTTTTCGGAAAACGATCCCCAATTACACTCCTGCTCAAAAGTTTAGCAAGATTTGCAAACGATCAGTTTTTATTCAATTTAAAAACTTATCTCTCGATGAAATGTTTTCAAACATTAGGCATTTAAAGAACTGGGTCTTCTTCGTGTTTTTCAGCGAAGATTGGTTTAAGACAACATTTAGGGTGCCGGTAACAAATTGAGCAAAATTAATAATGTTTGTGGTCACCCTGTATCGTTAAGTGAACGAAATGACATGTAACTTAAGGATATGTTAACAGAGACCCAGTTCAATTTGTGGATGAATTTGTGTAACGATAGTATAATAAATAACGGAGATATAAGCATTTATTTTAAAACTTAAAAAAAAAAAAATCAACATGTTTTTTTATTTATAATACACAGAATTTTAACTAAAATTATTCCAAATTTCAAATAAGTTGGAAAAACACTTTTAAAACAATACACTGAAATGTTACTTTTTCTGAAAAACCCCTTGTAAGCTTGTAACTCTAACATATTTTTGTTTATTTACTAAGATTTGTGAGTTGATAAGGGGTTTTTCACAAAAAGAAAATTTGCTAAGTGGTTAAAATAATTGGATCTTTAAATTAATTACGCGGCATGTGAAAACCCCTTAAGAAATTTGAACTATTGGAAAATACCTAAAATCCAGCTCGTTCTTTTTCGTATATTTTGCTTAAATTTACTCTATTCAAATGCACTTTTCACAAAAGTTGCCCAATATATTTAGCTTTCAATCTATGCAATAAAATTTATTTTATTGCATTATCTTTCGCACATGCGCAGTGAAAACGTTTTTCATAAAAATGCTCATATTTCATGAGATATTTAAGATATTTGTATTCCGATTGCAGTATATTGTTTTAAAAGTATTTTTCCAATTTACCTGAAAGTAGGAATAATATTATAAATAAAAATAATGTTGATTTTTTTTTTTTTTTAAGTTTTAAAATAAATGTTTCTATCTCCGTTATTCAACATAATATCGTCAAACAAATTTATCCAGAAATTAAACTTGATCTGTATTAACATATCCTAGAGTTACAGATCATTTCGTTCACTTAACGATACAGGTTCATACTTGCCAACCCTCTCATTATGAACCGTACAATTTTTAGTACCCTCCTTTTTTTCACGCCAATAATTTTTTTTTGAGTAATTTTAATTTTATTTAATCGTAACAACATTTGGAGAGAACAACTCTAAAAATATAGTTGTGTGAGAAAAGGGGCGTTTTTTTAGGGGGCGTTAACTTTTGTACGGTTATTAATGAGATGGTTGACAAGTATGCAGGTTGATCACATACATTATTGATTTTGCTCAATTTGCTATCGCCCCCCTAAATGTTGTCTTAAACCAATCTTCACTGAAAAACATGAAGATGACCCAGTTCTTTAAACACCCAACGTTTGAAAACATTTCATCGAGAGATAATTTTTTTAATTGAAAAAAACTGATCGTTTGCAAATCTTGCTAAACTTTTGAGCAGGAGTGTACTTTAACAGACTTTTGTAAAGGTATTTTTTAAATTTTGTACAGTAAGCCTTGCCTTTCGGCGTTTGTTCCCATGTAAGACGCCCGCTACACGTGTAAGTCCACGGCGAAATATATCCTCGTGCAATGTGGTAACATAGATGCCAACATTTTAACTTATTCCGGAGTATTTTTAGCCCCGCCTTTATTTCGCACCACTTTATTTATAGAAATTTTTTCTCCAATATATAACTTAGGTAAAATAAGAAAAAATCACTCTTAAAAAATAAGTAATACGGAAAAAAGGCGGGGCTAAAAATACTCCGGAATAAATTAAGATTTTGGCATCTATGGTGGTAATACTGTAACTCCTGAATGTTCTGAAATGCGACCTACCACTTTCGAATTCCTCATTAATGCCTTTAGTTTCTGAATTCTTGTGATTTATCCATATGCTTCTCAATTTCTCAATATATCTACCACTTCAGATGACAAGTACATACACAAACCATTTAGTTGGAACACTTGCAAAATATGGATTTAGTTATAGACAATTTAGACCATATTTTGCAAGGGGAACCCCATATAGCATAACAGTCTAGTACACCAGGGGGATGATGAAAGTACCGAGCGGGACAGGAATATCCTGGTGCCCCACTGCAGTTGCAACCATTCCGTGCGACAGAGGCAAGAAGACTGTTAGTTCTGTCAGCTACTGTCCACAGTGCTAACTGGAATACGGGAATTTATATTGTGAAAACAACTACAATAATGTTTATAAATTGTAAAATTGGGGAAAAGGTCATGCATCATAGAGGCAGCTAGGTTTATTGCCTGTCATCTGCTGACACGAAAACATAAAGCTTCAATATGTCCGCCGTTCCATAAGACAAGTACACACACAGCACATTTGCTCCGGTTATAGGCAACCAAAAATTCGTTATGTAAGCGGAGACAAATATAGCGTAACAGTACAGTGTATCAGGGAGACGACGGAAGTACTGCGCAGAACGGGAATATCCCGGTTCCCCACTGCAGTGCCAACCAATCTGTTCCACAGAGGCAAAAAGACTGTTAGTTCTGTAAACAACTGTCCGCAGCTCTAACCGGAATAGGTGTACATTTATATTGTGAAAACTCCCACAATAGATTTCAAAACTGAAAAAGGTCGTGCATCATAGAAGCAGCCAAACTTATTATTTAACATCTTCCAACACAATCCCACAATGCTTCGATACACCCACCGTTTCAGAAGACAGATACACACGCAACACATTGAATGCGGATATAGTCAACTAAAAACTTATTGTGTAAACGGAGTTCCATACAGCGTAACGGTCAAGTGCAGCAGGTGGATTATGGAAGTACCGAGCGGGACGGGAATATCCCGGTGCCCCACTGCAGTGGCAAACATTCCGTTTCACAGAGGCAATAAGACTGTTAGTTCTGTCGACTTCTGTTCTCTGTGCTAACTGAAATACGGGAATCGATATTAGGAAAACGACTAGAATAATGTTTATAATCTGCAAAATTGAAAAAGATTATTCATCATAGAGGTAGCTAGGCTTATTGTCTGTCACCTGCCGAGAGAATCTCTTTTAAGCTTCAATACGAACACCGTTTCGGAAGACAACGTAACCATTTTCTCCTTAACTAGATGCCTTCCGCATGGCTCAGAAACTTGGCGGTAGACACTGCCACCTGGTACAGATTGCGCGACTTTTTTATTCAACAGCGATCAAAAATTTTTAACCCGTTAACGCGCGGCGTCCTCGCTGCGATGACGCAAAATTTAAGATCCAGCTGCAAAAATTCATCCCGGAAATTTTTTAGCAAAAATTTACGTTTAAAACATATCAGAAAAGGCCAGTTTTTTTAAACTTAAAATTTAAAATTTCTTTTAGTTTAATTTAGTTCATGAATTCCGGTGGCAGTATAATTTAAATGATCCGAATTGTCCTGCGCCGCAAAGGGTTAAAAGAGGGATTTGATATACATGAAAGGAGAATAGAATCGAAAAAACGTCGATTATATATATATATCATATTGCACTTCTTAAAATTATTGGTGACAGTTAAATATAAAAAAGCGCAACCTGTACCAGGTGGCTCTGTCTACCGTTTGGACTGTTGCCAAGTTTCCGAGTCACGCAGAAGGCATCTAGTTTAAGAGGCTATGGCGTAACAGTCCAGTATACCAGGGGAAAGATGAAAGCACCGAGTAGAACGGGAATACCCTGGTGCACACTGCAGCGTCAACCATTTCGTCCCACAGAGGTAAAAAGACTGTTAATTATGCGAATCAATGTCCATAGTACAGGATTCCTACGGCCACGCCCTTTTTTCAATGACCCACCAGAATAATCTTAAGATAAAAATATTCTTAAATGTACAGTGTACGTTTAAGAAGATATTTATTTTTCGATAATACTGGTGGAAAAGTTCTTGAAAAAAAAATCGGCCCGTGGGAACCTTGTAGTACTAGTCGGAATGTGATAATATGTATTGCAGAAACAACTAAAATGTGTTTGATAATCATGTATTTCCAAAATCAACACTGACTATAGCACATGCAACAAGCGCGGATCTGATTGCTGCATATATTGCTGCATTACTGATAGACAACATGAAACTAGTCTAGAGCCCTTCATTATCACCGCCCATCATAATTTTCGATTAAAATTTGTCATCAGATTTCCATTCATCTCAAAATCAAACAAAATGACCTACAAACAGAGAGATTTTCATCAACAGGTAGAAACAGAAACTAAGAGGCAAATCCAATGCTTAAGAATTGAACTTAGAATGCAATGTTGGCTGTGTACAACGAATTGTTATGATTTGCCTTGAAATTTAAAGTAAATGCTAATATAGCGCCATTTATTAATATGTTTTAAAATAAACTGACCAAAAATAGCATAAATATTGTTTAATTAAAGTTTTGCAATTAAAAAAACATAGCTGCCAATTTGTACGTTATTTATTTATTTATATATTTTTTTGCTACAGGAAATCTTTTGTAGAAATTCTTAATATTCTTTTTAGCAGTTTTCTTCGATTAATCAAAATGATTTTTTTTTTTTAAGAAATACTGGCGTTAAAAAACCGTACAAGTTGGCACCAATGTAAAAAGGTTTTCAAACGTTTGAGAAAACAAGATAATTTAACAGGGAGCAGCGATGTTGAGCGCTTCTAAGGGTACTACTCGCAATTTATTTTAAAACTCAAAAAAAAAAAAAAAAAAAAAACATAATTCGCCAGGTCTTAGCCTAGAGCCGACAGTGGGCGATGATTCAGTTATTACTTCCCGTGACATAGGGTACAAAAAGTGTTGCAAGTATTGTAGGCAGTCTTTAGGAAATTATTTTTGGAAAGAAGTCACTTTCGTGCCGGGCATATGCCCCTCGCGACAGTGGGCACCATTTTATTTTGAAGAAGCTGAAAGAAGTCCATTATTGGTTCTTAAGAGATTTAAGTCTTCATTGTGTTACCACTCAAGAGCTTTGCTGAACAGTCCGGATGAAGATACACATAGGTTGTAGATGCCACAGTTAGAGAGTCCATATAGGAATCGTTTTAGAGTTGTTGACACACTTTTAGGCTTGTGCTTAGCTTTCTCTGAAGGCAAACAGGGAGAGAGAGAAAGGCAGAGAGAAAGATAGGAATTTAATCGGTTAAATTAGAGACGTACATTAGGATTAAGAAAATACTGTTTAATTTATTAATGAGGCTTTATACATTCAAATATAGAAACAGAAGGCATAGTAAAAAAAACAAGAGCCTCTTTTATATTACAAGAGAGCTGGCAAAAATGTTTCAGTCTCTTCGACTGTCATTCGATTACGTTGATTGAGTCTTGTATACACGCTTCTGACAGATTTCCCACGGCTAATATTTATACAGCATTTAGACCCTCAATTGATAGTAGAAAATCGTGCAAACATATAACAAAATAGTACTTTAAAAAATACTGGTTTTGGAAAATACGGGTCGTGGAGCACTGTCCAGAGTACTCTGTACTTGTTTGAGTGAATATTGCATATATTTCATTTTACTAATTAGTGATGCACTGATGATGGGACTAGGCGGGATTGGAAAAGTATATTTTATTGATTTTACACTCATGTTTGTGAAAACTGAAACACCATGAAAGAATTGTCGGAAATTAATGAAACTTATTCCACATATTACTGATAGTGGTACAAATAAACGATTGAATGTACAAGACTAAAAAACAAAAAGAACGTCTGAAATCAGTACTTTGTGTGTCAGCCACGCTGAGCGATGAGAGCCTATACACGTCGTGGCATTGAATCATACAGGTTCTGAATGTAATTGTGTCGAAGGGCATTCCAGCTGGCCTCGACTTGACGCCGAAGTTCAATCTTACTGTGCGCCACACCAGTTGTATGAGCGAGTTGCCGACCAATGAAATCTCAGACATTCTCGATGGGCGACATATCCGGGGAATAAGCAGGCCATGGAAGAAGCAAACCTGTTGTGCACTAAAGAGGATTGTGCAGTCTGAGAAACATGTGCACGGGCATTAATTTGCTGAAATACAGTACTCGGAATGAGTCGAAGAATGGGTAGGCCCTCTGGCTCCAAACTTTCCTTTATGTAGCGATCACTGTTGAGGTTGCCCGCAATGTGCGCTAGATGAGATCGATAATTATACCCAATAGCTCCCCACACCATGATGGCGTTTGTGCAATATGATGCTGGATAACACACTGTGGTAGCAGACGTTCCCCTCTGTAACATCGGACGCGTACTCTTTCATCATTCTGCTCCAGATTGTTGTGAGATTCATCGAAAAAAACAGTTTGTTGCCACTGGGCACGCCACGTGCTGTGTTGCTGAGCCCATTGAAGCCGGAGGCGTCTGTGATTCAGCGAGAGAGGAATCCTGCGTAGAGGAACCCTTGCACGCAGTTCATGTGCAGCAAATGGCGACGAACCGTGGAGCTAGACAACAAAACACCTGTAGCTGTGCTCCAACGTTGTGCTAACATACGAGAGGACGCTGTACGGTCCGTAAGAGCCATGCGGGTGAGGTGTCTGTCGTCTCGGGCCGTTGTTCTATTGCGTGCCCCACTGCCAGATTTTCGGCTTGTTTGGTTCTCCTCTATTCATTTCTTCAAAACACGCATCACTGTTGTGGCATTACACTGCGTGCGGGCTGCGATTTCTCAATACGAAAATCCACCCTCTCGCATACCAACGATGCAGCCTTGTACGAACTCCGTTAATTCTTGGTATGGCCCCCTCCACTTTTGAAGAGGCATATTGGCCACCAATGAAACGTTTACCGCATACAGAGGACGATAAATAGATTTCAACGTGCCTTTACAGTTCTTTATATATCTAGAACAAGCGACTGATAAGGAGTTGGTTCTCGTTCCACCAACTTTTCTCTTGGAGGTCTATATAATTTTTCATCACAAGCTTTCCATGCCAGGGAGCAAGGCTCCGTTCTTCTTTTTATATTCTTGTTACCTTGTCGCCCTCTGTCGTGTGAAAGCTCCGCTTTGGCGACCTCTGTAATTTTTTTTCTTTCTTTTTTTTTCTGTTTATGCAATAAACAACGGAGGAGGTTTAACCATAAGATACGAGCTCTTTTGAATCACCACAGTGCCAGCGGAGCCCCTCTCTAAAGGTTAAAATCGCTCAAAACCGCTGCATAGTGGTGAGCAGCCACCTTCCGTCTTAGAGTCTTACAATCATTTGCATGCTTTACATCACTTTACATTTCCTGTAAGTTTGGTTCAATTGCATAATCTCTTCATGGTGTTACAATTTTCACAAACATGAGTGTAAATGGTTTAATTATCGTATGAACTGCACTGTTGTCAACTTTTACCCTTTTTGGATGCCGGAAGATTTTAATAGACATTTTTAGTTTATTTAATCAGAGAAATTGTTACAGTCATATGTAAAAAAAAAAAAAATCTATTAATATTTTCTGGTACCGAAAAAGCGTAAAAGTTGGTAACTATGGAACTGTATTTTAATTGATCTCATTACACTGTGTGACACGATATCGGTACACATAAAACTGATTACTATTATCGATAGCTATTAGTTACAGTATGTCGGTAGTCTATATCGTATGTTTCTATCACGTCTTGTTTTTGAAGTATAAGCCAATATTCAAATAGCAAATCTGCATTCCTCTTTGGACATTGTTAAATGATTACTCCTGTCAATTAATGTATATACCGAAACAAGCACGAAACTTGGTATATTAATAAACTTTCAATAAAAAACTTTGATTAAACAAGACGTTTCATAAAATTGAGAATTGCAAACGGAAAAAGAATGAGGATATTAAAAGAATGAACTAATGATCATCATTTTACGCTTTTTGATAAAAGTTAGAGATAGTAGACAAAATATGTTTTATTTTTTTTTTTTTTCATTTGAATGTATCTTTGATTAACTATTTGTAAGCGTTACTTTAATGTTTTTCAAGATGAATATCGAATGGCCATCACCAATGCAAAATCTCACCAAACAAGTTTTGCTACGTGGGTGGACAATATACATTCTTAAATCGCAAGGAAGAAAAGTTTCTGAAAAACTACATAATGCATATTTTCTATATTTTAGCATACTGTGTATCAAGGTAAACCCTGGATTCCGCAACTATTTTGCGTATCACATTATGCTACTCTCTTGTCTTGGATGAATAAAGAAAATTCATCCATGCCATGTGCAGTGCTGAACCCAGTAATCACTACGATGATTGCTACTTTTGTATGGCCGACATAAGAGGAATTTCGAAGAAAATCAAACACAAAATAGAGTACCCTAATGTAAATTCTTTATCGAAACCAATACCTCATAGTAAACAGATTCCTCCTCCCTTACCTCCTGATAAAAACCAAACTGTAGAGTTAGATATGCTAAGCGACGAACATAACGATTCTCAAGTCATGAAAGTTGACAATCAAGATCAACATTTTTTACCTTCTTCAAGTATTCTACACCATCCACATTTAATTGAACAACAGGAATTAAATGGTTTGATACGAGACTTGAATTTGCCTGTGGGACAAGCTGAATTACTTGGATCTAGATTAAGAGAGTGCCACTTGTTGGCACGGGTACAAAAGTATCTGTATAGCGTACATGAAATAAAGAAATGGCTTCATTTTATTGCATATGTTTCTGTAACAACATCGTAGCTTTAAAGGGCGAGTTGAAACAACCCTACCATACGAAAGCTTGGAGTTTGTTCATTGGTAGCTCAAAATCAAGTCTGAAGTCAGTTTTACTTCATAATGGCAATAAGTATCCGTCAGTGGCAATTTCCTATTGAACTGTTTAAAAAAAAACATATGAAAATATGACATCAGTATTGGATTTGATAAAATATACAGACTTTAAATGAAAAATTTAAAAGTAATTGCCATATTACTTGGTTTGCACGGAGGATTCACCAAATATTGTTGTTTCCTTTGTATGCGGGGTGTCAGAGCTACTGGCAAACAATATTTGATAAAAGATTGGTCAAAAAGGACGGAATATGTGTGTGACAAATCAAATGTGAAACAATTGCTTTTAATTGATCCCAAAGGCATTATTTTACTTCCACTACTTATCAAGCTAGGTTTAATGAAGAATTTTGTCAAGGCAATGAATAAAAATGGTGACGGAATTTTTATACTTAAAGTCAATTTTGCAAAATTAAGCGACGCAAAATTAAATATTTACTGTACCCCAAATATGTCAGTTAATGAAAGATCAAATTTTCGACCAAAGGCTAAATAATAAAGAGCTAGGAGCGTGGACATCGCTAAAAACAGTGATAAGAGAATTTTAGGGAATAAGTGCTTTTTAGGGAATCACAGAGCCCAAAATGCGGAATTCTTAGTAAACAATTTGTTATAGGTATATCAAAATATGGGATGCAGAATGTCGTTAAAAATTCATTTTCTCCATTTCCATTTCTCTTTTTTCCCTACAAATCTTGGAGCCATGAGTGATGAACAGGGAGAGAGGTTTCATCAAGACGTAAAATGATTTGAAGAACGATAGCAAGGTCATTGGAACGCAGGCATTTTAGGGGACTACTGCTGGAGTTTGCTGAGAGAAGATGCTTCCAAACATAGAAGAAAAAGTTAAAGATTTTAGAAAATTATGTACAATATTTCTTATATATCGTGTTTTAAAGTGTGCAAATACATTAACAAAATTCTTTGTGATCGGTTTTTCTTGAAATATTTTAATAAAATTAAAATAAATATATAGTGGATTTTAATCTTTTTAGTTTTTTTTTTTTTTTTTTTTTTCAATAAATGTACAAAAAAAAAAAAAAAATGGTACGTGTTAGAAAAATATGCGTATGTGTTCCTATTCATCGATAAGTATGCATGAATAAATAGGGGAATATGGAATGGATACTTATTATTTTTTTTTTTAACACAGTGTAATGTTAAAGAAGTACTAGTTTCGATTTGTGTATGTATACTGTGAAAAATAAGAAACTGAATATATCTGAACCAAATTTGCTACAGAAAATGTTGATTAGACAGGAGTTTAATAAAATGGAAAATTACTACCGGAAAAAACCTAAAGACGTAAAAGAAATCTACAGTGCTTTAAAACTGGAGCTCCAAAGTGGGCCGGATTACAAATGTAAATGTCTGTAGTGGGCGTGTACTACAGATAATGCAACTGAAAGCAACAGGGAAAAAAAGAAAAATTCGTATATATACTTATTCAGCGATACGTGTAAGTGAATAAACAGGCAAAATTGAAGTGTGTACCTAAAATTTGTTTATTTTATTTTATTTATTTATTTATTTAATTTATTTATTCATTTATTTATTTATTTATTGTAACACAGTGTTACTATATATATATTTTTCTTTTTTTATGTAAACGTTTGTCGTCAAATAACATCCAGAGGAATTGTGATAATTAAGAAATTAAAGATAACATGTGTTTGAAACTTACAGGAAATTATTATGCTAACTCATAATTTATCAAAAATTTTCATCTATTATCATCCGCAAACTTTTATTTAAAAAGATTACGATAACGAAGTTTTAAGTTTGGCATGTTTTGATCTTACAAAAACTGGAAAAAGTAAAAAGAAAAAAATACCTTCAGTGATATTGATAAATTCAGATCTTTGCAGTACAATTTTTTATCAACATATTAAAATTATAACTTTAAAAAATCCTAAAAGCATATGTTTATTTTCCCTTTTAAATAAAAAAAAAAAAAAAAAAAAAAAAAAAAAAAAAAAATGGACAGCGATATTTGCATTTCAACGCTTATACCAAACGCTGGCTGTCAAAATTTCAATTTGATAGCTGATTTTAATATTTTTTGATGGCAATATGCCCAAAGTTTGACATATTTCAAAATTTTTAAAATTAATAAATGCACATACATATTTATACTGCCTTAAATAAAATACTCTTCGAAAACGTCCAAGAAAAAACTTTGCATATAACAAAATGTCATTTAATTATCAAAGTAAAAGTTTATTTTTTTTTTTCTCTGTTAAAGCTAAAGCTGCAAAGAAAAAGTCTGTCATACGTGTAAATACTTGACTAATATTTAGCTTATATGTTTCAGTCTCCAAGAGTTATATACACTCTTGCTCAAAAGTTTAGCAAAATTTGCAAATGATCATATTTTTTTTTTTTTTTTTTTTTTTTTTCCCAATTTAAAAACTTATCTCTCGATAAAATTTTAGCAAACATTGGGTATTTAAAGAACTCGGACTTCCTCATGTTTTTCTGTAAAGATTGGTTTAAGACAACATTTAGGAGGCCAATATCAAATTGAGCAAAGTCAATAATGCTTGTGATCACCCTGTATTGTTAAGTGAACGAAATGAACTGTAACTTTAGGATATATTAATATAGACATAGATGCCAATATTTTAATTTATTCCGGAGTACTTTTAGCCCCGCCTTTATTTCGCACCACTTTATATATAGAAAACATTTCTCCATTACGTAAAGTGAATAAAATGAGAAATAATTACTTTTAAAAAGTAAGTGGTATGTAAATAAAGGCAGGGCTAAAGATACTCCTGAATAAATTAAAATGTGGCATCTATGATATAGACCATATTCAGTTTGTGGATGAATTTGTGTGACGATAGCATATTAAATAAGGGAGATATAAGCATTTATTTTAAAACTAAAAAAAGAAAAAAAAAATACATGTTTTGTATTTACAATATACAGAGTTTTTAACGAAAATTATTCCCACTTTCAGATACGTTGGAAAGACACTTTTAAAACAATATACTGCAATCGGAATACAAATATCTGTAATATCTCATGAAATATGAGCATTTTTATGAAAAACGTTTTCACTGCGCATGTGCGAAAGACAAAAATGTTTTTATTGCGTAGATTGAAAGCTAGATATATTGGGCAACTTTTGTCAAAAATGCATTTGAATAGAGTAAAAATTAAGCAAATTATACAAAAAAGGAACGAGCTAGATTTTAGGTATTTTCCAAGAGTTGAAATTTCTTAAGGGGCTTTTCATATGCCGCATAATTAATTTAAATATACAATTATTTTAACCACTTAGCAAAAGTTATTTTTTGTGAAAAACCCCTTATCGCCTCACAAATCTTAGTAAATAAACAAAAATATGTTAGAGTTACAAGCTTATGAGGGGTTTATCTCTAAAAAAAGTACATTTGGAGCGTGGTTGAAATAATTGAATCCTTAAATTAATTACGTGGCATGTGATAAACCCCTTAAGAAAATTCAGCTCTTGGAAAATTTCTAAAATCTAGTTCGTTCTTTTTCGTATAATTTGCTTAATTTTTACTCTATTCAAATTCACTTTTGACGAAAGTTGCACAATATATCTGGCTTTCAACCAATGCTATAACATATTTTTATCTTTCGCACATGCGCAGTGCTTATATTAGGGGGACCAGAAAATAATGTCGTTTTGAATTAATAAAATGAAACCGGAAATTTTTGTTTAACAGTGTTTACATGGTACTTTACAAATAACCATCTTATAAGTTACCTAAGAATATCTTAAATTTTATCCAGGATAAATTTCCGATGTCAGTATTTTAATTCAAAACGACATTATTTTCCGGTCCCCCTAATATTTCATGAGATATTTGTAATCCAACTTATCTGAAAGTGGAAATAATTTTCGTTAAAAACTCTGTATATTATAAATAAAAAACATGTTGATTTTTTTTTTTTTTTTTTTTTGAGTTTAAAAATAAATGCTTATATCTCCGTTATTTAATATGCTATCGTCACACAAGTTCATCCACAAATTGAATAGGGTCTATATTAACATATCCTGAAGTTACAGTTCATTTCGTTCCCTTAACGATACAGGTTGATCATAAACATTATTGATTTTCTCAATTTGTTACTGGCCCCCTAAATGTTGTGCTAAACCAATCTTCAATGAGAAACATGAGGAAGACCCAGTTCTTTAAACACACAACGTTTGAAAACATTTCATCGAGAAATAAGTTTCTTCATTGAAAAAAACTGATCGTTTGCAAATCCTGCTAAACTTTTAAGCAGGAGTGTATAAATATTTCAGATTAGAATCAAAATGAAGAAATATTTTATGAGAAAAGTTTAGAAGTTCAATGTTTATAAGTAATTTTATAAGACAAGGCCATTCATTAAATGGCTTTGCCCCCTTAAACTTTTTACTTCAAATGAAAGTTTAGCAAAAATATTTTCATGTGAAAATGTCTTTTTCGAATGCTCATTTAAAGTACAGGAATAGTTGATAAAAATATTTAAAATAACACTTTAATATAAATAATTTTATTAAAATTATTTAGTTAAACTTTTAAAGAGATTGTTAGCGTTTTTGTGTTATATATCAACAGTGTTTTTACCGAGTTCATTTTTAAGTCTAATCTATTTTTATAGTTAATAACTATAGGCTGAGAAGATTCGGTGAACGTAAGAATTATTTCTGATTAATTTTTATTTCTAAAAAGGGCAAACATTAATTGGAAATCAAAAACAATATGGCAAATATAGAGTTAAATATAGTTAAAAAAAAAAAAAAAAAAAAAAAAAAAAAAGACAAAATACCAGAAAATTTAAATACTAATCCATACCTGGTAATATTTGTAATTTATTCCGGAGTACTGTTAGCCCCGCCCTTTTTTCACACCAGTCAGATTTTATTAGAGAAATTTTCTTCAATATGTAATTGCTTTTAAATAAGAAGAAAAATGCTCTGAAAATATACTGCTGTAAAAAAAAGGATGGGGCTAACAGTACTCCGGAATAAATTATAAATATTACCAGGCATACTAATCATACCAAACAAATGCAGGGATGGTACAGGGGCGCAGAACTCATACCACTATCAATGAAAAAAATTTCTACTTCTTAAATCAACGATATTATAAGTAAAGAAATTTCTTAAACGAATACCGGTATGAGTTCTGCTCCCATATTCCATCTCTGCAAATGCCAAAATAATAATATCATTTGAACTTTATTGGAAATGATAATATATATATATATATATATATATACATCCATTTTTCTGGCAATTTTTTTCGTTGGTTGATATAAAATAAAATTTTCTGCTCAATTAAAACTGTGTTGAAAGTATATAAATTGACAGCTATGAAATAGGCTTAAAATTTTTATTATAAATAGTTTCTTATATATATATATATATATATATATATATAGAGAGAGAGAGAGAGAGAGAGATAGATGTAAAGAAAGGTAAATAAAACATTGACCATTGACGCTTGTTAAATATTTTAAGGAGATATATTATTTGATATATTAAAAAAAAAAAAAAAATTGTTATATCTATAAAAGAACTGATAATTTGCATATGATTTTTTGGTTTCATTGCGTCGAGTGTATGTTGCAGAGATACAAAAATTACGCAACACATGTAACCGTGTTAAAGTAAGCATACGCTTTCAATATTTTGTTGTATTATTCCAATCTTTTTCAAATAAAATTAAGTAACATCAGCGTAATATTAAAAAGTATATAAATAATAATAAATTAAGTCCCTTTTCTGTGAATATATACGATTTAAATCAGTTATCACCACTAAAAAAAAAAAAAAAAAAAAAAAAAAAAAATCAGTAAGTACATATATATGAGGGTCATTTTTTAAGTAAGAACCGTTTTGCAATGGAGTAAGAGGAACTTTATTTATGAACGTAAATTGTATTACAAACTAAAATATGAACATATTTTCACTTCTCAACATAGTCACCATTAACATTTGTCAAATCGTGGCACCAACTTTTGGATCCCATCATCAAAGTACTCTGCCGCCTGACCGTTAAACCAGTTAGTAACAGTTTGTTTCAACTTGTCATCATTTTGTAAGCGCTTTTCACCAAGAAATTCCTTAAGTTTTGGAAACAGATGAATGTCGGATGGTGCTAAGTCAGGGCTGTATGCTGGATGATCCAGTACTTCCTAATGAAAATTTTCCAGTTGCGTCTTTGTTTTTGCCGCAACGTGAGGCCGAGCATTGTCGGGAAGTAAAACGACGCCGCTAGAGAGCAGTCCTCGCCAGCGATTTTGAGTAGCGCGCCTAAGCTTTAATAACGTTTCACAGTACCTCTCAGCATTTATTGTCATTCCTCTTGACAAAAAGTCTAACAGAAGAATGCCTTTCCGGTCTCAAAAAACCGTGGCCATAATTTTTCGTTTTGAAGTTTCTCGTTTGAATTTTCGTGGTCGTGTCGGAGAGTTTGAATGATGCCACCCACTGGATTGACGTTTACTCTCTGGTACGCAATCCAAGTTTCATCACCGGTCACAATGTGACTCAAAACTCGTCACCATCCTTGTGATAGCGCTCCAAAAATGACAAAGAATGCGCCATTCGCTTTGTTTTGTGTTCTTCTGTCAACATTTTTGGCACCCATCTCACACCCATTTTCTTGTAGTGAAGTTTGTCAGTAACAATGGGATAAACTACTGATCTTGAAACTTGTGGAAATTTCTGATGAAACTCGTCAATAGTGAAGCGCCTGTTTCGGCGAATTTCCTCATTAACATTTTGTGTCAAGTCTTCATTCATGACAGTAGGCCGTCCAGATCGTTCTTCATCCATGAACATTTGTCCTTCCTTCATTAAAAAGCCTACACCATTTACGCACATTTCCATCATTTATTACACCTTCATCTTAAACTTCAACAAGCTGCCGAGGAATTTCAGCAGGACGAACTTTTTTTGCATTTAAAAACCGAATAACTGAGTGAACTTCACAGTTGGCGGAATTACTGCTTGCCATCGCAAAAAACGAAGCAGTTTAACCATACAACCAACACCGGCAGAGACGTGAAACGTAAATGGCGGCGTAGTGAGAGATTGGCAAAGAGTGGCCGACCTTGAACTGACGTCGCTTGGCAGGATGCGCAGACATGATACGCAATCGGTTCTTACTTTAAAAATGACCCTCGTATATATATATATATATATGTATGTATGTATGTATGTGTTGAAGAATAATACCTATTCTTTAACTACATTTCTGCGACCATGGAAGTCTCTGCGCAAGTGCGGATTCAACGAGTCCACTTGTAAAATAGGGGAGACAAGCTTTTCGTTGAGAGAAAATAAACGATAAGGGAATACCGAATGACTGGATGCTTACTAAATTCAAACCTGTTGGTCAACTTGAAAACCCTCCAAGATTTTCGACTCGTCCTCACTGCTAGGCGTAGGAAACGTGGTTACACTATACACTTGATAATGTGTCTTTTGATGTACTGTGTTACTTTTGACAGATATAGCCACTGGACGTATTCTATGTGTAATACTTTTTTAAAAATAGAAAACGGCATACTTGCCGACTGTCTCATTATGAACCGTACAATTTTCAGTACCCGCCTTTTTTTTACCCCAGTCATTTTTTAGAGTAATTTTATTTTTATTTAATCGTAACAACATATGGAGAGAATTACTCTAAAAATAAAACGGTGTGAAAAAAGGATCGTTAACAATTGTACGGTTATTAATGAAATGGTTGGCGAGTATGAAACGGTGATTTGAAATACGTTAGCTTGAGAACATTCCGTCTTAAAGTCGGTATTTTTTTTTTTTTTTACTTCGCATTTAATTTTTTTTCCGAGTACAACCAATCTATCTCAAAAAAGAGTTTATTTATAACGGAAGTTCTCTTGCATACTAGACTTTTTTTTCTTTTAACGCGCCACTTTTCTTCTAATTATCTAATTTTTAAATAATGTTAAAATTTGTAAAAGTTTAACTTTATATTTTAATTTTAATTACAAATCGATTTGATGTGCTAAATTATCATCTCATTCCTAATGAGCAATATTTAATCAATTCTTTTAAACTTTAGCTAACTCCTTCGTTTTTGTTATAAAATTTTACAGTTGAATTGTTTATAAAGTTCGTATACAAACATAACGAAAAAAACCTGTTGAGTAAACACAACGTGACTTCCATTACCCCTTACTACAGATATTATAAACTCTTTTTGTAGCTAGTATGGTTTGAAAAAATAAAATTGACTTAACTTATCAGAATGTTTACTAATTTTCCCGAAGTAAAAAACTGATGCATATGCAGTAAATATATCTAAATTTATTTCATAGACCGAGTTTTAAAGAAAATCGTTTTTTGAGACGAATATTTAGAGATCTAAAACTGACTTAACTTTATCAAAACTCCGATCAATTTTCCTGGAATGTCCCACTAATACACAGTGTTCCAGATCTGGCGGAATTTTATTCAATAATCACCAATAATTTTGAGAAGTGATATTTGATAAACCTAAAATACTATCATTTTTCGAAATGATTAGCCAAACGCTACGATTAAAAATTATTGGTGAATACTGAATAAAAAATCCGCCAGATCTGGCAACACAAACTAATACATGTGAATGAATATCTAAAGGGGGAGGGATATACAGAAAATTTGAAGAAAATCGTCAAAAGCAGTTCTGAAATATCGACTTTTGATCTTACTTCCGATTTTTATCAAAACTTGGCAAATTCATCTGCACACCAAAATCCAAATAATACATATTGAAAAAGAGTTAATACATCGGATATTAGAAATATCGGAAGTGCTGTTTTAAATATACCTACTTTCGAGAGCTAAAATTTAATCAACACGTCTGTCAAATTTTACTATAGTAATCAACTAAAACATATGAAAGGATACCTAAAGGAGGGAGTGTGTAGAAAATTTGAAGAAAATTATTAGGGCCCTTTTCAGATATCGACTTCATAACTGCCAACTTTTACGCTTTTTGCGCACAGGAAAATTTCAATAGAAAATTTTCATGCATTTCTGGAACAGTTTTTTCACTGACTAAATAAAATAAAAATTTCTATTAAAAATTTCTCGCAGCTAAAAAGCATAAAAAATGACAACTAAGTAACATTTTGTTCGAATTCCGACTTTCCATATCTCATTCATTTTTTTTTTTTTTTCCGTTTTCACCAAAGCTTGGCAAACTTATCTGTACATTTATAAAGTTTCGTTGTTTTATGTTTTTGTTTTTTCGCATAAAGGATATAATGGTAGAATATTCCATCTTTCCCACCACCACAAACACAAACACATGCCATACACACATACCCACAAAGCATTTTCAAAAAAACACTGTTTTTCACTTGATATACCCAGGGATGGAACACGGGCGCAGAATTCATACCGGAACCTGTTTAAAAAATTTCTCTACTTATAATATCGTTGATTTAAGAAGTAGAAAATTTTCTTACATCGATAGTGGTATGAATTATGCGCCCGTGTTCCATCCCTGTATACCTAAAAACGTATAAATCAGGTGAAAACTTGATATCGAAATTTTGACCAAATACTCGATATATCGATATATCAGCTCATAAATTTGAGTGCTTATTTTTTTTGTTTAATGTTTTTTAAAATATTTTTTTATATAGTATAGGTAACATATTCAAACATAGGGGTAAAAATTTTTGAAATCTTAGATCTTGAGCAGTAAATGTTAACCCATCTCTTAGTTTTAACTAGCGTTGCCAGCCATACGATAATACTTGCCGACATTCCTAATTTTTAAGTCAGGTTTCACACCAGTATTTTTTGATAGAAATATTTCATATTAATTTTCCACGATTAAATATAGTGAAGTTTGTACAGAAAATTTCTGGTATGAAATTTCCCGAATAAATCGTAGGCTTGGCAATTATGTGTAAGATTACCATACTTGCCACCATCCTAATTAATATTCCGTAGTGTTGGTAACCCCGCCCTTTTTTACACACCAGTAAATTTTTTGAGTAATATTCTCCAAATGCAATTACGATTAAATAAAGAGAAAAATACTCTAAAATGATACTAGTGTGAAAAACAAGGCGGAGCCAACAATACTACGGAATATTAATTAGTATGTTGGCAAGTATGAAGATTACACTACTCTGCTTAAAAATTGGCCCCAACACCATTTTTGCAAATTCTTATGTAAAGTGGCCTCTTGAATCCGAATATGACGCCCATTTTGCACTATATCACCCACAGATTTTTGGGGACGTCTCCCTATTTTTATCACTTTTCTGTAATTTTATGGTAATATGATTTTTAGGGGAGGAAAAGACTATTAAGTGAAAAATTCTAAAATATGAACATTTGTAGCCAGAGGAAAATTGGGGGGGGGGGGGGGAAGATTTGGCACTGAAATTACAAATTACGTTTATTATATTATATTTATTAATTAATATTATTATTTATTATACATTATTTTTTTCTGTTTTTAAGAGTTAAAATAATACTTTTACATTCTCCAAATCAAATTCATGGCGATAAAATTACCGAACAGTGATAAAAATTGGAAGAGGGTGGCGTCCCGGGAAAATGGTGGGTGGTTGGGCAAAAAAGAGGTCATATTCGGATTCAGGGGGGTCATTTTACTTAAGAATCAGCAAGAATGGTATCAGGGCTCGTTTTTTTTTTTCAGCGCAGTGTAATTATTGTGCGGTTGGCAACGCTGGTTGAACTCATTGAATTAGCTTTCTAGTTATTGTTTATTATTTTTTTTTCTAACGGAAAAAGAAAATATTATTATAGATTGACTTTTATAAAATTTTGTTTATTTTTTACACGCTTTTATAGAATGCCTTTTGTTTCTTTGAAACGAGTTTCAACTCACTTCTTATCATCCGATTAAGCTAAAATTGTGCACACATGTGACATTCTGATGACAATACATGCTCAAGCAATGACGGACTTTGGGATGGGAAGCTCCGGGGGTCATAGTTTCCAAAACCCCAGTTATAAATTTAATTTCGAATTTTAAACACCAGTTCCTATCCTTTAATTGAGCTTTGATTTTGCATGCATGTATAATCTTGATGGAATTATATGCTCAAGCATATATTGTTATCAACTAGGAACCCTATTCCCATTCAAAATTTTCTGTTTATTCTAAAATAAAAGCTAGTTTTTAATTTTTTTTTAAACTTATGTGGCATTGTTGAAATGTTAACTGTCAATTCAATGATAAAGATTAATTTCAGTAAATAGTTGTTATTTACTGTTTTTCGCAGTACCACTCAACTTTCTAACTACACCTATCATTATATGAAACAGAACTGCCAACATTTTAAACTTTTAAATCAGAATTGACACCAGTATTTTTAAATGAAATATGTTATATATATATTCGACGATTAATTTTACTGAAAGCAGCTGTAAAACTTTTCCGGTTTGAAGTCTCCCTTGAAAAACGGGAGACTTGGCACCTATGTTTGAAAAATATAGGTAATTTGTGTTATAATGACTGGTTTTTTAAGCGCATTTTTATCGGGTAATCAAATACATTTTATAATTTTATATACATATTAATATTTAAGTCTTTAATCTTTAAAGTACTTTTTATCTTCTTTTAAACTGGTTATTATAATTCTATATACATATTTATTACATTATTTTAGTTATTATAATTTTACATTATAATTTTATATACAAATTAATACTTAATTCTTTAATCTTTAAAGTACTTTTCATCTTCTTAAACTGGTTATTACTTAAATCTAAATTATGTACGTATATATAATTCTCTTAAGTTATTCTATAATGTAAATAAAATTTACATCATCATGCATGCTAATTCAAAATTTACATTATTTTCCTCTTGCCTTTTACACACACATGACATATCGTTACTTTTTATTTTTTATTTTTTTTCGTTTATTTTTAATTTCTAACAAATGGGGCAGTAAAAAATAAAAAATAAATAAAAATGGTAATGAAACAGAAAACATTTAAAGCGGAGTCCGGGGAAAAAAACTTCTGTGAGGACAGACATCTGTAAGAAATCTGGATGAAAACAGTTCCTGCAAGTTCCACATCCGTTTTTTTTTTTTATTTTCAAGTGAAAAGAAACACTGAAGAAAAAAATGTTTGCTGCATAAGTACATAGCAATTTATAAATTTCTCTAAGCAACTCGAAATAAAATACAACCTTTTAAAACTTTCTTATATAAACTTTCTTTAAGCTTTCAGAATAATTAAAGAAAACTTGGAAATTCCTGTGTAATAATAATTATTATTAATCGTCTTAGGGATTATTTCATATATATATATATAAACAAGTTTTTGCATTTCCAATTTTGTTTCTTTTTTTAACAATCATAAATATATACGTACACACGTACACATACAATAAACTCCTTCAATATCAATTTTTATTTTTATTTTTTAATTTTCTTTATATCATCTGTTTGCACATATTCATAATGTAAAGCTATAAGTATATAAAAATATAGAATTTTGAAAAAAATTCTGCATATTCTCAAAGCATTAAAGTAATTAATAAGTATTTACTTATAACAATTCGCCTCTATTTCACTAGAATTTTATCTTTAAGCATTTTAAAAGAAAAAAAAACTCTAAGGAATTTAGAACTTTGATTTTAATGGGCATACGGAAACGCTAAAAAATATTGTTCTTTTGTAAAGAATTTGCTCATGCGTAAAATAGCAATTGCTATTCAGAGTGTTAATATCTATTGTTGTAATGAATTCTTTTCATTACTTTTGTTGTCTGATCAAAAAGAAAATGAAAATGGTGGAAAACACAATTTCCCTTTTTTCGGGAAACTCGTTTCAGTTTCATTCTATTTTGTTTAAAATATTGTATAGTTAGCGATGCACTGAATACGTAATGAAGGCCGATTTTCTATATTTCCGCTATAAATCAGGATTCGACTATTTGATTCCAAATATTTCAAGATTACTTGAGTTTCTAGTGAATAAATTTCAAGTATTTTAAGTTTCATATTATTTTTTAATAGTGAATAAAATTATTTTGTTCTGTTCTAAAAAGTATTGATATTTATATCTTAAAATTATGGACCGCCTACGATTGTCTGTTTTTTTTTTTTTTTTTCTTTTTTTTCCCTTCCGTGACTTTCCCATCGTTATATTCATGTAAAATATTTTCCTTTAAAGAAACGTTGAAACACACTTTAGAAATCTATTATATATATATGGTAGTGGAAGAATTACGAAATAAATTGTGTCGGTAGCATACTTGCCAACGTACTAATTAGTATTCCGCAGTATTGTTAGCCCACCTTCTTTTTCACACCAATGTCTTTTTTAGAGTAGTTTTCTTCTTATTTAATCGTAATTGCATTTAGAGAATAATACTCTAAAAATTTACTGGTGTGAAAAAAAGGGCGGGACTAACTACGGAATATTAATTAGGATGCTGACACGATGCGATACACACCCTAAAATAAATAAATAAATAAATAAATATATATATATATGTATGGTAAATTGTTCTTCAATCATCATAAAAAGAGTGTAATTGAATCTATACTGCTTTGCAGTAAGGATAGAATTGAATTTACACATATTCGCAGAACTAACAATATTTTTAATTTATTCTGGCAACTTGTTAGCACTCGCCGGATTCTTTGTAGAGTGATTTTTACTTTCTCTTACCCATAAGGTAGAGAAAGTATTGTTTTTGGGTCAAATTTTCGAACGCGAGATTTTGTTATATTTACACGTTTTGAGGTCCCCTGAATACGAAAATCATGTTTTTAGCAAATGGTCTGTGTGTCTGTGTGTGTGTCTGTCTGTTATCAGCATATCTCAAAAACAAATTATGGCAGAAAGTTCAAACTTGGTATTCTACATGTGTATCATATAGGGATGCTACAGTAAACTTTTCGTTGAGATCAAGCAAATGGTTCGTGTACAGGGACAATCAAGAGAATTCTAATACATTACGTCTATGGGGGAAATTGCAGGTAAGTAGAGTTTAACATATATAGACTGCACTAAACCAAATGAAACGAACATATATTTTTTGTAATAGAGATAGTTAACTGGGAAAAATTTTTTGTGTATGTAGGAGCCTCGCCTCCCCCCGGGGGGGGGGAAGTCCCCTCTCGAGGGGAGTAAATTTTCATGATGGGTATCATTCAAAAGAGCTTGCGAATACCTTTAAAACGAATGGTTGAACTATAAATCTGTGATAATTTAAAACAAAGTTATAGATTTTTTTTTATTTTAACGAAAAATAAACTTAGAAAAAAAAATCGTATTTTTTTTTTTTTTTTTTTAATATTGAGAGTAAAATGGACTTTATTTGGATATTTAGTGTTACACTACCTCTCTAATATGGAAATCGTCTGCATTATCATAAAAAATAATTTTAATAAATTATTTTTTAAAAACAGAATTATTTTTTAATAACCGAATTAAATTCTATATAAATGTAGGTGCATTAATGAAACGGGGGGTTGAGAGGGGCGGCAGCCCCCCTCACACAGAACTAATTATCGTATAAAACTCTTCTGAAGCCTAATTTGAATTGTTTAGCATAGGTTTACATGACAGTTCTCGTTATCTTACCTCTTAATCTGCAACCTGTATTTATAGTATTAAATTTCAGGGTAAGAGAAAGTCGTGTGAGTGACACACCAGATTATCTTCAAAATATAATTGCGATTAAATATGAGGAAAATTACTCTACAAAGAATCCGGTATGAAAAAAAAGCAGATACTAACAACATTCCGAAACAAATATAAAAAGTTCGCAGCTATGGATTTGTCTCTTAAAGTGACAAAATAGGCAAAATTAGACCGGAAAATCGTTTTTTATTTGATTTATATCATTAAATAGATTAAACTTTTATCTTTCCAACGATGTATCACATATGTCCATGATGTATCAAAGCGTTGCCGCTTTGATTGCAGTACTCGTGCCTACTTTGTTCGCCTGACGAAGGGTCGTGTGTTCTTTCGACCTGAAACACTTTTTGTGAGTTTATTGGATTTTATGGTGTTTTTTCAAAGTTTTGTACAATGAGTTGTTAATCTTTATATGAGTTTTACTCAAAATTAAAAAGGAGGATTTTTCAGGTTCGTGTTTTTTTTTTTTTTTTTTTTTTTTCAATATGTATGAAACTTCAAAAATCAGATTTTTAATTACCCTTATTGTACATTTTAGCACCAGGTTAGATGATTTGTTGAGAATTATTTATTTTAGGGAGTGAAATTTTACTAAAAATGCTAATTTAAACGTGATTTACAATAAATAATTAATAATAATGTCTCTGTTTCACTTAGAAAGAAAATGGTTTGTTGAAGTATGCAAAACATGCTATTTTAGCTGCCATAAAATATTACAATTCTATCTTTCACCATTTCTGAGAAAAAAGTATATAAAGTTAGTGAAATTAACATGGCGGAGATAGGACTTTACCCAATGTCGCCAAATTTAGGGACTTTTTTATTCTATTCAATAACCACCAATAATTTTGAGGAGTGGTATTTGATATACATAATAGACGATTAATCTTCGAAGTGATTAGACAACCGTTACAATTAAAATTTAGTATCGAATAAAAAAGTCTCTAAATTTGGCAACACTGGCTTTCCCGGTCCCCTAATTAAAATTTCTAGTGTAAAACTGATTTTTCTGATCTGCAGATCATACGCGGAAAAAAGAAGGTAATAAAATTAGTGGTTTTAAATTATAAACCCCTACTATTTTGAGGGGGGGGGGAGTGCGTAATGGACAAAAATGAAAGTCAATTTCATATTCAGCATTTTCAAAGCGTAAAATTTGACAAATTTATGCAGCTTGTCTCATTTATTATCTTTTTCCAGACCTGTGTAATTTCATACAAAAATTAAAGTGGCTTTAAATTCTTCATAATATGTTGTACAGTAGAATCTCGTACAACGCGCTCCCACAAAATGCGATTTCGTATAACGCGACGAAAAATCTGCGACTATTTCTCATACAACGCGCTAAAGAGTCTCGTATAACGCGTGAAATAAAGGAAGCACGTGACGATATCTTTTCTACTTTCAACCTATTCAAGGAAGGATTTCTCCGTTACTATGCCAACACCCGACGCTTTTGGTCTCATTGCGGAATGAAATCGTCTGCTCAATGTATGTCTCCTATAACGCGATTTTCTATTACGCGGAACGTATCCCCCGCGTTATACTAGAGTCTACTGTACAAAATATTAAGATTTTGCAAAATTACCGGGAATTTTCTAGATTCTTGAGGAAAAATTTGTATTAATTCTGCGACATCTATGCCCATCCTTGATTCTGTAAGCGCTTTCTTTATCTTGGGGAATGACCAGTTAGATACTTCAGGAAACGAGTTTCAAAGGCTAAAAAATATATTTCTGAAATACAGGAACAGCTTTGACGCACCCTTTTTTCACCTTTTGTATTAGTACCTGCCCCTTTTTCTACACCGTATTCTTTGTAGAGAAATTTTCTTCCTATTTAATCGCAATTATATTTTGAAGAAAATTACTCTACAAAGAATGCGGAGTGAAGAAAGGGCGGGTACTAACATTCCGAATAAATTTAAAAAGTTGGCAGCTATGAGTGATTAGCATAATTTCTATTACACATCTTTAAAAAATACTCTTAAGCAGGGGTCGTACTCTCCGCCCTTTTTTCAGGACACTCTCCGAGATTTTAAAAAAAAAAAAAAAAAAAAAAAAAAAAAAAAATCAACTTTTTTGCTACCACTAATTTTATGCAGAAATACTTCTGGATAAATTTAAAGTAATGTATCATAATTATACAGGGTAGATATTATTGCATAATAATAGTAATAGCAATAAATTAAAAAATTCTTCATTCTTGTCCTGAAAAAAGGACGGAGAATGCGACCCCTGCTCTTAAGTAATTAAAAAATATATGTTTGAAATACATTATTTGTCTGTTTCATAAGGCGGTAGACAAAGGGTTAAACGATTTTTTTTTCGAATTTACTATATAAATCTCTATTTAGATGTCTTATTGCATGCATTATCTGGTTACTATAGAAAAATTGATAGGCGTCGTTATTAGGTAGGTCATTTTTAGGCCTCGGAAGTAGATAAATTAAAAAATGGCTAGACCGATATTTTTTAATTTTTTTTTTTTTTTTGTAATTATTAAATACTCCGCTATAAAAAAATTAACAGGATATTCCATTATTGAAGATTTCTCATTTTAATTGCAATAGTAGTAGTGTGACTAATTTGTAGTGTGACTAAAAAACTGATACAGAGCTTAATTAAAAAAAAAAAAAAAGATAAATTTAATAAATAAAAATTATTTAGCAGTCGCAGATTAATAACAAGAAAAATATATACGAATAAAGCCCTTTTAGCATATTTTTTCTGTTTAATACTGACTTTTTTATTTTAGATTCTTAATATTATCATTATAAAAATACAGCTGTAAAAACACATTTCTTGCAATATATCTGTCTTTCGTATAACAATGCATTTGATGTGTATATTAGACAGTTTGTTTTTTTTTTTTTTTTTAAATATTTGCTTCTCACTTTGGTAATAAAATGTGTGACATATCATTTCGTAGAGACAGTCAAATACAGAAGATCTGTGTATTTTTTCACGAGAAATGCATCGAGATAGGGCATCATCTTTTCATTTTTATGATGCTTTATTTAATGGAGAGGTGATAAATATCATTGAATTCCGCAATTTTCTAAATGCTTATTGGCTTTAAATGTGAATCAGCGAAATATTTGTTACATAATAGTCTTTATTAATATAGAAAACACGTAAAGCTGTTTTTATTTGTTCTTTTGTGTTTTTGAATGTTGTTTTATTAATATATATATATATATATATATATATATATATATATTAATTTAATTTAACATAATGCTTTTTTTATAACTGTAATATTTTTTAAAAGTGTGATTGAACAGTTATAAATCCCTCTATATTTCAACAAATGCAATATCATCAAATAATAGGCGCATTACAGGAAAGTGTTACACGTTTCCTCTGTGATTTAGTAATTTTACGTTTAGTTTTGCAGGTTTAATATGTATACACTCATTCACAAAACAGTTTGTTTTAAACAGATTTTCATTAGCATCTGAAATATCATTCCTACATATATATATTTTTAATTTAATAATTTAGCTGTTATACAAAATCAATGAATATTTGTTATTATGCAGCATTTTTATTGCATATCTGACAACTATTCCAATTTCTGGATACCGGTATTTTTGTATACAAATATTTTATAAGCTTTTATAGTACATCTCTATGATTAAATATGTTTAAAATTTCTATAAAAAAATACCCGTATCTAAAAAATCTGAATGGTTGGTAGCTATATTGGCATAATGTATGCTTAGCACTACACTAAGATTCACATTACATTTTAACCGATTTTGAACAAGAATGGTTACATAATTTTTTTTCTTAATTTACTTATGAAAATCAAAATTTACCTATCTACCGTTTCAGCCAAATGTCTTATTACACACTACATATAACTAAACATAATTTATTATTATTATTATTACTATTTAATTAGATAATTTTTTTTAACATCAATTAACTAAATTTCCTTAAAACGACATTTCTGTCTTGATTTTAGTTTCTAATGTTTTCAGAAAACAAAACTTATTATTAAAAAATTAATCACGTTATATTGTAAGAAAAAGGCCATAAAATTAATATTTTTGTCGCATTTTTCGTTGCGTAAGTGTGATTTATTGAGTTTGCTTTCATATTTTGTTGGAGAAAGTCTTTACATTATGATTTTATTAAGATAAACATTATTTAATGCAACATATTTTAGCAAACTTCGGCAGTAGTTTACTTGTATTGTTAGTAATTATGCAAATATCCCGTATTTAAATTTTACACCAGCAATGAAAATTTAGTGGTCCAGAAGAATCAGCAAGGTTAGGATTTAGTAATCTAAAAATATATATAATGACTAACACACAGACTAACACACACATGTACGCAGAGCCTGATTAAGGGGGAAGCACACATTATTTATACTTACACCGTTATTTTTTAACAAATACTTTCCTCCTATAATAAACAGAAAATTCTCATTAAAAATTATTTTAAAAGAATTCTGGTGTCTAATAACGGTGAGTAAATTGGATTGTTTTACACCGTTCATTTTTTATAAAAAACATTTCCTCGTCAAAGCTTGGAATTTCTATGACATGAAGTAAAAAATAATTGTAAAAATATTCCGGTGAGAGCGGAGATAATGTGTGCTTCCCCCTTCATCAGGCTCTGCATGTACGCACATTTTATACATATTCTTACTACATATATCAAACCTTTCATAAGAAAACAAGACAGACATTTTAATTTTAAGATATTTCAAACTCAAACTGCCTATGTGCTTCTATTTTATTAATAGTAATTTCCATAAAGACAGAAAGGTTTAGTTTTAGTAATTAAATTAAAACATATAAATTATGCGACAGATTTTTAACATCATGCACCAAAAAACTCGTCTTGGAAGATGAAAAACTAAAGTGATACCATAAATTACAAGAAAATGTGAAAATTATTTCAGATCGAAATAAATAAGTACTATCCCACATTAAACAAAATAAGGTGGACACGAATACTGTGTAAAAGCGACACCTCAATTTAGCAGCAGGGATGCAAGAGTTTCTGTCTCAAGACGAAACACTGATGCCAGTACTATTTATCAATAATTTCTATCGTATTCAATCGCAATAAATTACTGCACAAATATGACAAAAATTATTGATAAAAGATACTGCTGTAAAATTTCTGTCTTGAGACGGAAACCCTTACACCTTTGTTTAACACCCTCAAGGTAGTAGTAGTACAGAGCTTTGAAGATTAAAATTCCTTCAAGTCGAACAGCTGTTAGCGATGTTCACCAAACAAACAACGAAAATTGGAGTTTAAATTCTTCTTTTAAACACACGATTCCGATTTCTAAAACCTTCCCTTTACCGAGATTTTGTAAATATCAAAATATATTTGTTTACCTTTTTATCATAAATACAAAAATTTGAATTATAAATAAGTTTATAAAAAATGTATCAAAAATTTGTCGGTCATATGTGAAATTTTGTCGTTATTTGTTCATGACTTGGTAATGGTTGTTACCATAGTCACTTGAAACATATCCATGTTAAACGAAAAATTGCAGAGCTCGAAGTCCCCACTTTTTTTTTTTTTTTTTTTTTTTTTTTTTTTTTCAGGACACTTTCAGCGATGGGAAATTTTCGCCCTTCTTATCTGACCAAAAAAGGCGAAAATTTGTCGTCCTTCAAAGTGCCATAAAAAAGGGGGAAGGACGTCGAGCTCTGAAGTTGAGATATATGAAACATAAAATGATGTTGATACAAACAAAAATAGTTTACAACGTGCTATTTATTTCATTCATTTACCAGATAATTTTCTGTTTTTTTTTTCAAATACAAAAATTGCAATAAGTATTATTATAATTTAAGAGAGAAAGCTGCGGAATATCTGATTATAAAGCCACGGAGTGCACACAACCTTAGGCCTTAATGCAGTCAATTGGCCTTAACAGTGTCGCCAGATCTGCCAGATTTTTTATTCAATAATCACCAATAATTTTGAGAAGTAATATTTGATATACATAATAGACTATCAATCTTCGAAGTGATTAAGCAAACGTTACAATTAAAAATTATTAATGAATAAAAATTCCTCAAGATCTGGCAACACTGGGCCTTAGCCCCAACACTTGGTTCACGGCTCTGCATGAAAATCGGCCCCAACACCATTTTTGCAAATTCTTACATACTTGCCAACATACTAATTAATATTTCGTAGTATTATTAGAATATTGCTCTAAACATTTACTGGTGTGAAAAAAAGGGCGGGACTAACAACACTACGGAACATTAATTAGGATGTTGGCAAGTAAAATGACTTATGTAAAATGACCTCCTGAATCCGAATATGACGCCCATTTTGCCCTATACCCACCGTTTTCTAGGGACGCCCTCCTATTTTTATCACTTTTCGGCAATTTTATGGCTATAAATTTGATTTTTAGGGGGGAAAGGATTATTTTAACTGTTAAATATCTTCTGACAGGCTACTAGAGATTCTAAGACATGAACATTTTCAGCACTGGAAAAATTTAGGGGGGGGGGGAGAAATTTGCCACTGAAATTATACATAACTTTTATTATATTTTATTAATCAATTATAGTCATTTCTCCACCAGAAATTTTATTTAATAGAGAAATTAATACTTTTCGAAGGAAGAGCTCGTACAAATATAAATGTGTTTATGAATTAAAATTTCTGGTGCAAAACTGGATTACATAACCAGCGGGGTATCTACCAGAAATTACGGTAATATTAGTATTATTTATTATACATTATATTTTTTTGTTTTAAGTGTTAGAATAATTCATGTCTATTCTCCAAATCAAATGCATAGCTGCCAATATTTTAATTTATTCCGGAGTATTTTTAGCCCCGCCTTTAATTCGCACCACTTTATTTATAGAAAAATTTTCTTCAATACATAACTTCGATAAAATAAGAAAAAATTGCTTTTAAAAAATAAGTGGTACGAATTAGAGGCGGGGCTAAAATTACTCCGGAATAAATTAAAATATTGGCAGGTATGCAAATGTATGGTCATAAAATTATCGAACAGTGATAAAAATTGGGTGAGGGGTTGGCGTACCGGAAAAACGGTGGTGATTGGGCACGGGGGTCATATTCGGATTCAGAAGGTCATTTTGCATAGGAATCAACAAAAATGGTATCAAGGCTTGAATTTTTTTTTTTTTTTGCAGAGCAGTGTTATAAAAGATTTAATGCTTTTTTTTACAGGGTTGCCAACATATTAATTTATTCCTGAGTATTTTTAGCCCAGCCATTAATTTATACCACTTTTATTTTAAGAGTATTTTTTTCTTTTTTTATGGTAGTTATATATTGGAGAAAAATATTCTATAAGTAAAGTGATGCGAAATACAGGTGGAACTAAAAATACTCCGGAATAACACATATGTCAACATAAAAATTTATTCTGGATCAATTTTAGCCCCTCCTTTATTTCACACCACTTTATTTATCGAATAATTTTCTCCAATATGTAACTACAATAAAATAAGAAAACATTACTCTTAAAAAAGAAAGTGGTTTCGATTAAATACGGAGCTAAAAATGCTCCGGAATAAATTAAAATGTTGGCAACCATGTGTTTAAGCAAACCTTTTCCAGCGGATGAAACAAGCACATTTATTTTGCATGAACCTTCCGGTTGTTTTTACTGGTGTATGATTTCTGTTTAAGAAGAACGTATTGACTTTTGAACTCCTGACAAAAAAGAGGAGTGTTATAATTTTGAAACTTTTGGTTGTGAATCTGTTTGAAACACAATAGCTTGCAAACGAATAGTCCGACTTGTTTTGCTTTTGTTTTCTCTTTTTCTTTTTTTTTCATTCTTTCTTTCTTTCTTTTTCTTTTTTTTTTTTTTTTTTTAGAACGTAAATTTTATCGGAATGATTCTTGGCTATCTTTTATGATTTTTTTTTTTTAATTGAAGTAATTAATATATATATATATATTAAAAATATCGTTAAATTAAAATCAATATAGACAAAAGTTAAAAATTAGCACTAAGTATTGTTCAGAGTTCAAAAATCTCTAAATTCGGTGGAATATTACACATGTTATAGAAACTTTTTAAAATTAATTAAAATGTGGGTTTTTTTTTTCATGTCTTTTTATTTGAGGCATTGATATTTTAAAATTTGCAACATTTTAAAATTTATTATTTTAGATATTTTTTTTTTATTAGATATAGAAGAAACTTTTTCTTTTTAATTGCAAATTTTATCCGATATTGACAAAATTGAAAATTGATAAAAGTATTGTTTATGAGATTGTTATTGTTTACGAAACACAGTCAAGAATTTGTTAAATTCAGTTAAAAATTAGAGATTTTAAAGAAAAATAAAATATAATTCGATTCAATTCATCCCTGCGTTGACATTTTATAAATTACGAGCTAGCGTTCTTTCAACTGAAGATTACAGAATTTATAGAAAAATAACATTTAATTAAAATTACGGTCTTTTTTTTTTTTTAAGTAAAACTATCTTTACACTTGTACCTCTTATACTATGACTTCTTTCCTTTCTCAGCAAATACCATTTCTCTCAGAAAATGGTAAAAAAAAAAGTATATATTTTATATTATATATAAGTAGGCACCATCATTGTTGTTATTATTGCTAGTTGAATATACATTAACAACAAATAAATATTTGGACGTTTTGGATGTCAGGCAAATTTGATTATTTGGAGAAATATTTGATGGTTTCTTTTGGAAATTTAGGCGTATAAAAGAATATTATATCTTATTTATTTACGTAATGTTTTTGTCCTGAACGCAAAACTTTTCACTTTTGGGAAAAAACCTTCAGAGAAACATATGAATACAGCGTTGCTAACCATACAATAATATTTGCTAACATTTCTAACTTTTAATCAGGTTTCACACCAGCACTTTTTAATAGAAATATTTCATATTATATTCTGCAAGATTAAATAAAATGAAACTTTTGAAAGAAAATGTCTTGTATGAAGTCTTTCTCCTGAAGCCGAGACTTGGCAATTTTGTGTAGGATAACTATCGTATGGTTCGCAATTTTGGAGGAATACCATATTTTGTATGTCTCTGAAGTTCCAAGAGGATCTATTAAGTATTTCTCCAGAAAATTGAAAAAAATGTCTAACTGTTCATTTATAGTCAGTGTATTAGCGTATTTTTTTTCTTTGTATATGTTGTATGTTAAATGTAAATTTCTGTAAGAAAGTAAAGTATTGCATTCCTCTCTACATTCTAATTAATATTCCGTAGCATTGTTTGTACCCGCCCCTTTTTCTACACCACTTCATTTTTACAGTAATATTCTCCAATTGTAATTACGATTAAATAAGAAGAAAAATACTCTAAAAAGGATCTGGTGTGAAAAAAAGCAGGTACTAACAATATTATGGAATATTAATTAGAATGTTGGCAGGTGTGGTATTTTCAGATGTATGACTTTTGAAAGCTGTAATGTATGTTTGTACGGATGGTTGAATTGAAAGGCACATTAACTAACAGATTGATGTTTGTACCCAGTTGGTTAAGGTACTCTGGCACACATGTTACATCTTCCGCATGATGAAGTGTCGAGCTGAATATTTCGAATCGAAACAACTGTTGAAATTTTTAGTGTTTTCTTATCAAATTTTTAATTACATATTACTTTAATGATGTGTTTAATTAAAATGCTGTCACGTGCAAAATTTTCCAAGAGGAAAAAAGCCAAAAACATTTTTCTAACATAGGATATTCAAATTTTCTAACCTTAATCATATTCACATCTGTATCTTTCTCCAATCTTTGGCTTTTGTTATTGACATTAATTTGTATATTTTTTAATACTCTGAAATTTTAGGTAAATACGAACATTTCGCAAATTGCTGAAGAATATTGATAAATCTGGTTTAATAAAAAGGAAAATTATGTTCCTAATATAAATTTCAAAAAATAAAAAATAAAATAAATAAAATAAATAAATAAATGAAAGTATATGAAAAATAAATAAAATAAATAAATATATTTTAATGATTAAAAAAAATCGTTCGAAAATAAAGCTAAAACTATAAAATAAACTAAAGAAACAATATTGATTTTTATAGATACGAGATTCACATTTTAAGATAGAGCGTAAAATAATCACTTACCTACGAACTGGTGCACTTTGTGTTGGAGGAATAATATGCCGGTTAGTATCGGAATCGGTAACAGATGAACTATCAGTCGGTACTTCAGCCATGATCGCGATTCTACTGAATGAATGAAATGCTGTTCCGATACTGCTCTGCGTCACTGGCTCTGTATGTTACATCATTACTGACCTCACACTTCATTAAACAAACACATAATGATCAATCAATTCTAAAGATACAGTTTGAAATCATTTATCAGATGTTTGATTCTATTACCAAACATTGCATTTTTCAAATTCAGTTGCAGAATTTATTAATATACACCAGAAGAATAAATATGCAGAGGCGAAAATTATTACAAAGTTTAACTCATATACAAATTTAAGTATTTTTACTTTTTAATATGCTTTACTAAAACTATAAAAAATTTAAAAGACCATCTTCATCTTTCAAACTACTACCAACGTCATATTTAATTGGGAATAGATTATCATTCGACGAAACGTTAAAAATAAGTTTTTTATGACATTTTCAATTTATTTGAATATACATGACGTTTCAAAAACATTTAATCCAAATTTAAAAACAGTAAGAGTGGATCGAAATGCATATTTACTATAGGAATACTGGTGTTCAAATGCTACGTTATGATGGTAGATGGCGATGATGGGAGAGGTAAGTGCAACAGTCTCTGTGGTTGTAATCGTCATTCCTCGCATGGTTTTTGAGTATAATGCAATGTTATACCTTATTTTTCATATAGGATAAGAATTACTACGAAAATTTGATGGCCAAATAGTCAATTGTTGCCAAAAACGTGTGTAATATTTATCGTATATTTAGCAGGAAGAAGATTTACGATTAGGCCATAACTTATGACGAGCAATACTTCTAATATTTTTACACAAAATTTAAAGAATCATGAAGAACAATTACAGCTAACAAAACACGTATTACACAAACGATTACATTTTGAAGACTGATCTATTTTAGCATTAACACAAGTATAGAGAGAATAACAGATCATTGATTGGACGATACAGTTCACAGGTATCTGCACATTTGTGTGACGTCACTTACCAGAAGACTAGATTAAATCAGGAACTCAATGATGAAATACACCACAACTCTCCACCCCTTAATTTCTTACACCATGCATGATAGGAGGTTTTCTGATTCTATTTGATCTTCTTAAAACATGTTGGGAAAAAGACATGTTAGTGTTTTTAAAATGGGAATGTTCACATTTTAGTTCATTATCCGGATTACACTTAAGATTTTGATCATAAGGAGTAGTCGCATCAATTTATCTAGTCTTTGTAGATATCGTAGAACTTCTATCGGTTGGTATTGGATCTGGTGCAGCAGTGGGCTTTTCACTCAGTGCCGTTTTTCTTGAATCAGGCAGTTCCGGATCTGGTGTCATGGGAGGCTTCTCACCATACGTGGCTTTCCATCATGTTGTAGATGTAGATTCTTGTCATCGGGAACCATAGGATTTTTTGTATTGAGGATTTTTTCCTCACTTTCACTAGGACTTGTAATTTCTTCCAATTGTACTTTGGAGCCTATATTTGTTATCTGGTCTATGTGCCTTTTCCACACATATGGACCTACCTGAATTTTATAATGCAATTTACCTACTCTAGAAATTATTTTGGATATTTTCCATTTATCTCTCGATGTGTAATTGCGTACTGCAACTTTCTCATTTACTTGAAATTCTCTTACTTTTTCCGTGTTAAAAGCATTTTTCTGTTGCTTATTTTCAACATGATTTTTTACATTTGGTACCAGTAAATCTAATTTTGATCTTATATTTCTTTTGAGAAATAATGATGCGAGGCTCTCCCCTGTCGTAATATGAGCCATTATTCGATATTGAAGTAAAAATTCGTTTGAGTTAAATTGTAGATTTCCTGGTTCTGCATTTAAGGATTTCAATCCTTTCTTTATTGTCTATACATATCTTTCTGCCTGACCATTGGTTGCGGGATGATATGATAAAATATGTTTATAATAAAATATGTTTTATATAAAATATGTTTTATACCTTTACTTTGTAGAAAATGTTTGAATTGCTCTGATGTAAATTGTGACCGATTTTCAGACACAAGGGACAGAGGATAGCCATATCTGGCAAAAAGAGAAGCTTGACAGTTTATGGTGTTCTCAGTAGTTGTACTAGGAACGACGAACACTTCTATTCATTTGCTGTGAGCATCTACCACAATTAAAAACATCTTACTCATCATTGGGACAAAACAATCTGCATGTATTCTTTGCTATGGTGTTGTGGGCCATTCTCAGTGGTGGTTGTCAATTTTGGGAGGATTATGTTTTAATTTTATGCAAATAGAACAATTATTTGCCAGTGACTCAATGTCTTTATCGATACCTGGCCACCACACAAAACTACGTGCCAGTGCTTTCGTTTTAACTATGCCAAAATGTAAATCTTGTAAAACTTTTTACCTATGAACTGTCGGAATTACAACAAGATTTCCTTTTAATATGCGGTTATTTAATAAAGAATAGTATTCTTGTTTGGGTCCGAAAAGTAGAGGATTTGGCATCTCTGTAACTGAAATTAAATGTTGATACATTTCTTTCAATGTTGGATCCCGCTTAGAACTTGCACATAACATCTTTGTAGTTAAAGGTAAAGTACTAATTTGATTAATAAATAAACCATCAGTTTCATCAGTGTCGCAAATTGAATTTGGTGACAAAGTTGGCGACGTTTTTTCTGGTGGTGACGGATCGGACGATGGCAGCAGTAAGTCGTAAAACGTGAAACGAAAAACGCGATAGAGCATCAGCCTCTCCGTTGTCTGCAGATTTTTTATATTTAATATATTGGAACGTTTGTAGGTATAACGCATATCTTTGCATTCTGACTGTCGAAAGTACTGGAATGCTTTTTATGGGTGAAAATATGAAAACTAGGGGTTTGCTATCCGTATACAGGGTAAATCTCCTACCATATAAAAGTTGAAAACATTTCTTTACTCTAAAAATTATTGATAACGCTTCTTTATCTACCTGTCTATACCGCTTTTCTAAGGAAGGCAAAGTTCTAGAAATAAAGGCTATAGGTTTTTCGAAGTTATCTGGCATTGTATGTGAAAGTACTGCCAAAATTCCATAAGGAGAAGAATCAGTGGCTGAAATCAGGGGTAATTTAGAATTAAAGTGCGTGAGAATCCTTTTTGAAGTAATTTCCTGTTTAATTGTATTAAATGAATTCTCACAATTTTTGTCTACCGAAAATTTACATTTTTACGTAATAATTCATTTAGAGGATAAGCAAGTGTAGATAATTTAGGAACAAATCTAGAATAGTAAGATACTAAGCCTAAGAATGCTTTTACTTGAGTTACGTTTTTAGGCGTCGGAGCATTTAATTTAGCAAAAATTTTTTCTTGTGTTTTATGTATGTTTTGTGCCATTTTTATCAATTTTATAACCGCAGTATGTAATTTCATCATTCTTGAAAAATGATTTTTCCTTATTTATTTTAAAGTTATTCACGCAACCTTTCTAGCACTTGTTTTAGTCGCTCTAAATGTATTTCATCAGTTTCCCCTGGAATGCATATATCATCGATAAAAACTGAAATAACCTCTATACCTTTTATAATGTTCTCTATAGTTCTCTGCCATGTTGCTGGCGAACTCGCAATTCCGTATGGGAGTCGTGTAAATTGAAATAAGCCTTTAGGAGTGTTAATAGTAAGTAATTCTTGGGAATTTTTCTCTACCGGTAAATGCAAGTATGCTTGATTCAAATCGATTTTTGTAAAATGTAATTCACCCCCTAAAGTTGCTAATATATCCTAAATTTTCAGTAATGGGTATTTGTCAAACTTTAAAACTTTATTTACTGTGGCTTTAAAATAACCGCACAAATGAATTTTCCCATTCGATTTTACGACCGGAACAATAGAAATCGCCCATTTACTTGTACTAACTAGTTTCAATATCCCTTCATTTTCTAATATTTCTAATTCTTCGTTAACTGCATTCCGTAATGCATATGTAACTGTTCGCACATTACAAAATATTGGTGATGAGTTTTTTTCTATATGTAATTCAGCTTTAACATATTTAATTTCACCTACATTATTTGTAAACAAATCTGGAAATTCATTCAGTAAGTTATTTAAATTTTCCGAGATTTTTACTTTGTTTACCAGAACAGTTTGTAAATTATTTGGGATTATAATAAATGTAGTTATCCAATCCCTGCCTAACAATAAAGAGAAATTGTCCTTTTTTACTAAATATAAATTAACGTTTCTAGTTTTATTTTTGTAAATTACATTTACTCTGACAAATCCCTCGGGCTGGAAAATTTCTCCTGTTGCTGTTTTTAATTGTATATCGGCAGAAAACATTTTATGTTCAGGAAATAACCTCCGATTCATCGGTGCCGCGGAAATAGCTGCTCCCGTAACTAATTCCATTTCTGCGTTAGCACTATTTTCTGTCAAAACCCAAATTTTTATAGGATGAGTGCATTCAGAATGCAATGACAAAATGTCTACAGTATCAAGAACGTTTACACTTTCTTTTGTACAACATTGTTTTGTGCGTTCCTATACACCTTATTCAAATGCCATTAATCTTCATTGAGCATGTCTAATTGTTACCTATAGGTTTATTATGTATTGTGGAATATAACAGGGATGGAAAATTGGCGCAGTATTCATACCGGTATTTGTTTGAAAATTTCCTTTGCTTATCCCTTTCAGTCGCAGTGTTCCTGCTGATGGAACACCTAATTTTAATTTCCAAGTGCAAAAACTCATCCCGGAAATTTTTTAGCAAAAATTTACATTTACAACATAGCAGAAAAAGCTCTTCTTTTAACGTGGAAATTTAAAATTTCTTGTATTTTAATTATGTTCATAAATTCCGGTGGCATTATAATTTAAATGATACGAATTACCTTGCGCTGCGATGGGTTAAAATACTCCGGAATAAATTGCAATGTTGGGATCTGTGCAACTTTTATGAGTTTTTGTTGTCGATAATGTTTACTTGTAAAGTGATTTATTTATTAAATTAAATATTATTTGAATTTAATAAGGTTTACTTACAGATGTTTCAAACCGAAAATTTCTCGAAAAGGAACAATGCTAATTTTTTATTTTTTAAATATATATGATCAGCTATATGTCTAAAAGCCATTTTTAAAATTAGTTTAGTAATTTTTAAAATAAATTAAGTAGTGAACGTTAAAGGGTTAAAAAATCGTTGATTCACGAAGTAGAAATTTTTGTTTCATAAATAACGGTATGAGTTCTGCGCCAATTTTCCACCCCTGATATAATTTAAATTCTGTGGTGAATTATTTAATAATTTATGTGTTAATAATAAAAGTGTTTTTTTTTTTTTTTCACCTTGCGCGCAGGATATCTCTGAAACTGTTTAATATTTTTTCTTGAAATTTTCACAGATTATGTAACATATCAGATCCTTCAAACTGAACCTAAAATTTTACCCCCCCCCCCTATTTTTCATACAAGTGATACTTCAGATTGTATTAAAAAATAAATTATCTTTAAACTATTTTTTTTAAATATATTTTTAACCTAAATTGGAACAAATTTAGGTTTAGATTGCAGGATCTGATATGTTACATAATCTGTGAAAATTTTAAGAAAAAATATTAAATGCTTTCAGAGATATCCTGCGCACAAGGTGAAGAAAAAAACACATTTATTATTAACACATAAATGATTAAATAATTCATCACAGAATTTAAATTATATTCCAAAATACATAATAAACTTATAGGTAACAATTATACATGCCCAATGAAGCTTAGTTAACAATAATTTACTTTAAAAAAGGCTATAATAAAATCGATGTGTTTTGAAGTTCTAAGGGTCGTATGTCCCCTTAAATCCATTTTTTTTTTTTTAACAAAATGTTATAGCCTATGCATTTAAAGACTTAAAACCATAGATGCCAACATTTTAATTCATCCCAGAGTATTTTTAACCCCGCTTTTTTTCATACCACTTATATTTCTTTCTTATTTTATGGAAGATTATAGAAAATTTTTCTACAAATGAAGTGGTGTGAAATAAAGGCGGGGTTAAAAATACTCCGGAATAAATTTAAATATTGGTATCAATGCTTAAAACATTGTATACAACACTATATGATCGAAAACTCAGCTGTGGCTTTTATTTTTCAGATTCACAAGCTTTTTATTTTATTTTATTTTTATTGTTATTATTACTATTATTATTATGTATAAATATAGAGGTCTAGAGATTATATAAAAAAATTGACTTTGTCATGACCTCACTGCATATTTCATTTAAAACACTTTTGCAATGGGAGTATATCCTTTTGAGAAACGTGAGCAAAAATAAAGCCCGTCTAATGATAACTCTTTGCATACCCTGTGTATTAGTTTTAAGACAAATCATTTACATTCTTCCCTACACTGAAAGTTCCTTTTGCAATTAAAACTTTCACCTAACTATTTATAATTAAATCCATCTATAAAAAATATTATGAATACAGAGATGATGATTTTTTAAAAGTTTATTTGAGGACAATTTATCTTAGAGTGAGCTTTTAACACCTTTAACTAAACACATTGAAAAATAAGTTATTCATTTTATTTCGATTCGTAAAAAATATATTTAAGAATAACTTAAAAATGTTAAAAATGTAGTTTGAGATAGATATGGATAAATATTTTTTAAATATAACTAAAAATATAAAATAATATTATTAAACAGAATATTACTTTTAAATATATTTTTAACTTTTTTTTCTTTCTCTCTCTCTCACAAATAATTCTCAGAGTTGTTTATTGAATAAAGTTATGTAGTTGTGTGCTCTAAAAGCATTTCGATAGGCCATAAAGAGAGAGAGAGAGAGAAAAAGAAAGAAAGAAATGTTAAAATGCTACTTTTTTTTCTGTTTGTATTTACAGAAGCATTTAAATATTTAAACAACTAATGCATCTTATAAAATATGGAAAAAGAAATATTTGTGTATCTCTCGAATGTTGTAAACGCATTTGCTAAAATATGTAAAATAAATAAAGATAAGCAAATGCAGAAAAATAGGTAATTAAAAGTGATTTATATTTCACGGTAAATTTTCTAAGCACGCTACATTTTAAATTATATAATAATTTATGAAAAAGTATTTTGTGTATATTTAATGCCGTGTAGTTTTTAATATTAAGAGAAAATTGTATAACATATATTAGAGAGTTGTTTTAATAATTTCTCTTTCAGAGACCATTTATTAAGCCATTAGACATAGTAAAATATTAGACAATGACATATTGAACATTGAAAAAATATTTGAAATTTAATGGATGACATAAAATGTAACGAAGCATATAAATTTATTTTCTTGAAAGAAAATAAATAAATAAATAAATAAAAATAAATAAATAAAATAATTATATTGAAATAAATTTAATATTTTATATTTAATTCATCTATCCATATTTCAACTGTTTTATAATATCTTTTTCCTTACATTGTTTTTATAGCATTTGTTAAATAAATATGCAACTTGCTTGCATAGGTGGCAAGTCTAACATTTTGGAGACTACATATGGGAAAGTTTTTATAAATGTTTTCATTCAGTTTACTTAATCGTCGATAATATGTGTAACAGATTCGTTTCTAAAAATAGTAGTGACAAATCTGATTTAAAAATTAGAAAGTTTTACAGCTATGCGCATGTAGTTTATATTGATGTAAAATATGCAAATTGTGGGAAATGATTGGAGGGGGGTTATAAAAAAAAAAATAGCATGTAATTTTTTAAAAATCAAATTTTTCAACATAAAAAATACTTTTTGTGTCATTTTTTTTATTTTGGTATTGTGGTATATATAATTAAGACATAAAATATACAGCACGTTGGGACACACTGATGTGCTTTTCCATTTTTTATTTTTATCTGATCAAAAAAGTAACTATATAGTATATATATATATATATATATATACACCCCGTGGAAAAAAGGTAGGTACAAAGGCGGGTTTTCTTTGATTTTTCGTAAAATAACATTATCTAAATTGTGCTTATCATTTATTATTATCATAAAATATCACTATTCCCGGACTAATTTTTGTTTTAAGACTAATTTAGAAAAATTTTAAGAATAAAATTTTTCTAATTTAAGAATACCAGAGCTGCCAACCTAATCCGGCAAATTGTTAATACCGCCCCTTTTTCTACACCACTTAATTTTTAGAGTATTTTTCTACTTAATTCATCATAGATATATTTGAAGAGAATTGCTCTAAAAATTTAGTGGTGTAGAAAAAGGGGCGTTTTTCAATAGGCGTTAACAATTTGCCGGATTAGGTTGGCAGCTCTGGAATACACACCGCGACAAAAAGATAGCGGTCGTGAAAGTGTTAATTCATTCTTTATATATTTACTTTTAAAGATTACACTTTAAAGAATACAAATCTACATGTAATGTAAACAATGAAAACTTTTAAAAGATTAAAATGGTTTTCTAAAAACTTATAGAAAAAAGTTTTTCTGATTACTTCTGTTTATTTTTTGACGATATCTATATATGTTTTTCAGAGCAAGATATCATTAATATATATATGTCAATACACCTGTTGTATGAAATAACGAAAAACAATTATTAAAAGTTCTAAAAAAAGAAAAAAGAACAATTTAATTATAATATCAGCAGGGATGGAACACGGGCGCAGTATTCATACCACTACCAATGTAAGAAAATTTCCTACTTCTTAAATCAACGATATTATAGGTAGTAAAATTTCTTAACCAGATTCCGGTATGAATACTGCGCCCATGTTCCATCCCTGTATCAGTGTCAAAATTAAAATAAATAAAATGAATAAATACATCATTTAATTTTTTCTCTAATATCTATAATATAAAAATATTTATTAAACTTTTACACACTGCAAAAGCATAATATAACATAAAAATCAATCTCTCAGTTTAATTTTTAAATTTATCCACATAACATTTTTCATAACGTAAAGCTAGAAGAGGTCGCGCGGTAGGAGAAACTGCGCACATAGGGGATCGGAGGGAAAGAGTAGAGTGGGCGAATTGAAATTTTAGGTGGTTGTACAGTCACCCCAAAAAAAAACGCTACCCCCCCCCCCACCTAATTTTGCCGTAAATTATCGTAGAAACATGCGACTGGTACCAATCAGTTTGTAATAACGTCTAGTTTATAATGTTATAGTTAGATTTTACTTAGGGGGTCGTCTACATATTAAAACTGACATCAACTTCATTTTTTTCAATGGTAACCCCCATTTTTTATAATTTATTTGAATTCTTTGGATCAAATCATCACGGAAAATGGTATAGTTTTTATATTTCGCTCAATTTTTCATAGAGTTATAAGCTGTCAAAGTTTGGGGGTGCTAATGTTAAATGAATGCGACATACATTAAATCATATCTTCCGAAATAATTATGATATTTAAATTCTGTTTTTTTTTATTCGTTAGAATGAAGTAACCCAAACATATTCCATGCAAATTTTTGCTAAAAAAACATTTTTTGAATTATGAAAATTATTAATAAATTCATATTTGAAAAAATTATGAATTATGACCTATGTTAATTTTTGCACGAATAGAACGGGCATCATCAAAAACATAGGTTTCCAAATTTACAGCTCGTTCCTAACATTATTTTTTGAGTTACAGTGATATTTCACTTTTTATTCCTGTTAGGGGGCCGTCACTTGTTAAAATCTGTATCCTCTATAAGTAAATGTTTGTATATAATTTGACGGAAAACTATTTTAATTTACCTTTATGTTATTTTTATTGTTTCCTAAGCAATATTTCGATGTTTATTATACAAATTGGCATATTTTTGTAAAGTTATCACAACGTAGGGGAGGGATTGTGAAAGAATTTCAAAAGAAAAGAAGCCCCGCCTCTGATTCGCTGAAACACTATTTAAAAAAAAAAAGACAAATTTGCATATCCCTATTTGACTCTATATGTGACGCTGGTATGCATAAATCACAATGGTATTTACTACATCGATTATTGAAGACAAAACTTAAATGATTTAATTACAAATATGCAAAATTATTTTGCTTTATATTATAAAGTTTTAGAAAATTTGTGAAAAGGCGTGGCTATTTACATTAAGCCTTGATATGGAAGCTATGTTGCTGTTTTTCGATGCTGCGAAATTTACAAAATATATTTGTGTTAATATACTATACAGATAGAAGAATAATTATATAATATCAACAAATCTTCTTTAATCAATATGTTTATATACAGTACTGTATGGAAATGTTTATATATGAATATTGTATTTATTTTTAATGAGAGATATAAACACAAAATACTAAAAAAAAAAAGAAGAAAATGTGTTATAAATTTTTATAAATCAAGCAAAATATATATGCATACTTGCCAACCTAACCCGTAACATTGTTAGTTCCCGCCCCTGTGTGTACACAATTTAATTTTTAGAGTAATTAACTTCAAATACATTTACGATTAACTCATTGAGCGCCACGCAAATTCTTATGGAAATCCCATTCAGGCCACACGTGCTGCTTAGAAGCGTGTTATGTTTATCGAGTTTCAATAGACCCCATTAGGCCTTAACGATATAATCCTATAAAAATCCTATTAAAAAAAAAAAAAAAAAAAAAAAAAAACATGAAGTAAATTTTAAATACATTGTCAGTAATTACTTAAAACTATGTAAGTTCTGTAGTTTTATATCATATTTTACACTGCTGGCTGACTTAGCCTAAATTGAAAGATCAGTGTCAGCTACCGATGGCTGACACGGCTCTAAAAAGACTGATGTGAAAAAAATGTACGGAAAGGGGCGGGACCAGTAATCTTCCGGGATAGGTTGACAAGAATGTATATACATAGAGCAATGCCAGAAAATGTTCTTTATTTTTCATGAACCAGATGAATGGTATTTTTTTTCTGAATAGTCTATATATTAAATATAATGCTGCTTTAAATACCCTTTAAATGAAAAGTTTTATTACATAAAGTAATTTTCTGGCACTCTACAGCTCCCAAATGACACACAATACAAAACCCCGCCTTTTTCCAGTGTTTAAAGGGTATTAACGTTTAATATGCTTTATATTCGTTTTGATCTTTCTTTCTCCTCCTTATCTTCTTCTGTTTTCCTTAAAAAAAAAAAAAAAAAAAAAAAAAAAAGAATTTTGTAACATTTTGACGTTTTCAAGTGAAGATTTAGATTAAGGGTAGTCAGCCTTTCTACACCCACCGTCCACTTCGGTATCTGTGTTAAAGTGTAGAATTTTAGAACATCCCATTAAGTAGTAGGATTTATTATTTTACATATTAATTTGTTACACATTATAAAATATAAAAGCAAAAGAATATCGTGGAGATTTATGTAAAAGTTTTTAATAATGTCATGAAAAAAAAAATAATAATAATAATTAATTAAAAAAATAAATAAATAAAAATAAAAAAAATCTGTTTTAATATTTTCAAAAAGTCAATTAAAGAAAATGAAAGTACTGCAGTATCAGAACAAACTCCCATTGTCACTGTGAAACGGCCGTGGGAACCAGGTTGAGTGCCGCCGTTTCAGACAATTATACGGCAGCTTGAGTTAAAATAATTTTGAATTTTCAAACAAATTTAAAACCATTCATTTTTTTTTTCTTTTGATAGATATTTTAATATCTATTCAAGCTATTTAATTTTCTTCGTATGAAGTGAACTATCTGATGTTTAATCAATAGAAACCAATAAAAATCTTTTAATTCATAAACTAACTCAGAAAGTTCTGTGTATTAGTCCTTTTTTTTATTTTATAATTAATATTTCTGAAATTTTTTTCCGGTGTGAAACTTAATAAATAATGTATCCTCGGTGGTAGATCGTGATTTATATTTTCTAAATATATAGACGGACCCCTAATACATTTTCACGTGTAACTCTATTTAAAATTGATTTAAGGTATATAAATAGGTATGTTTTTCGAACCGCCTTGATCTCAGAAATCTGAATATGAAGTCAAAAATAGGGTTTGCCGTTGAAGAAAATGAAGTTAATGACAGTTTTAATATGTAGACGACCCCTTAGGCAAAATTTAACTATACCGTTATAAACTAGACGTTATTACAAATCGATCGGTACCAGTCAAATGTTTCTACGATAATTTACGGCGAAATTAGGTGGGGGGGTGGCGTTTTTTTTTGGGGGTGACTGTACAACACCAATAGGGAAGTGCCGACTTGAATTTGCATATTGATTGCTTCAACAGTTTAAGACAAAACGTTGTTATTTTGTCTCGTTCTCAAAAATAAATGTTTGAATTTTCATAACCCTTCCAGGGATGGAACACGGGCGCAGAACTCACACCACTATCAATGTAAGAAAAAATGCTATTTGTTAAATTAACGATATTATAGGTAGAGAAATTTCTTAAACAAATACCAGTGTGAATTCTGCGCCCGTGTTCCATCCCTGCCCTTCCTAAGAATTTCAATACAATGATAGTCCTACAAAATATTTTTAAATTAAAATATTTCTCATAACCTACTGACCTAGACTAACGGTACAAGCACCACGATTTCTTCTAAAGGTGAGTAATCTTATTTAATAAAAAACTGCGCAATATCTCCTACCAAAATGGGAGAGATTGCGCATTTAAAATTCTATACTAACAGAATTTTCGCAGGTTATTGGCAATAACAAGACAATGATGATGAGTTTGTTCAAGGCTTGGGACTGTACTAAAACCTAACAATCACATTCCTATAATAAATATGGTAATAAGAGTCTTTTTTATCTACTTTACATTTGTGACAGATGTTTTTGAAAAATTCTGCATAAGGTAAAACTAGGAGAGATCGCCAGGTAGGAAAGATTAAGCACATAGGGAATCGGCGAAAAAAGTAGTGTGTGCGAGTTGCAAATTTATGTGGTTGTAGAACATCAATAGTGAAGTGCCGACTTGAATGTGCATGTTGATTGCTTCAAGAGTCTAAGATAAAACGTTGTTATTTTGTCTTGTTTTCAAAAAATAAATGCTTTAATTTTCATAGCACTTCTTCAGAATTTATATAGAGTGGTCGTAAGACAAAATATTTTTAAACTAAACAATTTCGCATAACCTACTGACCTAGACTAACGGTACAAGCACCACAATTTCCTCTAAAGGTGAGTAATTATTTAATAAAACACTGCGTAATATCTCCTACCAAAATGGGTAAGTTTGCGCTTTTGCTATGTAGGAGAGACTGCGCATTTAAAATTCTATACTAACAGAGATTTCGCAGCTTATTGGCAATAATAAGACAATGATAATAAGTTTGTTCAATGTCTGGGACTGCACGAAAACCTAACTTCCATAAGTCTTTGCAGTGGTTCTAACTTCCATAAGTATTTGCAGTGGTTCAAAGCATTCAAGACGGCGCACCACCTTTATGTAGGCTATCCACAGAATCTGAAATTGGACGTTATTGAAGAGTGGCACAATCGACAAAAGATACACCTCTGATTGTATTTACCTCTACAATGCTGTTAGCTTATATGAAATTTATCACAAAAGATTTAAATGTTATTGTATATATATTTAGTTTTGCAATACTTTCAAGTATGATGCTCAAATTTTGTGCAGCTGTGGGCTGCTTAACACTTTCGCGACTGCACGTTTTTGTTTTTTTTATAGTAAGATCCTCCTGTGGGCGTTATTCTTTCAAGTTACAATATTTCAGAACAAAATTTTCTATATTCAGATTCATATTACAAATGGATATACATTATAATAATACTCTTTCTAATCAAAATATTTGTATCCATAGTATATTGGTTGTACAAATATGAATATTGGGCGTGTATTCTTAAGAAATAAATGACATACAAATTTCAAAAGAAACACCCACTGGCGGGATTATAGATTTTCAAATGACGTGAATCTACCTCAGCGGTCGCGAAAGTGTTAAATAGAAGAGATAAAACTAAATGCCAGCAAAAAATTTCAGCCTACTCAATCTTCTTTTTTAGAAATGTACTCGTCTAAATTTCAATAAAATAAAATAAATAAAATAAACGTAAAGGATTTTAAAGCGTAAAGGGGTTTAAAACGTAAAGGGTTTTTTGGCGGAAGATTTTCAGGAAGAAAAAAACCTCTAAAAAATAGTAAATGGTGGACGTATTCTACGCTTAAAAATGGGCGGGACTAGCCACATATCATTGCACGCACGGTGTGCTTTTTTTTTTTGCTCGGAAATGCCTGTTCGAGACGGATACGACGTCTCCAGCAGGATCACTTGTGGCAGGTGGTTGCACAATAACTTCACATGTACAATAATATGTGCAACGACAGTAGACAATGAGAGTCTCGGTCAGCAAACAAGAAAACATCCTAGCTGAAAGGTAATGTACTAATTTTAAGTTAAACGTGTTGACTAGTAACTTAATATTATTTTCTGATCTTGTTCTTTATCTAATTCAATTCTTTTTCCGTTTCTTTAATATTTTTTCTTTAAATAAATTTTTGTAGTTCTTTTTAAATTTCTTTTATTTTTCTATTTATTATTATTATTATTGAATTGAAATAGCCACTCCCAATGCAAAAATATTTGAATACAAATACCTTAAAACAATGTCAATTAAGTGGATTATTATTATTGATAATGTAATTGTAGTTCTAATTAAGCGCAATCACTCCTACCCTATAAAGAGTGATTGCGCAGCTCTCTTGGTTTTATTACTACTATGTTGTTTTAAATGACAACAAAGGAACAAAATCGCAATGGAACTGCATAGAAAAAGGACCAATTCAAAGTTATGCACCAAAAGTTTAGCAAAAAATTAATATTTGGATTTTTTATAACATTTTGTTGAATTGTGCGCAAACTCTCTTAGCTTTATCTTAAATATAATTATAAAATTTCACAAGTAAAGAAAATTTCTCTTCTATGTATGTTAATATTAGTTTAAAAAAAAAAAAAAAAAAAAAAAAAACATATAGAATGTGTTTTGCTATTGATTCAGCAATTTATCAGGGGTAATGTAAATTCTTTTCATTATAATTTGTGTTTAGCTACATCACATTTGATTTTTGTTATAGTACGTGTCATGAAATTTTATAAGTACGAATAAAATTTAAATTATATATTTTAATATTTTTCTATTTAAAAGCACATGACATGCATTCTGACTACTTCATTCCTTACTAAACTGATGATAATAAACCTTATGCGTAGCATAAATTCTGCTTTTAATAGATTCTTGTGGTATACCCTAACACGGAATTTGGAGCCTCAATTTAGTACGTACTTACACGTGCTACAACTTTTACGCTTTTACTTTTACGGCCCCCAGAGCATGAAAGCGAGGGGCCTCCGTATGGGTCATTCTAACAGTGACTCTCTTAAATATTACTAAAATCATGTATAACCTTGAAAACTTATTTCAGCTTAGGCTCTCCTTGTTTTTACATGCATACGCTTCATTAAAATTTTAAGTGGTTATTGACGGTAGTCAATCACCTCTTGATAAATTAAAAATTTTATTCTTCATAAACTCAGAGAGTGATTTTTTCCCCCTGAATTGTATGAAATCAAGGAGAAAGGAATATATGAAAATATTTAAATAAATAATGTTATGCTATAACTGAAACACCATAAACTGGAAGAGAAAACTGAAATCATTTTACTTTGGATTTATTATTGACCAACGAATATTATTCCATGGACAATTCAAGATCAAGAAGAAAAAGATCGAGAAAAAGAAAAAGAGAAGGAATTATTATTTATTAAAATTTTCAAATTTTGAATTGAATTATAAGAGAAAGTAACAGTAAAATGAAATGTTTAGATTAAATAAATAAAAGGAGAAAAAATATTCCCGTCTGTAGACGTGAACCCGGGGCCTCCGCGTTGCTACCATTAACTCTGCTGACCACGCCACTGGAATGTTGTCAATATTCCGAAATAACTTGTGTATAAAGATTACAGAAACTTTAAACCGTTTTTGTCTCGAAATACTATGTCTAGGGAGTCCTACTGCTTTAATATGTTGTTACCTTCATAGTATACCACAATCCTACGCAATTTCGTCCCGATCTGAATTTTCCATGTCGTGACCTCTCCATGCTAGTTGACTGTGAACAATGTTGTCAAATTTAGGAACATTTTAATTCAATATCCACCACTGCAATTTAATTAAAATAGTTACCTTAATCACTTCGAAGATTAATCGTCTTTTTTGTATATCAGCTATCACTCTTCAAAATTATTGGTGAAAATTGAATAAAAAAGATACTAAATTTGGCAACACCGGTTGACAACTTTTACGCGGTTTGGCTACCGGAAAATGTTAACAGAAATTTTTATTTATTTAATCAGTAAAAACTGTCAGATAAACAAATAAAAAAATCTATTAAAATTTTCCGATGGCCAAAAAGCGTAAAATTTTGCAACTATATTAATCTATTTTGGAAATTACTTTCAAAATTTCTACTTCTAAGATAAAATGAAATCAGTATACGTATATAAAAAAGGGAAATTCGAATAGTTAACATTTCAAAGTATAATTTTGACATTAAATATGCATATTTAATAAGAAATTTCTTGCTTTGACTAGGATAAAAAACTGTTTTATTCTGTGATTTAGTTTTAATATATATATTTCCTTTCATCTTTTTAATGAACTTTCCGATCTCACATGCGTATTGGATCTTGATATTTAGAATATATTGTACGAATATGTTATACTTATATACGAACGTATTGTACAGAGTGCCCATAAAATAACTTTCACTGATTGGAGATCTCTAGAGTAAAAACTAATGTACCGAATGAAACCAGATTTCATCTACAGACTGTGAAAGTCATGGGGAGATGATTTTGCAAAGAAAAAAAATTATACCGACAGTCGCCAGTCGGAGAGTTTTTTGCACTGTTCTCACGCACTCATTATTGAATGTTTACAATCGAGCTCGATCATGCAAATTTACTAGTGCATATGTGATTTTGGTGCTGTTGAAAATTAAATATGTCAATATTTTAAATAAATGCACGGGAAATGGATAAGGGGGAATTTTCTTTGCAGAAATCAACTCCTCACGTCTTTCACTGTCTGTAGATGAAATTTGGTTTCATTTGGTTTTTTAGATTTTGATGTAGATTCTTGCAAACAGTGAAAGTTATTTTATGGCCACCCTGTGCTTTGTATAGGGATATGATTTCCGCTAATATTCATTCCACTTTTTCGATACAGACAAGAAATGCACTCATTCCCCGCCTTGGCACGCCGGCGTGCCAAAGTGTTTTCTCGTTCACTCCCGGGTATCACACATTTGTGCCACAGGGCCCTTTAACGTTTTAAATAATGCAATGTTTGGCACAAAATGGTATTTTATGCCAAAATGTACATTTATGTATATTTATTTATGTATTATGTATATTTATATATATATATATTTATGTATATATATATATATATGTACTTCCCCCCCCCCCCCACACACACACACAGGTTTCTTTATATTGATGTATAGGATTTGAGCTCACGTTTGCTCTTCCCGTCGCGAAAGGATTAATAGAAATTTTTATTTTAAACAATCATTATATCAAAAATATACAAAATACGTCTATTAAAATTTTCCGGTAGCGTAAGTGTTGGCTACTACGGTACTCATTTTTTTTTTTTTTTTCCAGATCGCATTTTTTTGTACAATAATTTTCTAAATTATGTGAGTAAAGTTGAATGAAAAAAATTATTCCTCTGAGTGTGTTACGAAAAAAAGGCGGACTAACAATGTCATGGAATAAATGATAAAGTTGGTTGGTAACTCTGAAATAGGCAATTGGTCATTGTTAAAAAATACTGGTATGTAATAAAAGGGTATATCACATTGCTCTTTGCAGAGCTGTCAATATCCTAATCAATAATCCGGAGAATTGTTAGTACCCGCCATTTTTTCACATCAGCCTTGCTTTATAGAACTTTTCTTCTTATTTCATCTTAAATAGATTTAAAAAGAATTACTATAAAAATTATGTATGTAGAAAAATGTGGCGGGTACTAACGTTACTTTGGATTAGGTTGGCAGCAATGTGTTTGTATTAATAATAAGACATTGCATTGTTCTTTTTAATTGGCAAATACTACTACTACTAATAATAATAATAATATAAAAATAAAAATAAAATATCCATGTCTATTTAAGTATTACTCTACTGTTTTTCGTTCGATAATTTAAGGCAACCAATTTCAAAAATTTTAGTTATTTTTGTTATCCTTTCTGCAAAAACAGGTTAAAATGAAAAAGTCTGAAAAAACTCCCAATCTATATCTTAAGAAATTTTATCTGGCACTGTTTTAGTATTTGTTATTTGGAATGTCAAGGTATTAACAATAAAGATTGTCAAAAACATCGTTGGAATACATTTCTAGATAAGAATTTATTCTTCGCAGCTGCCACTAACAATTTACTGCCTACAGAATACGATGCAGAATTGAAAAAGTTTTAAGAAGGATTGGACTTCTGAACACGATTCATTAAAAATTAATTACTCGGCACCAACTTAGTTTACTTTAATGCTTTACTCTCTTCAAAAATATTTTTGTGATAAGTAATTTTTTTTGTCATTTAGACATTTATATATATATATATATATATATATATATATATATATATATAATTTTATACACTTTAGATGAAGAATTTTCTATCTGTAATACATACATATATTCATTAGAGCTAATTTTCCATTCATTAGTTTATTTATTTGTATTTTTTCTCATTTTATTTATTTATTTATTTTATTTTAATATCAATTAACTATTTATTTATTTGCATTATTTAAAGTCTATTTGAACTCAAACAGTTTTCAAATGAAAAGGTGCATTATTTTTATCGCTAAAATATTCAAGATTCTCGGCCTTAAATACTTTCGACAATGTGTTTAATATTATTTAGTGTATAAAAAATAAAAGTTGTTTATCAGAAATTTTACCTCATGAAAAATTCATGAAAGTCAAGTAACTCTGATGAAAAGTTCTCTGAACTGCAAGGTGGATCACGCTGTACCGCTCGGATGTAACTAAAAAAAGTAAAATCCACCGATATCTTTTCACTGATTTGAATACGAGGCATTCTATTGACCTTTAACCGGTTTTTAGAATAAAATCAAAGGAAGGTCACTGTTACAATAACAATAATATTTTCAAGAAAAGCATAACAAATTGAAGAAGCTTAATGTAACTTCTATAGCGATATTTCAGGCATATCAAGTGAAAAGTCTCTGGTTTCCATCTTTAATTTTTTATATCTGCAGTGAAAGAAAAGTGAAAGAATGGTTTTCAGACAGTGAAGATAAGAACTAATATCGTTTGAAATACTGTAACCGAGCTTAGACATCAAGAAATTAAGCACATAAACAAAGAACACAATACATGACATTAATGACTGCGCGATAATAATTTATTCATAAATTTCTGAAATAATAATAATGATACTTGTATTATGTTTTGATTTACGTTATTTTATGTTAGTCACTTTAGACAGGAGTTTTCTTGTGCAACAGACATGCCAACTTTTCCATACCTGCCAATATTCTAATTAATATTCAGTAGTCAAAATGGCTATAGGCCCGCCTTTTTCCTCCTGATTCTTACACCAGTACATTTATATGAAAATTTTATACTTAATTAACCGAGCAAACTTACTATTGAAAATTAAAAAAAAAAAAAAAAAAAATCCTGATGGAAGAGTCAGCAGAGGTGCCATGTTATTACGGATTGTACGTAATCTTAACCCCTTAACGCGCGCTGTCCTCGCTGCGAGGACGCAAAATTTAAGATCCAGCTACAAAGATTTATTCCGGAAATTTTTTAGAAAAAATTTACGTTTATAACATAGCAGAAAAGGCCGGTATTTTTTATCTTAAAATTTAAAATTTCTTTTAGTTTATTTTAGATCATGAATTGCGGTGGCAGTATAATTTAAATGATCCGAATTGTCTTGCGCCGCAAAGGGTTAATACAGGGTACGCCGCAAAGGGTTAATACATTATTCTTTTGTAATAATTATCTGCAGTTTAATAGGACAAGTTTTACCTTTTCTTTATTGTGGTATGAAATTGATTTTTCATTAGCAGTAACTTGGCACCTCTGTGTCAGGGGGAAAAATCTAGCCTGTCACCACCTTGGTTGTATTGTTATCGTTTGTATCCGTCTTTTTTTTTTTTTCATACCAGTCTTATTTTACACATACCTGCCAACATTCTAATTAATATTCTGTAAAACTGTTAGTACCCGACTTTTTTTTTTTTTACTCCAGTATTCTTTTAGAGTATTTTTCTTCCTATTTAATCGTAATTGCATATTGAAAAAAATTACTGTAAAATAAAAGGTGTGAAAGAATGGGCGGGTACTAAGAATTTTTGGAATATTAATTAGAATGATGGCAAGTATGTTTTAGAGTATTTTTCGACTTACTTTTATCAAAATTACATTTGGAAAAATTACTCTAAAAATAAAGTTGTGTGGAAGCTTTTTTTGTCACATCAGTTTTTGAAGAGATTTTTTTGTTCTTATTTAGCTATTTAATAGTAATGAACTATTGAAGAAAATCGCTCTTCAAAAAGTGACGCGAAAAAAAAAAAAAAAAAAAGATTGGCTCTAACAATGCATACTTGTTAACATTCTAATTCGTATTCCGTAAAATTGTTAGTACCCGCTTCTTTTTCCTCACTACCTTATTTTTAGATTACTTTTCTTCAAATGTAATTACGATTAAATAAGAAAAAATGCTCTAAAAAAAGCCTGGTGTGAAGAAAAAAAAGGCGGGTCCTAACAATTTTACGGAATATTAATTAGAATGTTCGACCGTATGACAATGTTCAGGAATATATTAGAAATGTTTACATAACTGTACTAATGTTAATAAAAAACAAAATTAGCATTTCTTTTCTATGCCTTTTTTTTTTTTTTTATCTTTCATATCACACATTACTTTTTTTTTTTTTTTTTTTTTTTTTTTTTAATCTTTCATTTCATACATTACTTTTTTTTTTCCTCGAAATATTAACATTTTAACGGACGGGTCAAATTTGTTTTGCCTTTCTCGGTTTCCGGGCATTTCACACATTGTTTGCGCAAGTGCAATGCATTTATAAATAACTCCGTCTACTGGCGTTTCTTTTATTAGGTGTACCGGAAAATTCTGTCGTTTTGAATTAAAATACTGACATCGGAAATTTATCCTGGATAAAATTTAAGATATTCTTAGGTAACTTATAAGATGGTTATTTGTAAAGTACCATGTAAACACTGTTAAACAAAAATTTCTGGTTTCATTTTATTAATTCAAAACGACATAACTTTCCGGTACACCTAATACATATTGTTTACTACGTTTATTCTGTAAAATATGCCCAGATTTCGTATCTGTACTACCAGGGTAGTATTCATATTAGTACTTCGACTAGAAATAGTATAATTACTATATACATTTATTTTTAATGATAACATGAATACATAAAATACATTTGCTTTATAATGCAACATTTTGGAGTGACACCCAAAGACGGGCTTTTATTATTAAAAATATAAAAATACGTTGTTTGAAATGAATTAAAAATACTATCTAAAAAGCAAAACTGCGCAGTAGAGTCAACAGACAGATTGCAATATAACTAATGATACCAAGAAAAAAATAACACAATTCCATAAAATGAAAAACTAACGCAAAATACTGAAAATTAAAGTAAAAACGTAAGTACTATGTGATCAGTCTTAGAAAGTCATAATGGAAAAACGTAAATCTACGTGGGCCCATCCTAGGAAGTCACAATGGAAAAACGAGAATTTACGTGACCCGTCCGTAAGTGTTAAATTCTATTTTGCTCATGGTAAACCCTTTATCCATAGCTCTCAACTATCCCGCTTTTTAAATACCACTATCTCCTACAAAACATTTTTGCTTTATTTAAAGACTAAAATTCCGCAAATAAGTAAGACAGATATAGCTTTAATGAAATAGTAACGTTTAAAAAACGGGAGAGTTAGCAGCTATGCCTTTATCCATTTAGACATTTACGATAAAGAAAAGTAGAAACCATTTTTAGTAAACATGCACAGAATTTTCTCTTTAAGGTTCTACTCTATATAAGTAACTAAAATTTTTGCTAAGAAAATGTATATGCATAAGCATGTGTTAAATTATTCTTTGTTCTTCCTCAAATTTTCTAAGCAAAATTTTTATTACAAGCGTGAAAAAACTCGTCGCATAAAAATAGCTAAATTACAATCAAATAAGCGAAATTTACATGAGCTATTTTCCCATCTATTTGAAAATAGAATCTGTAACACAACACAAAAAAAATGTAAAACAGAATACGTAATTATGGAAATAGTTTTTTTTTTTTTTTTTTTTTTTTTTTAAATACGATATTAAAAAAATTGCCTTTTGTGCTACCGATTATCAAACAAAACAACTTAATTTAGAGATGAGCAATTGTCTTTCATTTATTTTGGATTTTAATGTCTCCGCTATATATAATTGAAACATACAGTAATTACTGGCATTATTATTGACATATTACTATAAAAAATCTTTCAGCTAGCTGATTATATTTCAAATAATGCATATGTAGAAAGCTATATCTTAAAAAATTATTATCAGATATAAGCTGGGGAAATGCAGGATTCGTACAGACCCGCCCTTCCGTAAGCATTCTTTCGCCATATCCATAATTTTTTATATAATTAATTTTTTCTTAAAATTGTAAGCGTATTGTATGACAAAAAATGCTATAAAATTTTACTGGTGCCGAAAAATAAGGACTTTACGAACCCTAGAAATGTACACGAGAAGAGTGTTCTACTATGGAGCTTTATATATATAAAAAAATTTTGAAATATATATATAAAAAAAAAAAAAAAAAGATTCGTATGTGTCATATGGTCATTACAATTATTCAAAAAATTACAATTATTCAAAACGAAAAACTTTTATTTTATTTATTTATTTTTTTATTTTTTTTTATTTTTTTATTTTTTATTTTTTTATTTATTTTTTTTTTTTTTACGTAAACTTTGTTTAGAAAAAGGCCGGCTCTGATTCAATTTCGACTTATTGTAACAAAATTATGGTTTTTTAACCTTTAAATATTTTTATATGCTCTGTTTTCAAAAAGTAAATGAAAAATATTTAAAGTTTTTTGGTATTGTCTGTGCAACTAGTATAACTTATACAGACTCGCCTTTTTTCTCTGATTCTTTCACCAGTATATTTATGTAACAATTTTTTACTTAATTAAACCTGCAAACTCACTGCTAAAACTTCCAAAAGAAAAATACTGGTGGAAGAATCAGAGAAAATTTTCTGCCTGTCACCACCCTGTTATACTTTCTTAGGAAAAATATATTTAACCCTTTGATGGACAAAGTAATTGGGTTCATTGAATATGGAGAGCCATCGGAATTTACGAACAAAAACTTTTCGCTTTAGTAATATAAAGAAAATTTTATAGAGAAATTCCGGGATAAATTTTTACATTCGGGAATTACTAATTGCGTCCTCGTGGCGAAGACATCGCGCGTTAAAGGGTAAAATAAAGATTTAATGCATATTCCCAGATCGCCGAAATGCCTATTTTCAGCTCATACAACGAATATTTCAATTAACAGAGCACATAAATATTGTGCAACAAGAAAATACGAAATTTCAGTTTCAGAAATTTTGAAACTATTCTCTTATCGGTTATTTTTTTTTTTTTTTTTTTTTTTTTTTTTAAAGAACAGCTTTAAAAATTTAATCATGAATGTTTAACAAATGTGACAGGGCCTTTGTTTTGAAGTTTTGTACTAACAATTTTAAAAGGAGATAAAATTAACGGAGACAAATTTTTATAGTTCTTGTAATAAAATAATTTTTCCTGCTGTAATTTAAAAAAGTTGTCTAAAGCGGAATAAATTAATTCAACGATAAATTTAATTAGACTATAATCAATAAACAAAGGAGATTTTTTTTTTTTTTTTTTTGCCAAATGTTTTTGGTTATATCTATTAATTATCATTTTACATTTAACAAATATATATTTTTGGAAAACGATACTCAGGACAGGAAAAATTATATAATAGTTTTTCCTAAAAAAAAAAAAAAAAAAAAAAAAAAAATTTAAATGTTTGACATACATTAAGCATTAAATAAAGACAATGAAAGTAAGAAGAAAAACGATATCCCGCTCTAAATCAAAAACATATCTCTACTCGTTTGTTTTACGCAATGCAAATCGCCGCTCGTTGTTTTTATTCAAATAGTGAAATAATCATCGCTTTCCTCAAAGCGGTTAAGTTGTTTTCTTTCGGAAAAAAGTGCAATTGATAAAAGTAACACATTTACTCTTGGCAACAAATTAACATTCTTAGCACGCAATATTCAAGCAATGTTTTAAGAAAAGGGGAAAAAAAAATGTAGTTTTGCACATAACTGTCCTTAATTCACGGTTCACGATTTAGCGTGTGTTGCATGTGAAAAACATCTTGCTTTCAATGACTAATTCTTCAAATAAGCTTCTGAAAGGTACGCTATCATTGTGATCGACGGACTATCATGATTAATGAGCTATTCGTGTCCAATATTGGATTCTGATCAATAACTTGTCTTTCCGCAATCCAGACAAAAGTCAGCCTATAGATAACGTTACTCTGCTGGAGGCTAACTGAAACAGGCGTTAGGATATGATACTATTATTTCTTAGATCATTCATGCAGGTAGTTTTACAATCATCTTGAAGAAATGGATTTAATACTCTAATGCAACTATGTTGCCAGAGAATGAAACATGTTGATGATATGATCATGGAAAAAAAAAATGCATATTTAATGAGGAATTTCTTCATCAGCAAATTTAAGTTTTCAAAAGTTTTAAAATTGCAATATAGTTCAATATATTTTGACTATAATTTTTAAACAATCTTAAATGCTCTCAATAACTTTACACCTTTAACGAATGATGCTTAAGTTATTTTTTATGGAAATTTTCAAATAAAAATTGTTTCTTAACTGCATAGTACTTTTAAACATTTGGAGTATGCCATTTGTAAAATCTATTTACTTCGTAGAAGTACCACACAAAATATGAAATTTAGGTGTTACACGGGTTTCAATTTTTTTTTTTATATAATCTTTTTATCTAATAGTACGGTATACTTTTCAAAAGTTTCAATTCATTCGAGTAAAATTCTAGGAAAGAGTAACTTCAGAAATTTTTCACATTAGGTGTTATTCCTATTTAGAACTGTATTTTATTTTATGCAAACACTGTTTTTGAATTGGGTGGATACGATTTCTCAAAAACTAATGCACTGACTTTATTGAAACTGCCTCCCCCCCCCCCTATTCGCTGCTTTGCCTTTCACTGAATAGGAATATTAATAGTGCATAACACAAGACAAAAAAGGGGTTCGATACTCGAGCCGGCCAAAGACCGTCATGTACACTAATTGTGGCTTGCACACGTAAAATCCGTCGTGGCTGCAATGTTATCCAGGTTCCTATCAAAATTGTACCTCTGAGGGTCACCAAAGCGGGAAAGCCCAAAATTGTGATGGTATGTCTCCGGACCATTCCTAGGGTTGCGTCCCAGACCGTCGCCAATTACCCATAGCGCAATATTTGTGCGACGTTAAACCCAACCTACCTACCTATCTATCTACAACGATGGATCACATTTTAATTTTTCCCATGTAAAAATGACTTCATGACAGAAGAACAATGTCATAAGAGAAACTTTTTTCAAGGTGGCAAATAGAGTACTTTTATAAACCCTACGTTTTTAGTTAATAACTTCTTTAACTAAAATGATAGAAATTTCTAGGCAGCTGAAATGTCTTCCTTTGAGTATTCGGAACGCCTTGATACTTCTCATGACACAAAGGACACTGCCCTGAGCGAGATGATGCGGATTGTTTAACCCTATGCCAGCCCTAACGCTCTAAAGAGCTCTAAATGTAACGTTCCCGTGGCAGCCGAAACGCTCGCATTGCAGTCTCAGTGAATCTGTCACATAGCTGCCAACCTAATCCGGATTATTGTTAGTACACGCCCCTTTTTCCCCACCACTTAATTTATACTGTAATTCTCTTTAAATATATTTACGATGAAATAAGAAGAAAAGTACTCTAAAAAAAGACTGGTGTAAAAAAAAAAAAATGGGGGGGGGGGGTACTAACAATTCTCCGGATTATTAGTTAGGATATTAGCAGTTGTGCTATTATACAACAACCAATAGAAAAGTTTTAAGAATTTTATTTTCAAGTAAAAATAAATACAAATAAATAGAAAGAAAGAAAGAATTTTTATTTGATAGGAGACAGCACTCTTCCTATCGTCTTACCCCCACTATAGTAATTCATTCTAGGAAATAATTATGTACATAAATGTACATCTTATTTATTAGACATATGTTGTAATTTTATATTTATTTGTATCATAATACTACATTACGCATTCATTTATATGTTAACTATATTAAACACATCAGGACAGAAGTTATTGTAATTGAAAATGGGCGGAGTTTTACATTAAATCGAGTAAACAGCCACATCCACATGCAATGTATCAATATAAATGTACTTAAATGGAAAATTTATTCTGGTATGAATACCGGATATCATTTGTCGTTATATATATACATATATATATATATGGTACCGTTTCGGAATAAAAACTTTGTTAAACTAAGTTGAAGTGTAAGAAAGTAATAGGGCATGAAAAATGCTACATTATTACGGCAATATTACACAATAATGTTTATTAAAACTTCCTTTGCTTTAGTAGACAGCATTCCAGATAATAAATATAATGTTTCTCAACCAACGGTGTTACCTGTTAAATATTAGAAAATTATCAAATACTGAGGATCATAAATGTCAAGTTTCTCACCCACATTTTTCTAACTAGGTTGGTGTAGGCGCAGAAGACGAGAAATGGCAAAAGTGACAAAGAAAGTTTTTGTCTCAAACACATGTAGTTTGATATAAAATTAGAATGTCATGGAAAAAAAAAAAAGGTTAATATATTTTTTTCTTCATTATTATTGCCGGTATCTAAATCATAAGATTTTTTTTCCATAAATTTAACACTACTTTATTATTTATCTTATTTTATGTTATTTATTTATTTTTTATTTTTTGCGCTATTTTAAACATGATATATGTATCATAGCTACCAAGTAATCCATTTTTTGGATACCGGCATAATTTTACAGAAAAATTTTGTTTTATAGCAGTTTCCGGGATTTAATAAGGTGAAAATTTTTATAAAATTATACGGGTATCCAAAAATCGGAACACTTAGTAGTTATGATATATATAATTTTGCATAAAATGGATGCAGCAAATTTTACTTAACTTTTCTTTATAACATATTCTAAGTAAAATACGTTTGCAACTCTAATTTACATTTGTTATGTTTAAGGAAGACAAATAAGGCGCTTTTTTTTTAAAAAAAAATCTAAAATTGTATTAAAATATCATTGCATCATGCTATAGAATATTATAATGTGTTTTTATATAGATAAAAAGAATTGGTAACCGATTAATTTCCTTTTTTTTTTTTTTTTAGAAGCTTTTTATATGAAATTGACTTTGTCATCGTGTCTTCGCCTCACGCTAGTGAATAAGGCGCCTTCATTTTAAAGTAAATATAAGTCATTCCGTTTGTCGCTCCTTGGTTCTGTTGGTTAGAGCGTCACGTTAATAACGCGGTGGTCGAGAGTTCGGTCCTCGGAAGGTCCGGCGTGTTAATATTTGCAGATAATTAGTAGAAAAGATGTCAATTGATACAAGAAAACTTTTCGTTGCTTACACAGTATCCTACGATTTTTTTTTTTTTTTTTTGAGGAGTTTTTTAAGAAGCTTTTTTTTTTTAGATATTTTTCTTTTCTGGTGAAATTTGATTCTGTTTTTAATTCATTTCTGTTCTCGATTATACTGAACGAATTTTGTTCGAGAACTCAATAATTTATGTTTACAAGTTTTGCACTGGTAATTATTTGTCAAATGTTTATTAATTTTTATACGTCTCACGTATTGCTTTGTATGCAAATTATTAATAGAAAACAATCATTAAACTTGTTCTTGTGCATTTATTTGCACTTCTTTGTATCTAGAAGTCAAAGCACCCTGCTCACAAAAGCTAAAAAAAACAATGTTGCCTAAAGAAATATAACTGACCACAAATTATACACAGAATTTTTACACGTAGAAGATTTCACAGTGTGTTTAAATAAATTAATATTTAAATTTATCAATAGTTTTTGTTGTTGTTATTGTACGAGGAGTTAAAAATAGCGAAACAGTTAATAAGAAATTATTTTATTTTTCATGCGCTGTCCATTAAGCTTAGATTTATAAAAAAAAAATTCAGCGAATTAAATGACCAATAACTTCAAGCATTCAAAACAATAGATGTCAAATTTAGGAGAAAACTTTTTCCGTTCTCCTCTGATAAAATTTGCAGTCCAATAAAATGTAGTAAGTTAAAATTATCACAAGAACACAGGGTTTAATTAGATTTTAATTTCTAAAATGTTATGATTCAGTTTTCAGAATTGTAAGTGGAGAAAAAGAGGAAATTGTAAGGGAGAGATGGTGGAAGGGAGGTGGGGGGTAAAACAAAATTAAAAAAAATAATAATAAACATAATAACAATAAGGATGATTATATGCAATAACAACTCAAAACTTTTTATTACATTTTTATTATTTTTTTTTAACTAAAGTTACTGAAATTCAAATACATATGAAAAGAAAACTTTTTAAACAAATGAATAAATGTGTTTATGGGGTAATTAATTCGAGTTTTATGATATTTTTATTTCTAGAAGAATAAAAAACTTAGCATTAAAATTAATATCTGATTTTATTTTCTCAGTTCTCTCCCCCCCCCCCTCTCTCTCTTTTTAAAGAAAAATTTATGTATTTATGCTACATTTAAAATTAATATTTTGTTTGTTTTCTTAGTTTTCCCTCTCCCTATTTTATTTATTTATTTATTTTTAAGAAAAATGTGTGCATTAAGATTATATTTAAAATAATTTCCTGAATAATCTTCTGTTGCACATAATAATGATAATAACAGAGGTATCAGTAATTGTGTAATGAAAATATCAAGAACATAGAGATAAATAAGTAAAAAAAAAAAAAAAAATGTTTCTTATAGATAAGATTAGCAAAAACACATAGCAAAAGAACATATGATTTTGGAAATTATTTTCTTAATTGATTACTTATATTCTTTGTATACAATGCGCTATTTTCAAAAGAATTTTATTTTATTTTCAAACTTTTCAGCTTCTGTTAAAGGAATTCACTCTAAATAGGGCTTTAGAACTGAGCAAACCTACCTTATACGTAAGATCGGTATTAGCTGTATGAAAATAGACGTGAAAAGCGAAATGTGTTCACATGAATACGAGCATAAAAATAATCTATCACATATAAACTAAAAATCCTATTCCTTCTGAACGTGACATATTGGGGTAGCAAGGATTTTAATTCGTTAACAGAAAATAATATATTTAGATGAAAAAATCCAATAAATGTAGAATGATAAAATCATCCTCATAAATGGAATTTTAATTGGAAAAAATCGAGGTATTATTTGTAGTGACAAAAGAGACTTACGTCTAAATGGGGGGGGGGGGGAAGAGCACAGAATCGATAAAAATAAGACGATGGAATTTGCGAGTCTGCCAGTTACAGTCTGAAAGAGAAATTGCTAGATTAATGATAAAAGGATGTTTGTGCATAAAGCGGACTTGACAAAATGAAAAATATTACAGGGTTTTGAGTGATTAACTACTTTTCCAATACACTTTTCATGAATCGTAAAATTAGAATTAAATTTTCAAAGTATCCTCGTCTAAAATATTGAGGCAAAGTTCTCAGTATTTTAAGTGCAATGTCATAACAATCATAAAACATTTCCTTTAAAGTTTTCGTAATATTTATATTTATTTTTCATGAAATAAAAGAAAAGAAAAGAAAAAGAAATATTACAAACGTTAAAAAATTATTAGAATAATTACCAGTTTACATTTTTCTTTGATTTATTATTATTATTATTATTATTATTATTATTCATGCAATAAATCAAGAAAAATAATTTCATCTGTTGTTATAATTTATCTTTTTTCTTTTTAAAAATCTGCCTGCTTTTAATTTTCATAAATATCTTTAGAACTGCATTAAATTGATATATGTTATTCAGATTTTTCCGATTTACTGTAGAATGCTTCATATTAATATAGCATTAATAAATCGTTAATATAGCATAAATACCAGCATCTTAATTTATTCCGGAATATTTTTAGCCCCGCCTTTATTTCGCACCACTTTATTTATGGAATAAATTCATCCAATATGTATAACCATGATAAAAACTGATCAATTACTCTTAAAAAAAAAAAAAAAAAAAAAAAAAAAAGGTATGAAATAGAGGCAGGGCTAAAAAGGCTCCGAATAAATTAAAATGTTGGCATCTCTGATATAGTGCAACTCGTTTGTAAGAAAGGACTCAAAAAAAAAAAAAAAATCAGATATATTACGGCTTAAGAGACTTTTTTTTTAGCACATTTCACGATTTTTATACTATGCTTAACATACGAAATCCACATGCCTTTTTCAGTTCTAATAAACGACCTTTCCTATAGAAAATGACTTAATATACATTGATAATTCATTTGATGGAGTCGCATTTTCTGTTGTCTTATGCGTTTACTTTGTGTTTATGACGCGTAATTACAGTTAAAAAAATTATGGAATTTAAGAAATATACATCGAAATGAAAACGCGGAAAGACAGACATATAATCGGAAGACGTAAACACATACAGTTGTATATTATGGGAAAATGAAAAAATACCATACACACTATACTTAAAAGAATGCAAGATAAATTATATCAATAAGTAAAATGATTTTTTTTGAGATATTGTATACATTCAAAAAAATTTTAATTTTAAAATTACTTTAATAATTTCCATACGTCTGTAATTCTAAAACCTCACTTTATCTTAACGACATCTTTTTCATAAAAATTTAAAAAATCTACGGTTTTTTCTCAATTTTTAAATAAAATCATTATTTATTACCGAGAAATCTTAATACTAATGTATTATCTAAAAAAGGAGAAAATAATATATATATATATATAGAAAGCAAAGAAATAAATAACAAAATCGTAAAATTAGAAACAAATTTGCGTAACAAAGCAAGGAATTTGTGTACGTGACAGAGAAAAACGATTAAAAACAACAGCAGTAATAATAAAAACCTTCATTTCACATCACAAATAATATAATTATGTCAATCCGTCATAATTCCTTCAAAGACGATGTAATTATGATCCATATCTTCGATCTTCCATCATTTTCTTTCAATATCACAGTCACTTTTTTATTCCTCTCACAATAGTTAGAGAGGAAAGTACTCGAATTTTAAGATCGAAATTCAATTTCACGGAGTTATCATAAATCATTTCAGAATATAATGAATAATAATTATATTCAGGTATTTTGATGTTATTTGCATTCAAACGTAACAACATACAGTTGGTTTATTCTAAAAATAAATTTGTAAAAGCTGTTTGGAACTATAATTTTATTTGCAGGGGGTAAGCATGATTTTGAAAAATAATATTAGGTGTTTGAAACAGATCACTTGTATGTAATTAAGGATAATTCTATGATGTAAAATTGATATATATTGATATTTTCCCCTAAGAATTTTCCCAATTGTTGCACGGGGTCATGTTAAACTGTTTATATTATATTTTATTTTTACTAGACCTCAGCGTAAGTTAAATGGGGTAGGGAAGAGCCAAAAAAAAGTATTTTATGAAAGTTATTTTCATGAGTGTATACCTAGAAATCCTTCAGCGCCATCTAGGGTGGGTAACACGAAGTTTTTAATAATAAAGGAAGCATTTTTCTTTCTTTTATTATGTATATATACATAGATAGATAAATAGATAGATTGTGTTATAACGGTAAAATATAATAATTGAAGCGGTATTGGTTCATCTCTATTCTATGTTCTTAAATATGTATATAGATTAAAGAAATTAATATGATTTTCTTTTAATGAGTGATTTAATAATTGATTAAATAAATTAAGTAATAACTGAATGATAATTTACTTTCTTAATTTAATTATTAATGCAATATATATAATGCTTTTTTCAGTTATAAAAAAGACCTATTACAAAGTTTAGTGCTGAACTATTTTAATAGTAGATTATTAGTTGTAAAATTACACATGTTGTGCGAAATAAATCAATGATAGTTAAAATATTATTTAACTAATTGGCTACGCACTGTAGAGAAAATGTCACATTGCAATATGTAAGGGGAGGATGAACAGGTATATTTGTGTACTTTTACATTTCTCATTTATTAACCCTTTGCGGCGCAAGGTAATTTGGATCATTTAAATTACACTGCCACCGGATTACACGAACAAAATTAAAATAAAAGAAATTGACGACTTTTTCTGCTATGTTAAGTAAAATTTTGCTACAAATTTTCCGGGATGACTTTTTGCAATTGAAAATTAAAATTAGGTGATGCTGTGGTGGCATCACCGCTCCTGAAAGGGTTAAAGAAAAATGGGAAAAGCAATGTACTTAAAAAAAAAAAAAAAAAACTATCAAATAACCAACAAGTATACATTCCTTATTAAAAAAAAAAAAAGATTTTTTGATAAAAATACCTCCAATGTATTCTGAAAAAGTAAAATTAAACTAAATAAATAAATTGAATGCACTCACCACCCTTCCCCATCTCCGGGGCACAATGGACAGTGGACCAAACTTTGTTTTTATATTAAACTAGCATAACCTACTTCTCTCTCTCTCTCTCTCTCTCTCTCTAAAATAACACGATACTGTACTATTCGAGTGTAAGGAAAATGACGCAAACTTGCTTAATTTAATAAAATTAAACAAACTTGAAGAAAATCAAAATAAACAAGTATACAATCAAACCAAATATACACATATATAATGTGAAAATATAAGTTTTAATCAGCCTATGTTAAAATTATTAACTAAATATTGAAATATATACTAGTGCTAGTTTATTAAAGAATGTCCGTAATCTTCATACCGTAAACTTTTAATGGTATTTTATTATAAGTATAGTATTTTGTTATTTTCAATTAAACAAAGCAAAATTAACTATTTGTAGATAGTGGTATAAAAGGTACTTATAATCATAGCTGCAAAGTTTTTAATTTATTCCATAATGTTGTTCGCACCCGTGCTTTTTTCCACCACTTGTTTTTAGAGTAATATTCTCCAAAATGTAATTGCGATTAAACTAGAAGAAAATTACTCATCGAGAAAAGTGGTATAAATAAAGAGCGAGTGCTAACAACATGACAGAATAAATTTTGAAAGTTGGCAGCTATAACAGATATGACAACATTTCTGATTTATTCCAGGCATTGTTATTTTTCGTCTTTTTTCACTTTTTTTTTTTTTTTTTTTTTTTTTTAATCCAGTATGTAATTTGTAATTACGATTAAATAAGAAGAAAATTAATCTTTTAAAAGAACGGTGTGAAAAAAAGGCAAGTTCTAACAGGGTTCCCACTAGTCACTATTTTAGGCACCGAAATTTTCGAATAATAATTTTTTAAAGCATTTTTGACGATTAGACTTATTTAATCGTGAAAAATAATTAAAAATAAATAAATAAATAAATACTTTTTTTAATTCCGGTCTCCAAAATAGGGTGGGGGTGGGGGTGGGGGGTAGGAACACTGAACTAAGGGAAATTGGCATGTGCATTATAAAGACATATTTGAAAGTGTAAGTCTAAAATTTCCTGAGGACATACTTAGATTAGATCCCTGTACTTACGACTTCGGGAATATGGATTTTAGGCTTTATAAATATATTAAAAAGATACTAATATTATTTAATGTACTTAAATGTTCACTATCACAATATACTACACTCTATAACAAAAAAAAAAAAAAAAAAAAAAAAAAAAAACGGCGCACCAAGAAGAAGTGGGGACAAAAATTGGTAGATGTGACGTACATGTGGAGAAAAACAACTGGTTACAGTTGCAGAAAATTTGAATGATTTAATCAAGAAAAAGGGCTTCACAAAGTAAACAAGTCAATAACGCGTTGGTCCACTTCTGGCCCTTATGTACTCAGTTATTCGGCTTGGTATTAATTGATAGAGTTGGCAGATGTCCTTCTGTGAAGTATCGTGCCAAATTCTGTCCAATTGTTGCGTTAGATTGGTAAAATCCCGAGCTGGTTGTAGGACTCTTTTTATGATGCTCCAAACGTCCTCAGTGGAACTGAGCTCAACCCCACTGAGCCGCCTATTAAGGGTATTTGAAGTCACTGAAGTACCAGTTGCACGTAGGATCGACGATAATGATGAATTGGTGCTTGATTCCAACAAAACCTGTATGTATGTCAATTTGTGTCCAGTTTGCATTACTCCTTCTTGGTACGTCACTTTTTTTGTTATAGAGTATATTTTCTATTCATTAATATTTCGTATATAATTTTCAGATATTCCTTGAATTTATATATTAATAATCATATTTTTAAAATAATTGTTGTTTTTGAAGTTTAATAAGTTTTTAGAATTCTATCGTAATGCCAAGATATTTATTGTTTTTTCTAGCTGTTTTCAGATATTAGTACTTTACATTATATTTGTATGTATAAATTTAACTAAAATAAACTATTAAATCACTACTTTTACGAAGTTGTGAGCTTTTATAATTTATTCCCGAGCACTTTTTGCCCTGTCTTTATTTCCCACCACTTTATTTATAGAAAGATTTTATCCAATATATAACTGTGATAAATAAGAAAAAAGTAGCACTTAAAAATGTGGTATGGGTGGGACTAACAATGCGCCCGAATAAATTATAAAATTTTGCAATTCTGCATTTAGGCACATTGTAGAGTTGTCCAACTATGCATCGTGAACAAGCAAAATAGTTAACACTGTTAAAATTATGTATGGATTATAAATATGCAAATAAATATTCGGATATAAAAACTACAATATCTTACTAGTCTATAACAGCTGCAGGCCTCGCAGCGTTCCTAAAATTTGACCATAGCCTCCTTAATTAGATGCCTGTCGCGTGGCTCATAAACTCGGCAACAGTTGAAACGGTAGACAGCGCCACCTGGTACAGATTGCGGGATTTTTTTATTCAACTGTAACCTATAATTTTAAGAAGTGACATATGATATATATAATCGACGTTTCTTCGATTCTATTCTCCTTCTATGTATATCATATCCCACTTTTAAATATTTTTGCTGGCTGTTTAATAAAAAATCGTACCAGGTGGCGCTGTCTACCGCTTCAACTGTTGCCAAGCTTCCGAGCCACGCGACAGGCATCTAGTTTAGAAGGCTATGATTTGACGCTCATTTAATTATACTTGCACTACTATGGTAAAATAATACTTTTTTCTTAGTGTTTAGACATGTTTTAGCATCAAAACATTCAAGAAAATTTTTTTAGTTACGATAGTGGTGTCAATATAATAAAATGGCAGTAAAATTTTAAGAACGCTGTGAAGCCTGCAGCTGTTCAGTACTTTTATTCAGAGGTTTAGTATTAAAAAAAGAAAAAAACTTCGACATTTAAAAGTTATTTTGAGTAGCTTAAAATATAAAATTTCTATAAAATGCTTGTTTTAGCTTTCTTCCATGTGTTTTTGACTTTATCACAGTTGCCACCATCCTAATTAATATTCCGTAATGCTGTTAGTACCCGCCCCTTTTTCAACACCACCTAAATTTTTGAGTAATTCTCTCCAAATGTAGTGACTATTTATTAAAACGAAAAATACTCTAAAAAAAGACTCGTGTGAAAAAATATAAAGAGGGTACTAACAATACTACAGAATATTAATTAAGATGTTAGCAACTATACTTTATACAACCAGTACTATGATATCTTCTATGAATCTTCTTATCAACTAAAAGTGTTGGATATTTAATCGATTTAAATAGTGAGAGTCCACTGTATCCCAGCCCCCCCCCCCTTACACGATGTCAGTTAGATAAATTTAGATATTTGAAGTGAATCTTTAGCTATTAATATATATATATATATATATATATATTCGAGTACATACAAAACATCGAGAAGAATTTCAAATATCGACACGTATTTGAAAAACAAAACTGATAGCAAAACTATAAAAACGTTAACGTTTCTGGTTTATAAGTGGACACAAATGTGAATAAAAGTATAACTCAGTGTTCTTACGGCTGCAGCTTTCTATAATCACTCTTCCACCATTATTGTCGCAATATAAAATTCTCACCAACAACTTCTTGGTAGGATTTTTATCAGAATTTCTATAATAATAATAATAATAATTAATAATGTAGTTTTTTATTGCTGTTAATTAATATATGTTCTATCCTAAATTCAAAAAAAGAAAATATTTTTGACAGTAAGCAGTATTTACTGGGTCTACGGGTGGTCAAGTATGTGATATCCTGTCCAGTAATCATCAGTTTCTGGTTGGGTGCTGCGCAATGGACAATTGGCGACGGTCTGAGATTCACACCTAGGGGTGGTCTGAAGACATGCCATCACAATTTTGATCCTCCACAGAGGGGAGCGAAGAAAGTAGGTCTAGATGCATTACCTCTTAGCAATATTCAGAAACACAAAAATAATCGCTGAATATAAGGAGACGTATAATTCAATTTCAGTTCATTTGAATTCAGTTTTAATGAGGAAATTTTTCTCTTTGTCGCGTGACATACGAAGCCGGCCGTACGGACACAGAAATACCGAACGTGTGAGATGCGACGCCGACCAAGAAGGGGTCGACTGTACAGTGTATATTTAAGAAGAAATTTATTTTAACACTTTTACGACCGCGTGTTTTTGTCTTTTTGACAGTAAAGTCCGCCTGTGGGCGTTATTCTCCCAAGTTACAATATTTCAGAACAAAATTTTCTATAATCCGATTCATATTACAAATGGATATACATTATAATAACACTCTTTTTCTAATCAAAGTATTTATATCCATAGTATGTTGGTTGTATCAAATATGAATATTGTGTATATTTTTAAGAAATAAATGGCATACAAATTGTAAAAGAAAAGGCCACTGTCGGAGTTACAGATTTTCAAATGACGTGAATCTACGTCAGCGGTCACGAAAGTTTTAAGATGGTAGTAGTGGAAGAGTATTTATAAAAATTCGGCCGTGAGAGCTCTATAACTAACAAGCATATAAATGCATAAAAAACGTATCCAAGCTTTTAAAGATATCCTAATGAACAGTCATGTATTGTCGCATGCTAAGGTTTTTATCTTCACGTATCGTATTCACCTTCAATGTAGTTTATTTAGTTTGTTGGTTAATTGGGTTTTATGTCGCAGTAGTGGCACGCTATAGGCATACTTGCCAACCATCTCATTATGAACCGTACAATTTTTAGTACCCGCCTTTTTTTTAACACCAGTCATTTTTTAGAGTAATTTTATTCTTATTTAATCGTAACAACATTTGGAGAGAATTACTCTAAAAATAAAATGGTATGAAAAAAGGGGCGTTTTTTCAAAGGACGTTAACAATTGTACGGTATGGTTGGCGATTATATATAGAGAACTGACGACGGGCTGGGAATCATGCTTAGAGGTGGTCCGGAGACATGCCATCAAAATTTTGATCCTTGACGGAGGAAATGACTCCCCCACTTTAATAACCCCAAGAGGAATAATTTAGGTGGTAACATGGAGAACATTGCAGCCATTAAGTTTTTATTTTCCCCAGCCACCATTAGACAATTTATTTAAATTTATATATTTATCAATTGGCGAGTTTTAGAGTTTGAACAGTAATACAAGTGACAAAAAATATTGTGATTGAATCATCAATCTAAATGTTTTATAAACATAATAATTTATTAAATATATACATATATATAATAAATTATGCCAATACTTCTAATTTATATATTCCGAAGTATTGTTAATCCTCTCCTTTTTTTTTTTTTTTTCCGCACCACGTTTTTTGTAGATTAATCTTCTTCAATACGTAATTATGGTTAAATAATATAAAAAAAATTCTCTTCAGGAGAGAGCTGTAAGAAAAGGCGGATATTAACAATACTCCGGAAAATAAATGAGAAATTTTGGCGCCAGCAATTTAAAATTATTCCAGTACACTATTAATACCGGTCTTTTATCCACGCTACTTTATTTGTAGACTAATTTTCTCCAATATATATGTAATTATGATTACAGAGCTGCCAACTTTTTAATTTATTCCGATCCATTCTACCACAAGACATACTTTACCCAAAAATGTTTGGGCCCGGTTAAAGGGGTGGTAGAAGAGCCGCTAGGGAGTGACACTTTAAAATTTCTAATGGGAAGGTATGTCTTGTGATATATCCCTGGAAATGTCTCTTCAAGACAATGAATTTGATATAAATAGTTTTGTCCTGCAGTTGTTATTAAAGATGATACATAAGTATAAAGTCCACATTTCAAAAGTTTAAAAACTCATGTATCGCCTTTAATAATCATCATAGGGCAAAACTATTTATATTAAATTTATTGTCTTGAAGAGACGTTTCAAGGGATGTATCACAAGCATACCTTCCAACATGAAATTTTAAAGTGCACCCCCTCCATCCTCTAGCCCCCACAGGCCCAAACTTTTTTCACCAAAAGATGTCCTTCTCGAATTCACTAAATACGTGTTTCAACATTTTTCAGAATTCCGACTCATTTTCGAGTTAGGAGGGGAGGGGGACTTTTGGAACACCCTGTATATATATATATATATATATATATATATATATGATGAAAATATTTTGCGCTTTACATATCAACTCCCATTTATGATCCCATACCTTTTTAAAGATTTCAAGTCATTATCTCGAAGATGTTAAGAAAAAACTCAATTAACTAAAACACAATGAGTTTCGTAATTTTTGCATTTACAAATATGAAAATAAAAGCATTCATTATTATCTAAGCTGCGCTTCTTGTTCTGGTATCAAAATTTAACATTTTGCTAAGTATTGCACCTAGACCAATTTAATACGGGTAGTGTAATAATTTATCTTTTATTTTTTAGAAAGGCTTTTAAAACTTATTTTAGTATGAATATAATTAACTTAGTTTTCTCTTAGAGAATGAAAAATGGTCCGTGAATCAGGGAACATATTACAAATGGACTCCTTGAAGCAGAAGTTAAGTAAACTAAAAAGACGCTCTTTTCCCAGAGGTAACCGATTATCTACTAAAGAAAAACAGAAGCGGAAATCAGGGGATATAGATAGGATAATATTTTAAACGATCCTAATACTCAAATGAGTTTGAGAATATTTACTTTAAACTATCTATAATTAAAGTGAATTGAAGCTCAAATACGTTTTAAGATAGCCGCAGAAAGTGATTAAAGAAAGTTAACATGATGATAATCACACATATTTATTTGAGAAACATTTTATTATAATAATACATTTACAATAGCATTTCCCAGATTTTCAGTAATTTCAAATTAACTAAAAAAAAAAAAAAATCAGATTGTAGTAGATAAAATTTTGTAGACAGGTTTAATTATTTTTCTTTTGTACAGCTTGTCATACATGGGAAATTCATTTTTTATATGTTAAACAAATTCTTTAGAAAATATTTAAACTTAACATATAAAAAAATTAAAAACACATTTTTATTATCGGTATTAATGCCATTTTAAAACACTATTTAGCTTCATGGTAAGGTATAAAAAGGATGCAGCGCGTGCTAGTATAAAAGTTCCGAACTTGTTAGGTTCTCGAGCAACTTTTAACCAAACCAGAGTTACCAACTTTTATAATTTATTTCGGAGCATTTTTGGCATAGCCTTCTTTCCATACCATTTTTTTTTTTTTTTTTTTTTTTGAGTGTAACTTTTTCCTAATTAGGTATCTAGTTGCCAACTTTAGCTTGTTTGGCTACTGGAAAATTTTAATAAAAATTTTATTTTACTTAATCAGGGAAAACCATTACAATTAGCTGATTAAGTAAAATAAATATTTCTATTAAATTTCTCCGGTAGCCAAAAAGTGCTAAGTTGGCAACTATGATTAGGTAGGCGGGAAAGTTGTAACACACTGAATTAAACAACTGATACCTGAAATTTATCCTGGACAACATTTATATAACCTTTAAGAAGTTATTTACCTTCTTAAAAGCGCAGTTGCCAACATTTTAATTTATTGCGGAGTATTTTTAGCCCCACCTTTATTTGGCACCACTTTATTTATAGAACAATTTTCTTCAATATATAACTATGATGAAATAAGAACAAATTCTTCTTAAGGAAAAAAAAATACAGTGGTAGGAAATGAAGGCGGGTCTAACAATGCTCAGGAATAAATTAAAATGTTGTCAATTCTGTAAAAGTTATAAGTATTGTCCAGGATAAATTTACCGTGTTAGTTCTTTAACTCATTACAACACAACTTTCCTACCAGCCTAATCGTTTATCGTAGTTATATATTGGAGAAAATTACTCTATGAATAAAAGGGTGTGAAGTAAGGGGGGGGGGGGGAGGTAACAATGTTTCGGAATAAATTATAAAACAGGGATACCACGGGCTGTATTTTTTCCTTGACTCTTCCACCAGAATTTTTTTTTATAGTGAACTTCAATAATATATTTCATCGATAAGTTAACATAAAAATTGCTGTATGAATGTTCTAGTGGTAGAGTATGGGGAAAAAGACGGATCCGTGACAACCCTGTAAAAGTTGGCAACTTTGTCAAACAACTTCTAAACTTTCAAAAAGAAAAAACAAATTGCACAGCACTCATAGGTTACAAAATATTTTTCAGTATTAATATTGAATTTGAAAATTACTTTCTGCGCCCGTATCTAAATAAGCTAAAAATGGAACTTGAATTTAAGAGAAAATTAAAGTTCGCATACACTATATAGATTAACTCTTAAGCACTTTGTAAGCTTTGTAACTTTTTTAATTTTCAATAAGCAAAGAATAAGTACAGTAGTAGTCACTGGGCATGGCAACATTTCTAATTTATTTCGGAGCAGTGTCAGTACCCACCTATATTTTATACCTTTTTTTTAAGAAAAATTTTTCTTATTGAAACGTAATTACATGTTGATAAAATTAATCTATAAAAAAGTGGTGTAAAAAATGCTTACAGCGCACCGGCATGGATTACAATTGTGGGCATATCAGACTATATAACTATCTTATTACTTACAAAACTTTGAATAAACACCCTAAAATGCAATAATGGTGCAATAATGCAATAATAAAATGCTCCCATATTATTTATATAACTAAGTGTCTGATGTCAGTCTCAATGTTGAGTTAAAGTGTATGTCGAGCATTTAATTTATGTCCTATAGAACAGAACCCGTCCATCTTCATTAGTTTGCAATTGATCTGTTTTGTTTTTTTTTTTTTTTCTTTTAGATGATTTTCTATAATTGAATTCGACTTTGATACATAAATTTCGAAATTAATAGGCATTCCTGGATATATGCATTATTAAGTTTATCTCAGAAATAAAAATACACTGCTCACTTACATAAATATCTATATATGATATACATACATGTATATATATATATCATATATATTTTACACATTAAAATGAAAATACAATTAACATGGGCAGCTTGTTTGTAAAGCAAATTACAGCCTTAGGAAGTTAAAGATACTGAAACGAATTTTATATCTATCTATATATATTTTTAGACTTTCATTTCAGAATAAAATAAATGAATAAATAAATAAACAAAATAAAAACTTTGATTTAACGTAAGAAAAAAATGCCAGTTAAACTAAAAGTACAATCAATAAATCAATATCTTAACATTTCAGATTTGAAAAATGCTTGCTTCAAGAGAGTTTGCCAAAGCATCTGCTTTGCGGTTCAGTATTTCTTCTCAAATTATCATAAGAGGTAATTTTTCGAAACCCTTTCAACAAGAAGAATTAAGTAGTTTTTCTTTCCAGTAGATAAAGCTTAAGGTCTTAAAACATGAAACCAAAATTAACTCAAAGACATAAAAACTTTTCTTCTAGAAAATAAAAACTTTCTTCTTTTTCGCATGAAAAGAAAATTTTGCTCTCTCAAGCAAATTTTATTCGTCTTATTTTAAAAGTATATACTCTTTTCTTTTTTGAGAATAGAACATTTTAGTGAATGTCCCGAAAAAATAATTTAAATATACCTGAACAGCAAAGATTTTAATTCATTATATTTCTAAAGGATTTTTTTCACTTATGAAAATAAAGTAAATTGTTAATTTTTATTTTTAAAAAAATGTCTCTGATTATTTCAAAAACTTTAAAAGTGTAGATTTTTATTCATAATGGTGCAAGAGACAAAAGGTAAGTTATCAAAATTTTGAATATTTAAACGAAAACGTTTATACTCAGCAAAAAAATTATTTTGCTTTGCTGTTGTATTATATAAACCATGACCATTTATTACATTTTTTACAAGTGGGTTAAAAAAATTTTCTAAACACATAATATATATATATATATATATATATATATATAAGGGTCCAAATAGATTTTTGGGACTGCTGAAAATGTTTCTAATTAGTCAGAAGTTTGCACTTTTTGCCCTTTTGCGAACTTTGACAAATGCCAAAAATCCAATAGAATTCGTAATTTGCTTTAGTTAATAATATTATAGCAATTACAAAATAGTGGGTGGTTTTTTGTCAATGCTACAAATTAGATCGAAATATTCAACATTCCACCCTCATGTATAAAAAATATGTACAGTCGGGGAAAAAAAAAAAACGCAGCACTCAATGTAACTCCGTTGCTTTTCAATGCACAAAAATGTAATAGGTGTCATTCGACGGGGAATTGAGAGTAGATTCAGAAAATGAACGGAAATTTTGAATTGGGGGTCGTCTACATATTAAAACGCGCACCAACTTTGATTTTTTTCAATGGTAATGCCCCATTTTTATTTTATATTTGAATTCCTAGGATCGCGACAATGCGAAAAAGTATATTGGTTGTATATTTTGCTTAATTTTTCACAGAGTTATAAGCGTTCAAAGTTTGAAGGTGCTAATGTTAAATTCATATTTCAAACTTTTATTAATATCTTCACAAAAAATAACTTGATCGATATAATTCTTTTTTTACGAGATACAGTGAAGAAACCCAAACATAATCCATCATTAATTTTGATTCTGAAAAATATTTTTAATTCTGAAAAATATTAATAAATTCATATTCATAAAAATTATGAATTATGACCTATATTAATTTTTACATAAAATGAATCCTAATGCTGAAAAATATGGGTGTGCAAATTTGCAGCTCATTCCAGTTATTAGTTTTCGAGATATAAATAAATCTTTCTTTTGGAGTGGTTTAGGGGGCCGTCTCTTAAAAAATTTTGAATGAGATAACGAGGCAAATCTTAAAAAATAACGGAGAAAATTGAACAAAATACTTTTATTTTTTATTTAAGGGTCAAATTATATAACAACAATGTCAAATGCAAAGAAATGAAACAAAAATGTTAATTTTTAGACATTTGTGTTAGTATCAAGAATTCCTGTTTTCTAAAGCCCCGCCTTTTATCATTCTTCAAAACAAAACAATACAGAAACGAAAAGTGAATGTGACTTTGAGTATTCGTGTTAAACCCCTTATTTTACATTGATAAAAATATACACAAGTGGTATTTACTTCATCGATTACTGGTGATAAATTTAGAATCCTTTAAACGAACACTAGAAGAAAAAATTAACTAAATAGGCGGGGTTTACTGTTTGAAATACTCTCAAAATAAAATATTTCAAAACAAATTTTCTGTACCACAATTATATTACAGATGGATATATATTATAACTATATTCTTTCTAATTAATATATTTCTATCCATAGTAAATTTTATTGCAAAAATATGAACACTGGGTACATGCTTAAGAAATAAGTAACACACAAATTACGAAAGAAACGCCCACTGGCATTGTTACAGATTTTCAAATGATGTGAATCTACGTCAGCAGTCGCGAAAGCGTTAATTAAGAAATTATATTTTCATAGAAATTATAAAACAAATCGTACAGTTCCAAAGAGTTCAACTGACCCAAAACTGGTAAGTGCTATTAAAATTGTTTAATATTTTACTTTATGAAACCTTACAATAATTTATCCGAAAAGATTTAGTTTATGCGTTGTTGTATATATGTATATATATAACTATATTATTTCAGCTTGTATATTATGTTACACGTACGAAAGAAAATTTAAGCTTTATTGGTGATCAGTATATCCATGATAGATACTTTTTAATTGAAAAATATTGCACTTTTATAAAAAGTATTGTCTGACCAATCGTAAGTGAAATGTATTTAAATATACCTAAAATTATCTAAAAAAGTACTAAAGTATATACATATCCAAAAAACTAAATTCATGATAATTAAGATACTGCAAAGGTGTTGTTTTTATTTCTTCTTATAACTCATTTTTTCTTGAAATATTTCCGGTGTGAAACAGTATAATTTTGTCTAGTTCTTGTAGGATCTTAATTTTATTTTTCTATATTTAGAGATAGCCCCCTAACACATTTTTGATCATAACTCTATGAATACTAAAGATAAAGTATACAAACAGTATACTTTTCCGCACTGCCAGACTCTCAGAAATTTCAATATGAAGTCAAAATTGGGTGTTACTATTGAAAAAATCAAAGTTGGCGCTCATTTTAATATGTAGATGACCCCTAATTCAAAATTCGACGACATTTTCAGAAAGTGCATTTCATTTCCTGTTGAATGGTGTCTATTAAGTTTTTCTGCGTCAATTAATAACGAAATACCATCAAGTGCTGCGTTTTTTTTTTTTTGTTGTTTTTTTTTCCCCGACTGTACATAGAACATAGTACCACGTGCTACATAGATAGAAATAGTGGCAGTACTGTGAGAAAAAATATATTATCTACGTGTAAAATATAGAAAATAGTTTCCATATGAATAGGTATGAACATTTGTATCGAACTCTTGAAAAAAAAAAAGACACGTCACAAAATGGCATATTTCAATTTATGTCAGTAAAAAATACGTATGAAGTGCCATAACGGGCACGCAAGTGTTCACATCTCTATCTTGAAATTTAGCTTCCCGAGAGAAGTTGCACAAGCTTTAATGTCGGCTAGATAATGTTTAATGGTATTCTTTAAGCTTATTTCTCTAAAATACTGCATTTTTAAGTTGTGTCATTTTTCTTGATAGAGTGTGGTTTTGGCAAACTGATTGCCAATTTCACATATCGCACTTCAATAAAAATTCGTCAAAGTTCAAAAGACTACTACTATAATGAATGATCACCCGCATAAAAATTATGTATAAATGTGAACTATGAAATTATACATAAATAAAAATTTAAAAATCACACTTTTATTTCTAATTGTATTAAAAATTCCACTTTATCGGATATGGATAGTATAAATGTATGCAAAACTTCAGCTTAGTCTTATGGTAAGAAGTGGGTTAGTAGAATGGAAAAACAAAATTTGTATTGAAGTTGAGAGCGTAGACTCTCAGGCCCCGCCTAAGTCTGCTACTAATTGATCATGCACTGTCACTAGAATTATACATACATGCAAAATTTAAACTTAGTTCGACGTTAGGAAGAGAATTAAAATTCGAAAAGAAATTTTGAACTGGAATTAGGAGCTCAAGATCCCTAGAAACCCCAATCCTGAATCTGTTACAGAGCTGCCAACCTAATCCGGCAAATTGTTAGTACCGCCCGTTTTTCTACACCAGTCATTTCTTAGAGTTTTTTTCTTCTTAATTCATCGTAAATATATTTGAAGAAAATTACTTTAAAAATTAAGTGGTGTAGAAAAAGGGGCGGTACTAACAATTTTCCGGATTAGGTTGGCAGCTCTGCTGTTACTACTTGAGCATGTATTGTCATTGGAATTATATATGTATATATATATATATATATATATATATATATATATATATATTCAGCATTTAAGATCAATCGGTTGATAGGAGTTAGGTTAAATTTCGAAATAAAAATTTTATCAAGAGTTGGAGGCCCAAGAATACCAGGTCTTCCTCCAAGTCTGTTGCTGCTTGAGCATGTAGTGTCTTCTGAGTTATACATGCATGCCAAATTTCAGCTCGGTCTGCTAATAAAAAAAAATGGGTGAAAATTCAGTTCCTAGATTTGACCTACAAAAATCAGAGCTGCCAACCTAATCCGGCAATTTGTTAGTACCGCCCATTTTTCTACACCAATTAATTTTTAAAGTAATTTTCTTCAAATATATTTGCGATGCATTAAGAAGAAAAAAACTCTAAGAAATGACTGGTGTAGAAAAAGGGGCGGTACTAACAATTTGCCGGATTAGGTTGGCAGCTCTGAAAATAAACAAACAACATACTTGCCAACCATCTCATTAATAACCGTGCAATTGTTAACGCCCCTTGAAAAAACGCCCCTTTTCTCACACCACTATATTTTTAGAGTTATTCTCTCCAAATGTTGTTACGATTAAATAAGACTAAAATTATTCTAAAAAATTATTGGTGTGAAAAAAAGGCGGGTACTAAAAATTTTACTGTTCATAATGAGATGGTTGGCAAGTATGAAACAATATACCAACTTAAATAAAAACGTGTAAAAATAACAGGGATGGAACACGGGCGCAGAATTCATACCGGAATCTGTTTAAGAAATTTTACTACCTATAATATCGTTGATTTAAGAAGTAGAAAATTTTCTTACATTGATAGTGGTATGAATACTGCGCCTGTGTTCCATCCCTGAAATAAGTATCAGTAGTATCATTTTTATCAAGGGACATGTTGCTATCTCATCAACGTATTTAAATTTTATAGATGCTGTAAGACTGATAGATAACCAATCTAAAGTTTTCCAGGCAGGCCAATATTTTCATTTATTCTGGAAAACTCTTTTTTTTTCCCACATCACTTTATTTGTAATGAAATTTTCTCTAATATGTAACTACAACTGAAAGAAGAAAAATACTTTTCAAGAAATTTAGTGTGGAAATAAATAAAAAATAAATAAATAAATAAAATAATAATAATAATAATAATAAAGCGGTCTCTAACAATATTCCGTAATTAAAAAAAAAAAAAAAGAAGCATCTGGGTTTCGTGCATTTACATCGACATGCTTGAAATTTGAAATTATCATAATTCCTAAATATCACTTTTTTAGTTAATGCAAAGCCAACTTTGTTAATTTTACAGAAAAAGGGAATAAAAATGGTACATTAAACATACCTCTTTGCTTGATGTTAAAATGTGGTTCAAAATCACAAAGCAATGTTATTTCATATGATGTTTTATGATATTGTCATACCTGCCAACACCTTAATTAATATTCTGTATTATTGTTAGTCCGGTCTTTTTTTTTTCTCACAGCTGTAATTTTGGAGAGTATTTTTCTTCTAATGTAATCATACTCACGTTTGTAGAATATTGCTCTCAAAAATTACTGGTGTGAAAAAATAGGCAGGCCTAACCATACTACACTGCAAATAGAAGTGTCTTAAATTCCGACAGAAATGTGTCTGAAATACCAATTTAGACACAAAAATGTGTGAAACACGTAAGGATACAAATTTTCAGACACCACACACGTCTCAATTTAAGACACATAGGAGAGACTGGGGTTAGTTGTGCCAGAGGGCAAGTAGTGCCATCGAGCTTCCTGAATGAGCCGGTAGGTTTCAGAACCTGTCGCGTCATGTAAGTGAACAGGTTGATTATTGTAGTATGCTGTGTACGTTTGGAAGTATAACGTTGCTTTGGTTTCGAGATAAAATTATTTATCGTGTTTCCTATTGGAAAAGTAAATTTTGTGACCTTCGTTGGAATCGTCATTGCCACGAGGGATCGTGAGATATGTAAACTTCTCTAACAATATTTGAATACTTATATTTTGAGCTGCTATTCTATGTATTTCATTTGTTAATCATAGCAACCTTTCGGAAACTAATGGATAAAGTTCAAAACGGCGTATCGCGGGGCTAGTTGTGACGAAGTGTAGGAGGCAAGTTGTAACAGTATCACTACTTGCCTCGACATGATTTTTAATGCAGGTTTATATATTTCAGAAGAAAATGGTGCGAAATTACAAAAGGCATACAGAAAGAGCTAAGGCTACTTTAGAAGAATATGAGAGGGCTACAAAAGAAGTAAATTTCAGAAGGTGCAGTTTAAGGAAAGCCAAAGAACTGTTTAGTGTAAATACAGTATCACTTCTTAAATATATGAATAAAAAGAAGAGTACTAATACGAAAGAAAATATTGAAATGGGATATAAAAAGCCCCGTATGATATTCATGCTATAGGAAAAGGCCAAACAGTGTTTAAAAAAAATACCTACGTTGTTGAAAATGAAGTAGCAAGAATCGGATAGCTCTAAGGGTGTCGAAAATAGCTTATGTCTATTAAAAGCAAAAACTATTTTATTTATGTGACAAAAATTTTAAGTTAAAATACATTTCAAAACAAAAAATACATATAAAAACACATATTTTGTGTTTTTATATGTATAATACATATTTTGTGTACGTTAAAGCTTATGTCTAGTTTGCTTGGAGCAATGCAAAATTTCTAGACCCACAGAAAATTGGGTGCAATGCATGAGATGTAAAAGATGGGCTTATGTCAAATGTACCAAAAATGAGCCTTATTATGTTTATATTAAATGCAAATCAGACGCTGAAACAAGTGATGACAATGAGTGATTAAAAATATAGGTAGGCCTATAGTATATATTATCATTAACTTATTTTATTAATTAATATTATTAACTTACACGTTGTAGTAAGCTACTGAATCAAAGATCAATATGTACAAAGATTTGTGTTGATCTACTTAAATTTCTTTCCTCATTAACACAGATTTTTTCTTTATTTCTATCGTTAAGTGTCTCTAAATGTAGCTTTATATAAGACTAAGAGTTTACAAGTGTTAGTAATTTAACTATTTTTTTTTCACTTGGTTTACAGTGTTATTAAAAAAAATTAAAGTGTTTTTATTTGTTAAGAACGATATAAATGAGTAAAATTTTCTATGTTGATTTAAAATATTGCATTTAATTATCTTTCTCACATAATTTGTGTTGTATATGTCATTTGTATGTTACAATGTGACCCAAACATGCCACTACTAGCCCCGCTACTGGGCAAGTTGTGACAATTTCGTTGTTACGCAGAATTCATTTTGTGGTATGAAAAACGTTAATAATATTAGTTTTACAAATATCGGGTGCGTTAAAAAATGTATACACAGTTTAAACCGTCATAGAAAATATATGTTCCGTTTTACAAGGTTCAGTTGCTGGAAATGGAAAGCTTAAAGTCGAATTTGAAACATAAATGCACTTTCTGATGCAAATATCGTTACTGTTCAAAATGGCGGCCTTCAGCATCAATACATTGCTGAGTACGAGTCTCCACTGATTGCGTACACCGTACATTGCACCAACGTGTCCAATGGGATTTCTGCGCACACCGCTTGAATCTCATTTCAAAGTGTATCTAGGTTACGTGGTTTGCGTTTGTACACCTCATGTTTTACTGTGCCCCATAAGAAGAAATCCAGCGGCGTAAGGTCTTGAGAGCATGGAGGAAACTTGATTGGTCCCCTACATCCTATCCACTGGCCTGGCAAATTTTGATCCATGTATGCTCGTGCGTCGCGATGATAGTGCGGCGGGGCGCCATCTTATTTGAAATTGAACCTTGTAGCACGGGAAATACAGTTCCTATGACGGTTCAAAGTCTGTATACATTTTTTTGACGCACCCGGTATATTACGAAAGGTTTATTCTCTGATATGATATGCTAAATGTTTCACTTCAGTTCAAATCTTACAGCTAATATCAAAAATGACGAAAACGTCACTACTAGCCCCGGTCTCCCCTAAATGTCTTTATAAAAATAGACTAAGTTTAAGTGTTTGAATAATACTGATATGTCTGAAATTTAGACACATTACAGTTTTGACACTTGGAAATTAAGACTTTTTACAATTCAGACACTTAGAAATTAAGACATTTTACAGTAGTGTTTTAGTTTATTTTCCCATCCGCTTCATTTATAATAATGTTTTATATAACAAGTGCATAAGATATTTAGATCTTTTTAGTTTTATGTTATTGAATTTTGAAAGAAAAAGAAATCGAATTTTTAAGCAAGTAATCTTGAACAATCCGTACGCGAATGCTTTTTAATTTTTTAATTTGATTAAAAAAATATCCCCATGAGTTCCTACATATCAGTGTAAAACAACCAATTTTCTAGTTTTCATTTAAATAATTTGTTTTCTGTTAAATGTAAGTTTTAAAAAAAAGAGATAGAAAAAAAAAAAAAGAAAGAAAAGAAAAGAAACCGTTTTCGAAATATCATAGGCTACACTTTTCGCATATTTATCATACATTTTATAAAAAGAAAATTTACTAAAAATTTACGCATAAAATTTAAAATAGAAATGTATATTAAGCTTTCGGTATTTTGTCGATAATTTTATTTAAAAAAAAAAAAAAAAAAATATATATATATATATACAAATTTATTAAAAGATAAATTTACGATTTGTTTGACGAATACTACATATCTACTCTACTAACCAAAGAAATTTTAATGTTGATGATTGTCGCTCAGTCGGTTGGTCGCTGTGGTTTGTCAATCCAAAGTTCCTCAGTTCGAGTCCAACCTGTCGTAGAGGTTTACTATGTGTGAAAGTTTTCGCGCAAGCATTTTATTTATGCTCTAGCAAATTCTATATCCATTTTTTAACCGGTAACTAAATCACACGCATTTTTTTAATGAAAAATGAGAGTTAAAAATGTCTGCTTTAAGTCACCTCAAGTGTCTTAAATCCAATCACATTTATGTCTTAACTTAAGACATCCTACGTGTCTAAAAATTTAAGACATGATTTCATGTCTTACAATATGACCACCTATTTAAGACATTTATATGACTGAATTTCAGACACATAAATTTGCAGTGTACGAAATATTAATTAGTATGTTAGCAGGTATGTACTGCTAACAAGCGCAGTTGCCAAGATCGTTAATTTATTCTGGAGTATTTTTAGCCCTACTTTATTTCACAACACTTAATTTATAAAATATTTTTCTATAATATGAAACTACGATAAAATAAGGAAAAAAAAATACTCTTATAAAAAAAAGTAATATGAAAAAAAACGCGGGTCAAAAAATACTCCGGAATAAATTAACGAACTTGACAACTCAGAACAAGTCTTCAAATTGTTTTATGTATTCGTCAAAGTTCAAAAGACTACTACTATAATGAATGATCACCCGCATAAAAATTATGTATAAATGTGAACTATGAAATTATACATAAATAAAAATTTAAAAATCACACTTTTATTTCTAATTGTATTAAAAATTCCACTTTATCGGATATGGATAGTATAAATGTATGCAAAACTTCAGCTTAGTCTTATGGTAAGAAGTGGGTTAGTAGAATGGAAAAACAAAATTTGTATTGAAGTTGAGAGCGTAGACTCTCAGGCCCCGCCTAAGTCTGCTACTAATTGATCATGCACTGTCACTAGAATTATACATACATGCAAAATTTAAACTTAGTTCGACGTTAGGAAGAGAATTAAAATTCGAAAAGAAATTTTGAACTGGAATTAGGAGCTCAAGATCCCTAGAAACCCCAATCCTGAATCTGTTACAGAGCTGCCAACCTAATCCGGCTAATTGTTAGTACCGCCCGTTTTTCTACACCAGTCATTTCTTAGAGTTTTTTTCTTCTTAATTCATCGTAAATATATTTGAAGAAAATTACTTTAAAAATTAAGTGGTGTAGAAAAAGGGGCGGTACTAACAATTTTCCGGATTAGGTTGGCAGCTCTGCTGTTACTACTTGAGCATGTATTGTCATTGGAATTATATATGTATATATATATATATATATATATTCAGCATTTAAGATCAATCGGTTGATAGGAGGTAGGTTAAATTTCGAAATAAAAATTTTATCAAGAGTTGGAGGCCCAAGAATACCAGGTCTTCCTCCAAGTCTGTTGCTGCTTGAGCATGTAGTGTCTTCTGAGTTATACATGCATGCCAAATTTCAACTCGGTCTGCTAATAAAAAATGGGTGAAAATTCAGTTCCTAGATTTGACCTACAAAAATCAGAGCTGCCAACCTAATCCGGCAATTTGTTAGTACCGCCCATTTTTCTACACCAATTAATTTTTAAAGTAATTTTCTTCAAATATATTTGCGATGCATTAAGAAGAAAAAAACTCTAAGAAATGACTGGTGTAGAAAAAGGGGCGGTACTAACAATTTGCCGGATTAGGTTGGCAGCTCTGAAAATAAACAAACAACATACTTGCCAACCATCTCATTAATAACCGTGCAATTGTTAACGCCCCTTGAAAAAACGCCCCTTTTCTCACACCACTATATTTTTAGAGTTATTCTCTCCAAATGTTGTTACGATTAAATAAGACTAAAATTATTCTAAAAAATTATTGGTGTGAAAAAAAGGCGGGTACTAAAAATTGTACTGTTCATAATGAGATGGTTGGCAAGTATGAAACAATATACCAACTTAAATAAAAACGTGTAAAAATAAGTATCAGTAGTATCATTTTTATCAAGGGACATGTTGCTATCTCATCAACGTATTTAAATTTTATAGATGCTGTAAGACTGATAGATAACCAATCTAAAGTTTTCCAGGCAGGCCAATATTTTCATTTATTCTGGAAAACTTTTTTTTTTTCCCACATCACTTTATTTGTAATGAAATTTTCTCTAATATGTAACTACAACTGAAAGAAGAAAAATACTTTTCAAGAAATTTAGTGTGGAAATAAATAAAAAATAAATAAATAAATAAAATAATAATAATAATAATAATAAAGCGGTCTCTAACAATATTCCGTAATTAAAAAAAAAAAAAAAAAAAAAAAAAAAAAAAAAAAAAAGCATCTGGGTTTCGTGCATTTACATCGACATGCTTGAAATTTGAAATTATCATAATTCCTAAATATCACTTTTTTAGTTAATGCAAAGCCAACTTTGTTAATTTTACAGAAAAAGGGAATAAAAATGGTACATTAAACATACCTCTTTGCTTGATGTTAAAATGTGGTTCAAAATCACAAAGCAATGTTATTTCATATGATGTTTTATGATATTGTCATACCTGCCAACACCTTAATTAATATTCTGTATTATTGTTAGTCCGGTCTTTTTTTTTTTCTCACAGCTGTAATTTTGGAGAGTATTTTTCTTCTAATGTAATCATACTCACGTTTGTAGAATATTGCTCTCAAAAATTACTGGTGTGAAAAAATAGGCAGGCCTAACCATACTACACTGCAAATAGAAGTGTCTTAAATTCCGACAGAAATGTGTCTGAAATACCAATTTAGACACAAAAATGTGTGAAACACGTAAGGATACAAATTTTCAGACACCACACACGTCTCAATTTAAGACACATAGGAGAGACTGGGGTTAGTTGTGCCAGAGGGCAAGTAGTGTCATCGAGCTTCCTGAATGAGCCGGTAGGTTTCAGAACCTGTCGCGTCATGTAAGTGAACAGGTTGATTATTGTAGTATGCTGTGTACGTTTGGAAGTATAACGTTGCTTTGGTTTCGAGATAAAATTATTTATCGTGTTTCCTATTGGAAAAGTAAATTTTGTGACCTTCGTTGGAATCGTCATTGCCACGAGGGATCGTGAGATATGTAAACTTCTCTAACAATATTTGAATACTTATATTTTGAGCTGCTATTCTATGTATTTCATTTGTTAATCATGGCAACCTTTCGGAAACTAATGGATAAAGTTCAAAACGGCGTATCGCGGGGCTAGTTGTGACGAAGTGTAGGAGGCAAGTTGTAACAGTATCACTACTTGCCTCGACATGATTTTTAATGCAGGTTTATATATTTCAGAAGAAAATGGTGCGAAATTACAAAAGGCATACAGAAAGAGCTAAGGCTACTTTAGAAGAATATGAGAGGGCTACAAAAGAAGTAAATTTCAGAAGGTGCAGTTTAAGGAAAGCCAAAGAACTGTTTAGTGTAAATACAGTGTCACTTCTTAAATATATGAATAAAAAGAAGAGTACTAATACGAAAGAAAATATTGAAATGGGATATAAAAAGCCCCGTATGATATTCATGCTATAGGAAAAGGCCAAACAGTGTTTAAAAAAAATACCTACGTTGTTGAAAATGAAGTAGCAAGAATCGGATAGCTCTAAGGGTGTCGAAAATAGCTTATGTCTATTAAAAGCAAAAACTATTTTATTTATGTGACAAAAATTTTAAGTTAAAATACATTTCAAAACAAAAAATACATATAAAAACACATATTTTGTGTTTTTATATGTATAATACATATTTTGTGTACGTTAAAGCTTATGTCTAGTTTGCTTGGAGCAATGCAAAATTTCTAGACCCACAGAAAATTGGGTGCAATGCATGAGATGTAAAAGATGGGCTTATGTCAAATGTACCAAAAATGAGCCTTATTATGTTTATATTAAATGCAAATCAGACGCTGAAACAAGTTATGACAATGAGTGATTAAAAATATAGGTAGGTCTATAGTATATATTATCATTAACTTATTTTATTAATTAATATTATTAACTTACACGTTGTAGTAAGCTACTGAATCAAAGATCAATATGTACAAAGATTTGTGTTGATCTACTTAAATTTCTTTCCTCATTAACACAGATTTTTTCTTTATTTCTATCGTTAAGTGTCTCTAAATGTAGCTTTATATAAGACTAAGAGTTTACAAGTGTTAGTAATTTAACTATTTTTTTTTCACTTGGTTTACAGTGTTATTAAAAAAAATTAAAGTGTTTTTATTTGTTAAGAACGATATAAATGAGTAAAATTTTCTATGTTGATTTAAAATATTGCATTTAATTATCTTTCTCACATAATTTGTGTTGTATATGTCATTTGTATGTTACAATGTGACCCAAACATGCCACTACTAGCCCCGCTACTGGGCAAGTTGTGACAATTTCGTTGTTACGCAGAATTCATTTTGTGGTATGAAAAACGTTAATAATATTAGTTTTACAAATATCGGGTGCGTTAAAAAATGTATACACAGTTTAAACCGTCATAGAAAATATATGTTCCGTTTTACAAGGTTCAGTTGCTGGAAATGGAAAGCTTAAAGTCGAATTTGAAACATAAATGCACTTTCTGATGCAAATATCGTTACTGTTCAAAATGGCGGCCTTCAGCATCAATACATTGCTGAGTACGAGTCTCCACTGATTGCGTACACCGTACATTGCACCAACGTGTCCAATGGGATTTCTGCGCACACCGCTTGAATCTCATTTCAAAGTGTATCTAGGTTACGTGGTTTGCGTTTGTACACCTCATGTTTTACTGTGCCCCATAAGAAGAAATCCAGCGGCGTAAGGTCTTGAGAGCATGGAGGAAACTTGATTGGTCCCCTACATCCTATCCACTGGCCTGGCAAATTTTGATCCATGTATGCTCGTGCGTCGCGATGATAGTGCGGCGGGGCGCCATCTTATTTGAAATTGAACCTTGTAGCACGGGAAATACAGTTCCTATGACGGTTCAAAGTCTGTATACATTTTTTTGACGCACCCGGTATATTACGAAAGGTTTATTCTCTGATATGATATGCTAAATGTTTCACTTCAGTTCAAATCTTACAGCTAATATCAAAAATGACGAAAACGTCACTACTAGCCCCGGTCTCCCCTAAATGTCTTTATAAAAATAGACTAAGTTTAAGTGTTTGAATAATACTGATATGTCTGAAATTTAGACACATTACAGTTTTGACACTTGGAAATTAAGACTTTTTACAATTCAGACACTTAGAAATTAAGACATTTTACAGTAGTGTTTTAGTTTATTTTCCCATCCGCTTCATTTATAATAATGTTTTATATAACAAGTGCATAAGATATTTAGATCTTTTTAGTTTTATGTTATTGAATTTTGAAAGAAAAAGAAATCGAATTTTTAAGCAAGTAATCTTGAACAATCCGTACGCGAATGCTTTTTAATTTTTTAATTTGATTAAAAAAATATCCCCATGAGTTCCTACATATCAGTGTAAAACAACCAATTTTCTAGTTTTCATTTAAATAATTTGTTTTCTGTTAAATGTAAGTTTTAAAAAAAAGAGATAGAAAAAAAAAAAAAGAAAGAAAAGAAAAGAAACCGTTTTCGAAATATCATAGGCTACACTTTTCGCATATTTATCATACATTTTATAAAAAGAAAATTTACTAAAAATTTACGCATAAAATTTAAAATAGAAATGTATATTAAGCTTTCGGTATTTTGTCGATAATTTTATTTAAAAAAAAAAAAAAAATATATATATATATATATATATACAAATTTATTAAAAGATAAATTTACGATTTGTTTGACGAATACTACATATCTACTCTACTAACCAAAGAAATTTTAATGTTGATGATTGTCGCTCAGTCGGTTGGTCGCTGTGGTTTGTCAATCCAAAGTTCCTCAGTTCGAGTCCAACCTGTCGTAGAGGTTTACTATGTGTGAAAGTTTTCGCGCAAGCATTTTATTTATGCTCTAGCAAATTCTATATCCATTTTTTAACCGGTAACTAAATCACACGCATTTTTTTAATGAAAAATGAGAGTTAAAAATGTCTGCTTTAAGTCACCTCAAGTGTCTTAAATCCAATCACATTTATGTCTTAACTTAAGACATCCTACGTGTCTAAAAATTTAAGACATGATTTCATGTCTTACAATATGACCACCTATTTAAGACATTTATATGACTGAATTTCAGACACATAAATTTGCAGTGTACGAAATATTAATTAGTATGTTAGCAGGTATGTACTGCTAACAAGCGCAGTTGCCAAGATCGTTAATTTATTCTGGAGTATTTTTAGCCCTACTTTATTTCACAACACTTAATTTATAAAATATTTTTCTATAATATGAAACTACGATAAAATAAGGAAAAAAAAATACTCTTATAAAAAAAAGTAATATGAAAAAAAACGCGGGTCAAAAAATACTCCGGAATAAATTAACGAACTTGACAACTCAGAACAAGTCTTCAAATTGTTTTATGTATTCGTCAAAGTTCAAAAGACTACTACTATAATGAATGATCACCCGCATAAAAATTATGTATAAATGTGAACTATGAAATTATACATAAATAAAAATTTAAAAATCACACTTTTATTTCTAATTGTATTAAAAATTCCACTTTATCGGATATGGATAGTATAAATGTATGCAAAACTTCAGCTTAGTCTTATGGTAAGAAGTGGGTTAGTAGAATGGAAAAACAAAATTTGTATTGAAGTTGAGAGCGTAGACTCTCAGGCCCCGCCTAAGTCTGCTACTAATTGATCATGCACTGTCACTAGAATTATACATACATGCAAAATTTAAACTTAGTTCGACGTTAGGAAGAGAATTAAAATTCGAAAAGAAATTTTGAACTGGAATTAGGAGCTCAAGATCCCTAGAAACCCCAATCCTGAATCTGTTACAGAGCTGCCAACCTAATCCGGCTAATTGTTAGTACCGCCCGTTTTTCTACACCAGTCATTTCTTAGAGTTTTTTTCTTCTTAATTCATCGTAAATATATTTGAAGAAAATTACTTTAAAAATTAAGTGGTGTAGAAAAAGGGGCGGTACTAACAATTTTCCGGATTAGGTTGGCAGCTCTGCTGTTACTACTTGAGCATGTATTGTCATTGGAATTATATATGTATATATATATATATATATATATATATTCAGCATTTAAGATCAATCGGTTGATAGGAGGTAGGTTAAATTTCGAAATAAAAATTTTATCAAGAGTTGGAGGCCCAAGAATACCAGGTCTTCCTCCAAGTCTGTTGCTGCTTGAGCATGTAGTGTCTTCTGAGTTATACATGCATGCCAAATTTCAACTCGGTCTGCTAATAAAAAATGGGTGAAAATTCAGTTCCTAGATTTGACCTACAAAAATCAGAGCTGCCAACCTAATCCGGCAATTTGTTAGTACCGCCCATTTTTCTACACCAATTAATTTTTAAAGTAATTTTCTTCAAATATATTTGCGATGCATTAAGAAGAAAAAAACTCTAAGAAATGACTGGTGTAGAAAAAGGGGCGGTACTAACAATTTGCCGGATTAGGTTGGCAGCTCTGAAAATAAACAAACAACATACTTGCCAACCATCTCATTAATAACCGTGCAATTGTTAACGCCCCTTGAAAAAACGCCCCTTTTCTCACACCACTATATTTTTAGAGTTATTCTCTCCAAATGTTGTTACGATTAAATAAGACTAAAATTATTCTAAAAAATTATTGGTGTGAAAAAAAGGCGGGTACTAAAAATTGTACTGTTCATAATGAGATGGTTGGCAAGTATGAAACAATATACCAACTTAAATAAAAACGTGTAAAAATAAGTATCAGTAGTATCATTTTTATCAAGGGACATGTTGCTATCTCATCAACGTATTTAAATTTTATAGATGCTGTAAGACTGATAGATAACCAATCTAAAGTTTTCCAGGCAGGCCAATATTTTCATTTATTCTGGAAAACTTTTTTTTTTTCCCACATCACTTTATTTGTAATGAAATTTTCTCTAATATGTAACTACAACTGAAAGAAGAAAAATACTTTTCAAGAAATTTAGTGTGGAAATAAATAAAAAATAAATAAATAAATAAAATAATAATAATAATAATAATAAAGCGGTCTCTAACAATATTCCGTAATTAAAAAAAAAAAAAAAAAAAAAAAAAAAAAAAGAAGCATCTGGGTTTCGTGCATTTACATCGACATGCTTGAAATTTGAAATTATCATAATTCCTAAATATCACTTTTTTAGTTAATGCAAAGCCAACTTTGTTAATTTAACAGAAAAAGGGAATAAAAATGGTACATTAAACATACCTCTTTGCTTGATGTTAAAATGTGGTTCAAAATCACAAAGCAATGTTATTTCATATGATGTTTTATGATATTGTCATACCTGCCAACACCTTAATTAATATTCTGTATTATTGTTAGTCCGGTCTTTTTTTTTTTCTCACAGCTGTAATTTTGGAGAGTATTTTTCTTCTAATGTAATCATACTCACGTTTGTAGAATATTGCTCTCAAAAATTACTGGTGTGAAAAAATAGGCAGGCCTAACCATACTACACTGCAAATAGAAGTGTCTTAAATTCCGACAGAAATGTGTCTGAAATACCAATTTAGACACAAAAATGTGTGAAACACGTAAGGATACAAATTTTCAGACACCACACACGTCTCAATTTAAGACACATAGGAGAGACTGGGGTTAGTTGTGCCAGAGGGCAAGTAGTGTCATCGAGCTTCCTGAATGAGCCGGTAGGTTTCAGAACCTGTCGCGTCATGTAAGTGAACAGGTTGATTATTGTAGTATGCTGTGTACGTTTGGAAGTATAACGTTGCTTTGGTTTCGAGATAAAATTATTTATCGTGTTTCCTATTGGAAAAGTAAATTTTGTGACCTTCGTTGGAATCGTCATTGCCACGAGGGATCGTGAGATATGTAAACTTCTCTAACAATATTTGAATACTTATATTTTGAGCTGCTATTCTATGTATTTCATTTGTTAATCATGGCAACCTTTCGGAAACTAATGGATAAAGTTCAAAACGGCGTATCGCGGGGCTAGTTGTGACGAAGTGTAGGAGGCAAGTTGTAACAGTATCACTACTTGCCTCGACATGATTTTTAATGCAGGTTTATATATTTCAGAAGAAAATGGTGCGAAATTACAAAAGGCATACAGAAAGAGCTAAGGCTACTTTAGAAGAATATGAGAGGGCTACAAAAGAAGTAAATTTCAGAAGGTGCAGTTTAAGGAAAGCCAAAGAACTGTTTAGTGTAAATACAGTGTCACTTCTTAAATATATGAATAAAAAGAAGAGTACTAATACGAAAGAAAATATTGAAATGGGATATAAAAAGCCCCGTATGATATTCATGCTATAGGAAAAGGCCAAACAGTGTTTAAAAAAAAATACCTACGTTGTTGAAAATGAAGTAGCAAGAATCGGATAGCTCTAAGGATGTGGAAAATAGCTTATGTCTATTAAAAGCAAAAACTATTTTATTTATGTGACAAAAATTTTAAGTTAAAATACATTTCAAAACAAAAAATACATATAAAAACACATATTTTGTGTTTTTATATGTGTAATACATATTTTGTGTACGTTAAAGCTTATGTCTAGTTTGCTTGGAGCAATGCAAAATTTCTAGACCCACAGAAAATTGGGTGCAATGCATGAGATGTAAAAGATGGGCTTATGTCAAATGTACCAAAAATGAGCCTTATTATGTTTATATTAAATGCAAATCAGACGCTGAAACAAGTGATGACAATGAGTGATTAAAAATATAGGTAGGCCTATAGTATATATTATCATTAACTTATTTTATTAATTAATATTATTAACTTACACGTTGTAGTAAGCTACTGAATCAAAGATCAATATGTACAAAGATTTGTGTTGATCTACTTAAATTTCTTTCCTCATTAACACAGATTTTTTCTTTATTTCTATCGTTAAGTGTCTCTAAATGTAGCTTTATATAAGACTATGAGTTTACAAGTGTTAGTAATTTAACTATTTTTTTTTTCACTTGGTTTACAGTGTTATTAAAAAAAATTAAAGTGTTTTTATTTGTTAAGAACGATATAAATGAGTAACATTTTCTATGTTGATTTAAAATATTGCATTTAATTATCTTTCTCACATAATTTGTGTTGTATATGTCATTTGTATGTTACAATGTGACCCAAACATGCCACTACTAGCCCCGCTACTGGGCAAGTTGTGACAATTTCGTTGTTACGCAGAATTCATTTTGTGGTATGAAAAACGTTAATAATATTAGTTTTACAAATATCGGGTGCGTTAAAAAATGTATACACAGTTTAAACCGTCATAGAAAATATATGTTCCGTTTTACAAGGTTCAGTTGCTGGAAATGGAAAGCTTAAAGTCGAATTTGAAACATAAATGCACTTTCTGATGCAAATATCGTTACTGTTCAAAATGGCGGCCTTCAGCATCAATACATTGCTGAGTACGAGTCTCCACTGATTGCGTACACCGTACATTGCACCAACGTGTCCAATGGGATTTCTGCGCACACCGCTTGAATCTCATTTCAAAGTGTATCTAGGTTACGTGGTTTGCGTTTGTACACCTCATGTTTTACTGTGCCCCATAAGAAGAAATCCAGCGGCGTAAGGTCTTGAGAGCATGGAGGAAACTTGATTGGTCCCCTACATCCTATCCACTGGCCTGGCAAATTTTGATCCATGTATGCTCGTGCGTCGCGATGATAGTGCGGCGGGGCGCCATCTTATTTGAAATTGAACCTTGTAGCACGGGAAATACAGTTCCTATGACGGTTCAAAGTCTGTATACATTTTTTTGACGCACCCGGAATATTACGAAAGGTTTATTCTCTGATATGATATGCTAAATGTTTCACTTCAGTTCAAATCTTACAGCTAATATCAAAAATGACGAAAACGTCACTACTAGCCCCGGTCTCCCCTAAATGTCTTTATAAAAATAGACTAAGTTTAAGTGTTTGAATAATACTGATATGTCTGAAATTTAGACACATTACAGTTTTGACACTTGGAAATTAAGACTTTTTACAATTCAGACACTTAGAAATTAAGACATTTTACAGTAGTGTTTTAGTTTATTTTCCCATCCGCTTCATTTATAATAATGTTTTATATAACAAGTGCATAAGATATTTAGATCTTTTTAGTTTTATGTTATTGAATTTTGAAAGAAAAAGAAATCGAATTTTTAAGCAAGTAATCTTGAACAATCCGTACGCGAATGCTTTTTAATTTTTTAATTTGATTAAAAAAATATCCCCATGAGTTCCTACATATCAGTGTAAAACAACCAATTTTCTAGTTTTCATTTAAATAATTTGTTTTCTGTTAAATGTAAGTTTAAAAAAAAAGAGATAGAAAAAAAAAAAAAGAAAGAAAAGAAAAGAAACCGTTTTCGAAATATCATAGGCTACACTTTTCGCATATTTATCATACATTTTATAAAAAGAAAATTTACTAAAAATTTACGCATAAAATTTAAAATAGAAATGTATATTAAGCTTTCGGTATTTTGTCGATAATTTTATTTAAAAAAAAAATATATATATATATATATATATATATACAAATTTATTAAAAGATAAATTTACGATTTGTTTGACGAATACTACATATCTACTCTACTAACCAAAGAAATTTTAATGTTGATGATTGTCGCTCAGTCGGTTGGTCGCTGTGGTTTGTCAATCCAAAGTTCCTCAGTTCGAGTCCAACCTGTCGTAGAGGTTTACTATGTGTGAAAGTTTTCGCGCAAGCATTTTATTTATGCTCTAGCAAATTCTATATCCATTTTTTAACCGGTAACTAAATCACACGCATTTTTTTTAATGAAAAATGAGAGTTAAAAATGTCTGCTTTAAGTCACCTCAAGTGTCTTAAATCCAATCACATTTATGTCTTAACTTAAGACATCCTACGTGTCTAAAAATTTAAGACATGATTTCATGTCTTACAATATGACCACCTATTTAAGACATTTATATGACTGAATTTCAGACACATAAATTTGCAGTGTACGAAATATTAATTAGTATGTTAGCAGGTATGTACTGCTAACAAGCACAGTTGCCAAGATCGTTAATTTATTCTGGAGTATTTTTAGCCCTACTTTATTTCACAACACTTAATTTATAAAATATTTTTCTATAATATGAAACTACGATAAAATAAGGAAAAAAAAATACTCTTATAAAAAAAAGTAATATGAAAAAAAACGCGGGTCAAAAAATACTCCGGAATAAATTAACGAACTTGACAACTCAGAACAAGTCTTCAAATTGTTTTATGTAATATGAGCCATTTTGAAGCAAATGACCTACCTTTTACACTATGTATAAATAATTGTAACTTTTATTCTGCTAATAGAAGATATTTATTTATTTATTTATGTATATATACACATATATATACATATATATATATTGAATTGTGTTACTTTAACATTTTCGCGACCGCATGTTTTTGTCTTTTTGATAGTATGTTCCACCTATGGGCGTTATTCTTTCAAGCTATTTTATTTCAGAACAAAGTTTTCTGTATACATATTTATATTACATATGAATATACATAATAATTATATTCTTCCGGGTGAAAATATTTGTGTCTATAGTATTTTGATTGTAAAAATATGAATATCGAGAATATTCTTAAGAAATATAGTAACATACAAATTGCGAAAGAAACGCCCACTGGTGAAATTACAGATTTTACAATGACGTGAATCTACATCAGCAGTCGTGAAAACCCAATGAGTGGGACTTTCCTACGATCAGAATTTTCGAAGATCATAACGCCGCAGGCGCTACCGAGCAGGAATTTACTACAGTTACGATTTTTTTAATAACGCTATTTGCACTATATGTCAATAACTTGCTGCAGGTCCTGAAACGGGAAAAAGGCGCTGCCGGCGCCACCGAGCAGGAATTTCGTACTGTCGGATTTTTCAAGGGTCGCGAACCAGCTGGTCGCCGAAGGCGGCTAGTATAAAATAATTGTAAAAAGTAAATACTACATATTCTGAGGTCAATATATAAGCAATATACAGGGTGGTTCACGTAAAACAGGCCCCCATAATAAAAACAAGGCGTCATTTGAAAACGCATTATATTTGTATTATGCTGTCCATGTTTTTATATCACGGGACCGGTTTCATATAGACCACACTTTTCTTTAGTACATAATAAACAACAGAAAAAGTATGGCAGGCTTATATTTAAGTAAGAATAATTTTAACTATTTGAAAATTTCTGAATTATTTGATTTAAATGTTTTATGAATATTTTTTCAATGGATTATTTCATACTTGCCAACCATCTCATTATCAGTGCCCGCAGCAGTCCTATATTTTTTCGTGCTTTCTATTATTTTGCCACCACTTTAATCAATCAGTATACTCTTACATATTGTTCTAGCTTTAAAATCTTGACAATTTTTTTTTTAAATATAGTGGTTTTAAAATAATAAAACAAACGTGAAAATATAGGACCGCTGCGAGCACTGCATTATGAACTGTACAATTTTTAGTACCCGCCTTTTTTTTTCACACCAGTCATTTTTTAGAGTAGTTTTATTCTTATTTAATCGTAACAACATTTGGAGAGAATTACTCTAAAAATAAAACGGTGTGAAAGAAAGGGGCTTTTCTTCAAGGGGCGTTAACCCGTTAGTAGTCGCTAGTTGGTCGATTTGCCGCCCATCCTCCAGTGTTGCTAGATTTTTTTATTCAATAGGCACCACAAATTTTTAGAAGTGTCATTTGATATACATAAAACGCGAATAAAATCGAAAAAACGTCAATCACATCTCTTCTTAAAATTATTGGTGACAGTTAAATAAAAAGTGCGCTATCTGTAATAGGTGGCGCTGTCAATAGCGACTACTAACGGGTTTTAACAATTGTACGGTTATTAATGAGATGGTGAGCGATTATGTTATTTTCTTCCTTATTTCTACAACTAATGCCGTAAATGTTATCTAATTTTTTAAATTAAAAAAATTCCTTTAAAAGTTTGGAGGAGCCGTTTCTCTTTATACACTGCTTAATCGTTTAATACCTTTTCTATCAATTTAATAATCCATCTCATATTCATGATAATTAGACTTTATAGTATCTGTAAGTGTCAATTACATGGAAAGTTTCCATCATTAATTAACGCAAAGAGACAAAATTTATTTTCAATCATTCATAATTAAGCGATCCTAAAATGATTCAAGTGTTTATGAAACAGATGTATACTTCGTCTAGAAAATAAGGATGATCGTCTAAAGTAAATGTTCTTTTAGCTCTATTAATTTCTGTAGTTGAAATAACGGGTAAATTTTCATACAAGAAAATAAAAATGAGATGTATTAAAATTAATTTATGTCACTAGAACTGTTTTTTCCACCCAAGCTTAATTTGTATTTTAAAAGCAGTAATTGGATTGTTTACTTTTAATATGCGTACTTTTAAATCAGTTTGAATTCAATCTCTATTTTTAAAATTTCTTTTCAACTGTACTTTATAAGCAAATTAAATAAAAGTATTTGACTATGTGGCTGTAGATATCTATAATATCTATAGATATTTCTATAGATCTATAGGTATAGAGATGTATAATATTGAATAAATCTCAAAAGATTTAATTAAAGTAGTATATGCTCTAGTCTTAAATACTTTTCTACAAAATAAAATCGAAATTTTCTTTGAAAATTAAAAAATAAATAAAAAAAAATAAATACAAGATTATTTTTGTGAAAAGAAGGATTTTATCTGACCAATAAGTGTCGCAAAGTGAAAACGCGTTGATAAACTCTTAAATAAATGTTGATTTACATATATATATGTAAAAGGGGTATATTGCGACTTGTGCCCATAGTTGCCAACTTTAGTCCTTTCTGGCAACCAGATAATTTTAATAGAAATTTTTATATTATTCAACCAGTTAAATCTCTTGCAAATCTCTCTTTCTCTCTCTCTATATATAAATCTATTAAAATTTCCCGATAGCAAAAAGGGCTAAAGATGGAAACTATGCTTCTGATTTCTTCAAGACAGGGTAATTTTCCCAAGAAAGATTTTTGGCACTAAAAAATGATTTATAAAAATTGAACGCATTAGCAGCATAGTTCCGCACACGCGATAAAAAACTTTTAAAAATTTTTAGAGTCTAGAGAGACGATTCTTCTCTAGAGAGACTAGAGAAGATTTTCCCACAATATTTCTTAATGAATTCAACATTCAAATCACATCATCAGATTTTTAATTTATTTTTTTCCTCTTCAAAAGGAATATCTACGAACTTCAGTTTGTTTTAATTTAAAGGCAATATGAAAACAAATAATAATAATAATAATACTTCTAACGTAGCATTAAAATAATGAGGACTGTTTCTGCAACCATATATATAAAGATAAAACAGCCTTTCTAATTTATTCCAGAACATTCTTAGCACCGCAAAGATATGTAGTATGTAGTAGATGAGTGACCATCATAAGTCAGAATCCGATCAGTATGCCGATCGATTTCTAACTTGATTCCTGTTCGCTTGTGCTAGTTTTTTGATTAGCCATTTAACAGGCCGCGGTAAACTATTTTGCTATGCCTGCGGTTTTTACTCTAAAAAATGTATTAAAGAACAAAGTCAGGGGGGGGGGGGAGGGTTGACAAGCCAAATTTTTTCCCTGTTTCTTCCACCAGTATTAATCATTCGGAATTTTTAGTAGTAAGTTTGCACAATAAATTAAGTAAAAAATTATTTTATACATATATTGGTGGAAGAATCAGGGAAATAAGGCGGGTCTGTAGCCATCCTGAAAGTGTCACACTTTGTTTTGATTGTTTTTTTTTTTTTTTTTTTTTTTTTTTTTTTTCTGAAATTCTCTCTCAAAGGCGTAAGTAATTTTAGTACAAAAATGTGTGCTCAGACCAGATGTTGTACTCTCCTCTCTTTTTTCAGTACAATCTCAAGAATGAGAAATTTCTGCAGATCTGCCAACTTTTATAATTTAATCCGAGCATTTTTAGCCCCATCATTATTTGACACCTTTATATTTATAAAATAATTATCTTCAGTACATAACTGAGAAAAAATAATTAAAAAAATTCTTTAAAAAACAGTGTTAAAAAAAAAAAAAAAAAAAAAAAAAAAAAAAATGAGGCGGAGCTAATAATGCTGCGGAATAAATTATAAAAGTTGGCAACTCGGCAACTCTTTTTCGGATTTATTGCTACCACTTCTTTTATACATTAATCTCTATCCTTTTCAATCACGACACATTGCTATAAAAATACTATAAAGATTTCTGCTTAAAATTAGTGGTGGCAAAAAGAGGCAGAAAAAAAAACTGCTCTAAAGCCAGTGGTCATACTCTCCGCCTTTTTTTCAGGCCACTGTAAGAGATGAGAAATTTCTGCCTTTTTTGGCACGACTAATTTTATGCAGAAATCTTTATAGTATTTTTATAGTAATGTGTCGTGATTGAAAATGATAGAGATTATTATATAAAACTAGTGGTAGCAATAAAGGCAGAAATTTGTCATACCTGAAAATGTCCTGAAAAAGGGGAGAAAAGTACAACCCCTGTAAAGCGCTCTAAATAGTGTTACAAAATTTTAGGACTCTTTTATTCCTCCAATAAATTTGAGGAGTGATATTTGATATGTATAATGGAAGAATAACTTTCGAAGTTATTAGGCAATTGTTACAATTAAAATTTAGTGGTTGATTTCGAATAAATAAGTCTTTAAATATTGCAACAATGACCAGAGGATGAAATTGAATAGGACCGACAAAGGGTTGATTTAAACGTAATTTTTACTTATTTCATCGTAGTTGTAAAATGGAGAAAATATTCTATAAATGGAGTGGTGAGAAATAAAGGAGGTGCTAAAATTGTTCAAGAATAAATTAAAATGTTGGCAGCTATGCGATGGACACATGATGACATTTTTCGTCAAGGAAATTGTGGCAGGAGTTCATATTGCCGAGTAACAAACGAAAGGTTACAAAATCGCTTCAAGAAATAACGTACTACGAAATAGCTATTGCAATTTATTTAATTAATGAATTGTACATGAACTTCATTTCCTTTATATATAAATATTTTAAATTTTCTCTTTGGAAATAAATGCAATCAATAAGTTAAAACCTTTTTTTTTTTTAATTACTTAAGGAAGGATTATATTATTTCGTATTGCGAAGAAAACAGTCCGCGTTGTGAAAGAAGTTGAACAAAAGTTTTTTTTTCACTCTTAGCAGATTAATAAAAAGTGCTATTAGAGTTTACGGACAAGGTTAGAAGAAAAGATATGTATGTAGTTTTTTGACTGAATTATAAAATAAATATTTTGTTAAAAAAATCCTGGATGAATTTTCGAAGTTGAGAATTAAAGGTGGTATAAAATATATCCTACCGCCCTTCAAAGAGTAATAATATCGTCTTTTAAAAAATCATATACAGATACAGACATTTTTATCCCATTGCAAAAGATATATAGTCAGAATTTCTTCTTTTCTCATGAAACATTTTATCCACATTGAAGATTTTTTAGTATGCAACCAACAGTCAATTTACGAATTTATAGGTAAGCACATCTATTCTATTATTATTTTTTTTTTTTGGGGGGGGGGATGGGGGAAAAGAGAGAGAGGGAAAAAAAGGAAAATACAGAGAAAAAATATATGTATTGCGTTTATAACAATAACGTATGTTTCTTTCTTTTTAATTTACTTTTTAAACAATGCCTTGAAAAGAAATAATTTTATATTATTCATGAACCCCACCCTAGTACGGTTTTAGTTTTAGTTTTATCGAATTTAACTGGACAACTTTTATATAAATTTTCAGAAGGTATTTTAAACACTCTTAAAAATTATATAAATGATGACAAAGATAAATTTCAGGTGTCAGTTGTATAATTCAATCCGACAGAACTTTCCCGTCAACCTAATATATTAGGTCTACCGGAAAGTTCTGTCCTTTTCAATTTAAACACAGACACCGTAAAATTTTTGTTTAACAATATTTATATATGGTACTTTAATTACTTTGAAGTTACATACGAATATCTTACGTATTAACCGGGTTAAATTTTTGATGTCGGTATTTTAATTCAAAAGGATAGAGTTTTCCGGTAAACCTACTATATTAGAGTAACATACGTGATAACATGTTGTGATGTCCCCTTTCAACCAAGAATATTAAAGAAAACTCATGTAGCTTTTGAAAAGTATCCGTTAATGATTTCATATTCCAAAATGTATCTTGAAATAAAAACTGAAACACAGAGGTCACAGCGTCCCACTGTTTTACACTGTAAAAAAAAAAAAAAAAACTGCGGAAGATTACAAGAATACCATGTAAAAATTTTCTGCTAAAAATGTTGCCTTTTCCCTGTTTAGTTTATTTACAATGAACTGTAAAATAAATTTGTTGTAATTTTTCCTCACATATGGTATAACTTTTGCAAGCTTGCAATAAATGAAAAATCATGTGTCCGTAAATAATGAATTCCTTATTTTACACATAGATTTTAGACCTACAGCTGTCAGGACTGTTGTCTTAAATAATCCATATTATCTAAATTCAATCCACGTGTTTTTATACGAATGAGGATTTGAGCAAATAGCCATTAACCGGCCTTAACCGGGTTCGAACTCAGAATCTTTTGTTTCAGAAGTTAGCTCCATACCGACTGAACCATTGTACTTGCAAAGCTCGTTTTTCCTCGATTGGTTAACAAATCACACGAGACCTACTAAAACAACCCTTGGAAAATTTCGTCACTTATTTGCGGCACAATCTATAGTAGACCAGACTTAATTGCTTTTTCAAAGCTAGTTGTGAGAATTTGTAGCACAGTGTGTAGTATACCAGATTTAATTGATTTTATAGAACAGTTTTAGCTGTAAGAATTTGCAGCAACTTGTGATTCGTTTACGTTAAGAAAATGCTATAATTTTACAGAAAATTTTTACAATACAAATAATAAACTTTCTTTTATTTACACTAAATTCTGAAAATAAATAAAGAAAAAAAGAAAAAGAAAAGTTGTTATGGGCAATTCCATGAAAAATGTAACGTCAGTCACAGATAAAGATAATTCTGTTGCTACCAATATTTTCTAACAATAATCACTATCCTATTCAATCATAAAAAATCACAGTTAATATGTCATTAAAATTTCTATGCGGTGATACTGGTGGCAAAAAAGAAGGAAATATTGTCCTTTTATGTGACTGATGTTGCCATCTTCAGTGGAATCACCCTTATAAAAATTAATGATTTTCAAAAATAAGACAATTCGACCCCAATAATATTTTAGAAAAATATTCAATATCAAAAACGAGTTAATTTACAAACAAAATTTACCTCCTGATAGCTTAGGAGCCACCAGCAGAAGTTCGTCCATCTTAGTGCCTGTGGATTTAAATCCTTGCTTGATGAGGTCATGCGCCTTTACAGTTAGGAAGGAATTGGATCAGATTTGATATATTTTACATATTATAGTGCATAGCTTGAATTTCTGACGAAACAGAGGGGATGTAGCTAAGTGTATCAGGCCAGTCTGTCTTTGAACTGTAAAAATAAACATACATATATAGTTAAAAAGGAAAAGAAAAAAAAAAGGAGAAAATAAAGATAGAAACTATTATGCAGAAATTTTAAATAGATCGTTTTTATAATTTTATTAAAATATTATTGAACATAATAATATAAAACAGATTTTGTAAATATTAAACAACTGAAAATTACCAGGACTATCATAAAATGTATTTTTATAAAGCAAACAACCGCCATGCTTCAATTTTACTAGCTCATAGCGCAATTGTAAAGTATACCTTAAAAATTTGAAAAGCCATTATTTCATCATAAATTTGCTGAGTTTACAAGCAAAAAGTAAAATTAGGGATTAAAAATTTTTAGTTTATCTTCTAATAATTATTACAAGAATACTTACATTTTTGTTTAACTTTCACAACTGCTTAAAACGTTTATATCCGTTGTTTATTAAAATCTGCGTACACGGTTTTTGATTTCTCAACCATTGACAGGGATCATACTGCCTTTGATTTTTTTCCTACCACTAATTTTTTCATCGCAACTTTTATCATAAAAAAGCGGAGCTCGAAGTCTCCGCATTTTTTTTTTTTTTTTTTTTTTTTTTCAAAGCATTTTCAGAAATGAAAAATTTTTGGCTTCTTTGCCACCACTATATTTATACAGAAATATTTACTGTGTTTTATTAAAGCGTCGTGATAAAATAGGTTAGAGATTATTGCATAAAAATAGTAGTAGCAAAAGAGGCCGAAGTTTATTATCAATGAAAGTATCCTGAAAAAAGAGCGGTAACTTCGAGCTCTGTAAGTTCTCTTTAAAGGCTGTTCAGTACGCAAACCTGCATGATCGTGAAGTTATACTTTTTATTATTATTATTATTATTATTATTATTATTATTTTTGAGACAAGTGCATTAAACAGTGTTCAGAGCTGCCAACCTAATTCGGCAAATTGTTAACGCCTATTGAAAAACGCCCCTTTTTCTACACCACTTAATTTTTAGAGTATTTGTTTTCTTCATTCATCGTAAATATATTTGAAGAGAATTACTCTAAAAATTAAGTGGTGTAGAAAAAGGGGCGGTACTAACAATTTGCCGGATTTGGTTGGCAGCTCTGAGTGTTATACATGCGTATATTTTGTTAAAATATTGAAATCAAACTTCTATTGGACGGATTGTAGTCTCCACCTTTTTTTAGGACACTTTCAGGAATAAGAAACTTCCGCCTGTTTTGCCACAACTTTTTTCTTAAAGAAAATTTTAATATATTTTTAAAGTAATACATCGTGATTAAACAGCGCAGAAATTATTGCGTAAAAATAGTAGTAGCGTAAAAGGCAAAAATTTCTTATTTCTGAAAGTGTCCTGAAAAAAAGGCGGAAACTACGACCCCTGCTATGGGATTTTTCTGTCTCTACAGGCATAGCTGCCAATATTTTAATTTAATCCGGAGTATTTTTAGCTCTGCCTTTATTTCGCACCACTTTATTTTTAGGATATTTTTCTCCAATATATAATTGTGATAAAATAAGGAAAATTTACTCTTTATAAAAAAGTGGTATGGATTAAAGGCGGAGCTAAAAGTGCTCCGGAATAAATTAAAATATTGGCAGCTATGTACAGGTATAAGTTAAAGCATAGATACCAACATTTTAATTTATTCTAGAGTATTTTTAGACCCGCCTCTATTTCGCACCACTTTATTTATAGAATTTTTCTCCAATATATAACTTCTATAAAATAAGAAAAATTTACTTTAAAAAAATAAGTGATATGGAATGAAGGCGAAGCTAAAAATACTCCGGAATAAATTAAAATTTTTGCATCTATGGGTAGAGACACTACTGTTCACCATTCTTAACATTTGCACCAGTGTTCGCCACCCTCACAAAAGACATGTTAAAACAACCGTTAATTAACATCTGTAAATTTGAATCCGCTCGAGGTAGATCCTCCGGTTCTAGGAAATCTAACGCAGGTGGATTCAAATTCATAGATGTTATTAAGCTCTTATTTTAACGTGTCTTTTGTGAGGGAGGCGAACACTGGCGTCTTTTCCTAATGTGCGATAAAAATTTGTGCAGATTCTAAAGGAAAGCAAGTTTCAGCACCCTGTGACTAAAAAATGGCATATTCAAAGTTGTAGATGTTAATATTTAAAGATGCTTTTTTTTTTTCTGAAAAAGTGACTACTTAGTAAAATATTTAAGACTCTACTTTACTTTTGTAAAAGTTTAGCATCAGTTTTAAATTGATATTATATGTTGACATATAAAAATAATGGTGGCGAAAGTTGTGAGCAGAAGCAACTCAATTACACAGCACAAATAGAGGTTAAATCAATCTCTAATCCGATTTTTTTTTAATTTTCCAATAAAAACTACAAAGAAATCTTCAAGGTACAAAAGAAAAGTACTAAATCTGGCTATTAAATATAAAGATTAATATATATATATATATAAGTTTATGAAATTCATTGCGGGCTACATATTAAAATGAAAAAATATTAAAGAATGATCTCGAACAATAGAGGGCGATAGCACCGTCTGAATACCCAATCTGCGGAACAATTAGCCTAAATGCTAAGATTAACTGGCTATCTTCTAAATATGAGATTTTGAGCGTATATTTCCACACAAAAATTATTTTATTTTTTAATTTCTTCAAGAAAATGTGCATTTCAAATGTATTACATTAAATTTTTGTAGCCGAAAACTCCGAAATTCTGCTTTGACTAATCGAAAATGTGTTGACCAATCAGATAACACCCTCGTCACTAACGTATCGTTTCGACAAAATTTAGTCGTAACTGGTCTACATATAGAGAAATATTATATTTCGCAACGTATTCCTTATGTTCATTTTTTCACGAGTTAATAGGTTTTGTCTCTTAATTATGGTGTCATTTTTAACTGATTTGATAAAAATATGAAATCAAATATGACGCTAATATCACAAATAATTTACCTCGTTCATTTTCTATATGTAAATATATATTATCTCCTAACCATGACATTCTTCTTCACAAATTTTAGAAATTATTAAATAACTCTAAATTATCGTCCATGTTTAAGTTCTATATATCGTTTAAAAATGTATAAATTCAAACAAATGCATGTTTTTCTTTATTATTATCATTATTATTATTATTATTATTATTATTTATTATTCCAATTTTACAACATATTGCTTCTGTTCATTTTTTACATATAAATATAAATGGTGATTACCTTAAAAAGTACCGGCTAGGTTTTTATATTATCCACATCTCTAGTGTATGCAGCAAGATTCTGAAGAGCAAAACTTATTTAATGCGTCGACATTTATTGTAGGGATATCGTTTGTTTCACCAGAGTTGCCAGTATTTTAATTTATTTTGGAGAAGTTATTAAGAGAAATTTGGAGACGTTGTTTAAGCCCCACATTTATTTTTATACCGCTTTATTTTTCAGAGTTTTTTTTTTAATTTTTTAATTTTTTATCGTAGTTATATATTGGAAAAAATTATTCTATAAATAAAATGTTGCGAAATAAAGGTGGGGCTAAAAATTCTCCGGAATAAATTAAAATGTTGGCAATTGTGGTTTCACTTTCTAAATGCGCTTTTCAAACTTAATTTAAAACGAATGTCTTTGTTAATTTTTAATTCGATTCTCCAATTTCAAATGTAAGAAGATCATAAACGTGAAAAGAAACAGATGATTTACTCAAAAAAAAAAAAAAAAAGAATTAAAATGCAGGTAATACAAAAAACAAAAGAACTTTTTAAATCCCCCCCCCCCCCTCGATATTTTCGTGTAACCAGGATGACGTCGTATTCTACAGATTTGAGAAAGCATAATAGAAGGATGTTACGTTTTTTTTTTTTCTTCTTTTTTTCTTTTCTTTTCAGTTTTTCAGCACTATATTTAAACAACAAATTTCTATAGTATGTTTCTAAGATCGATTAAGAGAAAAATAGTTTTATTAATATAGAAGTAAAAGAGTTAGGGAAAAAGGACGAGAACGTAGCAACCATGAAATACAACTCAAAATCAAAATCGAAAATCCAGCTTCATACAAGGTCAGATTTTGTAAAGATAAACCTGTGTTCAAATTTTAGTGGATCTAGGTTAACCCTTTCTATGTGAAAATTTGATGATAAACATACACATAGGCTCCTTTATTTATCTGTAGTATCGAATATTTCGGTAATTATGCTGCAAAAGAGATACAACTAAAAAACACAATTATTAAAAAGAAAGAGAAAAAACGATAGAGAACAATTATGTAACAACAGTTTTTCATATTTTTACACTGAAATTTTATTTATTTATTTGTTATCGTTCAAATTAAAAATTAAATATTCCTTAAAATGCTAAACTTAAACATAATTAATTCTAAATCCAAAATATTTTCAAATATACCGGGTGATCCAAAAGCCATAAAAGAAAAAAAAATAATAATAAATATATTATTCAAAATGTATTATCTGTAGCACTATTCTAAATTCAAAAATTTAAAAATACTATAAATCATAATTTATAACTATATATACATTTGTATTCAACGTATTATGTAAAATTTTTTAATACATTTTTAACAAAATATACAGAGCATTAAAAAATGTTATTTTAATTCTCATTTCAGTAAAAATGCATTGATAATATCACCTCGGGAAATTGAGAAAAACTCTTAACACGAGATTTTTTTCTGAATTCTTTATGAATGAAATAATTTTTAATAAGTTCCTTTTAAAAATCACTCTTAAGAGTCTTTCAATATGAAATAATATCTCAGTCCTTTTATTAGCTATATCGTATCAAGTACCTAATTTATCTTCTCATCCTATTCAAATAAGTCCTTGAAAAATAAATTACGAAGCGACAAAATCATTTTTTTTTTTTTCATTTACTTGATTTTAACACCTTTTCTACATTGCTTTGTATTTATCTAAGAATGTAATTATTAACTCATTTCACTTAGTTTATCAAAACCAGATTTGTTTGAAGCAAATATTAAATTAATAAACAGAAAAAGTAGTTATTGTAAATATTAAAATAAAGCTTATTATAAATTGTTTGATTTTCTGAAAAGTACAGTAATGAATCAATTGAAATGACTGAGGGTAAAAGTTAAACCAAACTTTATTAAAACAATTTATTATTTGAACACTTTCGCTATTTATTTTATTGCAGAGTTTTCTAAAAATATTAAGCAGAGCGGAAAGTAGACATTCTTAATTATTCAAGTATTAATTTTAGGAATAGCAGATTTTATTCTTAGTCAAAGCAGTACAGGGGGCACAATATTCTTTATTTTAAATATCATTATTTTTATTTTTATTTATTTTTTTTTTTTTAATAATAAACTTTGCCTTATTTAATTGCCGGCTTTCTCAGTTAAATAAAGGGAAAAAATAGTAGTCTTAAAAATATTGAAAGATCAAGATGTGGTCCCTGCTAGTATTCAAGAGGGAATATATAAACATGCCAACATTTCTAATTTATTTCGGAGCACTGTTAGTATCCGCCGTTTATTCACATCACTCTACTTCTGAAGTAATTTTCTCCAACATGTAATTAAGATTATGTAAGAAAAAAATACTCTTCAGAAAATTGGTATGAAAAAAAGGCGGGTACAACCAGTACTAACAAGGAAACATTCAAAAGGTGTCATCTTCAAAAAGTATTGGAAAAAAATATGTGTGATTCTACTCTTCATGGAACACCAGAAAATGAAAAAATTATCGGCTGAAATTAATTACAGCGACAACAAAAAATTATCAAAATTAAGCATATTAGGCGATTTAGCGCTGTTAGGCGATACGTTTGCTAACACCGAGATTGCCGTGTACGAACAGGGGTGCTACAACGAAACTACCGAGACCGTCTCACTCCCGGCAATTCTTGGCTGTGACGTCATGTTCCGAGAGTGTCAAAAAATGTGCTACAACGAAGCTCACGGAAGCTCTCTCTTGGTTTTCGGTCTCGGAAACTCCTGCCGAGATTTATCGAAAAAATATCACCAAGCGTAGAGCTTGTGGGAACGAGTTTTCGGCACCGAAATATATGTAATGTGTCCGCCATTTTAAAAAAATAAAAAATGATGAATTAAAAAGTAAAAAACGTGTACATATGTTATATTTTTTAGAAAGAACTTTCAAAACTATTAATTTTTTGTGTGAACACTATATTCGTATAATTATTACTTTTAAAGATATTCGATTAGAAAGTTCACGAGTGACAAGAGATGTATCCCTTTTGTCAAGTACACTATTAACAGAAACAATCGAATATTGAAGACTAAAGAATAACTTTCTAAATTTAATTAGTTTTTAAGTCCTCAAAACTATGAATTGGAAGCTAAATTGTGTAAATTCATCATTCATAATGAAATACGATGCTAATTTAATGATAGTATATCATAATAAATTAGCTACCAGAACCTATTCCGTCAGTAGCTCGATCGCAGCGTATTTGATTGCTGACCCAAAGTGCTCGGGTTCGATCCGCGGGCGTTTCAGTTTTTTTTTTTAATAATAATAATTTTTTTTTTTTTTAAAGGGGGGGGGGGCAAACAATTAATTTAAATATTTTTTTTCTTTTTCTTTTCCTTTTCTTTTATTTATTTATTTTAATAAGAAGAGTACTTTAAATATTAGGATTTTCCTAATATATGTATATTACTAACAAGGGAAGTATGAATACTTAATTTATTAATTATAAAATAAATAAATATGTATATATATATATATATATATATATATATATATATTTTTTTTTTTCAACTGCAAAAAAATAATTTAAAAATAAACTGCTTGATCGTTTTATTTTACTGCTGATTGTTATCATTACTAATCAGAAATAAATAAATTATTTTTCGTTTTTATTCTTTGCTGATGAGTGCATATAATTCTAATTTGTTTTAATAATTATTTTCTCATAAGTTATTAATTAAATTTAACACACACAAAAAAAGAAAAAAGAGCTTCTTTTCATCTGAAATTAAATAGTCAAAGCTTACAAAGGCATAGATTTTATATATATATATTTAAACACAATATTGAACATATATGTATCACTTCCTAATTTTCTTTCTCCTCCCCCCCCCTTCCTTTTTTTAGTATTACTAACAAATAGGATAAGAATAATTAATTTAATAATTAGAAAAAATAAATAAAAACACCCCCTCTTTTTTTTTTTTTTTCAAATTGTAATAAAATATTTAAAATATGAGATACTTACCCTTCGATAATATTTCTACTTTTATAGTCATTATTAATCAGAAAAAAAATTGTAGCGTTTTAATTTTGAAAATACAATTTCTTAAATTTCTTTGTAATTTGTTAAAATATTACAAAGAAAATATTATAAATACATACACACACATAGGTATTTCGAGTTCATGCTAAATTATTTTCTGGTAAATTATTAATTAAATTTAACCACACTCCCCTAGAAAAAATAAAAATTCCAGTCAAAATAAATTATTTTATAAATACTTGATTATTCTTCTGTTTTTAAATAAAAAATCATTATTAATCAAAGATTAAACTTTTAACAACCTTAAAAATTTTTCTTCTATATAAATAATTTATTATTTAATAATTTATTTTTTATTCCTTGCTGAATATTTGTGTAATTCCTGATTTAATTTAGTAGTTATTTTCTATTTCATAATTAAATAAATTTAACTTTTTTCTTTCTTTTTTTTTTTTTTAGTTAAATAAAAAGTATTTACAAAATAAATTAAATGTTTTAAAAGTAAACATTTTGATGAAAAATTATTTATTTTAAGCAAATATTCGAAGTTTTTTATGACTTCTTTTTTTTTTTTTTTTAAGGCAAACAAATATTTAAAATAATTTTTTCTTTTCTTTTTTTTTTAAGAAGAGTACTGCAAATATTAAAATCTTTCTAATTAATATATATATATATATATATATTACTAAGAAGGGAAGTATAAATATTTAATTTATTAATTATAAAATATATAAATATGTATATAAATATAAATTTCAATTGCAAAACAACAATTTCAAAATAAAGTGTTTGATAATTTTATTTTACTTCTGATTGCAATCATTACTAATGAGAAATAAATAAATTACATTAATTAAACAAATTATTTTCCATTTTTATTCTTTGTTGACGAGTGCATAGATCTTAATTTGTTTTAATAATTATTTTCTCGTAAATTATTAATTAAATTCAACACAAACACAAAAAGAAAAAAAAGTTATTTTCAGTTGAAATAAAATAGTCAAAGCTCGCAAAAGCATATTTCAATTTTATTTTTCTTAATATATATATTTTTTAAACATAGTATGCCCTAAAAATATATCCTTTGAATATATGTGTAACACTTCCTGATTTTCTTTCTATTTTATTTAATTTTAATTATTTAATTTATTTATTTTAAGTATTACTAACAAGAACATGAATAATTAATTTAATAATTAGAAAAAATAACTAAGAATTTATTATTATTATTATTATTATAAAATATTTAAGAAATGAAATGCTTTCACTTCAATAATATCTCTACTTCTACAGTCATTATTAATCAACTTTTATTGCATATTGCAACTTTTTAACTTCAAAAATACAATTTCTTAATTTTTTTTATAATATTTTGCTAAATCATTATAACGAAAATATTATAAACACACACATATATATATATATTTCGAGTTGATGCTAAATTATTTTATGGTAAATTATGAAATAAATTTAACTACCCACCCCTACAAAAAATAACAATTTCACTCGAAATAAATTATTTTACAAATGCTTGATCATTCTTTTGCTTTTAAATAAAAAATCATTATTAATCAAAGATTAAACTCTTAACCTTAAAGATTTATCTTCTATGTAAATAAATTATTTATTACTTATTTATTTTGTATTCCTTGGCACTGAATATCTGTGTAATCCCTGATTTAATTTAGTAATTATTTTCTGTTTCATAATTCATTAAATTTAACTCAACTTCTTTTATTTATTTATTTTTCAGTGAAATAAAAAGTAATAAACATTTGGATTTTGATGACAAATTATTTATTTTAAGCAAATATTCTAAAACGGAGAAAAAAAAAAAAAAAAAAAAAGCGGATTAAACGAGGATCGAACCGAGGAACTCTCAGACAACAGAAAATTACTCTGCCACAGCGCCACTGGCTACCTGCAGAAGTTCTTCCATCAGTCTTGAGTTATATTTTACAACTCTTAAATAGAATCTTCACAATTCTTTCATTATAAACTATGAATTTTACATGGTTTAGCTTAGAATTTATAGCTCTGAATACTCCAAAATTGATTATTTTTCAGAAAATTATTCTTTAGCCTTTAATTTTAGACAGTTTCTTTCGCTTAAAAATGCAGTTGACAAAGCGATATTCCTCTTGTCACTCGTGAACTTTCTAATCGAATATCTTTAAAAATAATGTTTATATGAATATAGTGTCCACACAAAAAATTAATAGTTTTGAAAGTTCTTTTCAAAAAGTATAACTTTGAAGCATATTTTTTGCTTTTTTGTTTCATCAGTTCTTATTTAAAAATGGCTGACAACGTTGGATATATTCGCTTTTGACCACCTACTCACTGTGATTGGTCAAAAGTATCCGGTACCGATAAAGTTTTATATCTCCGCACTGGGCTTCCGTTACCGGCTTCCAATACGTTCGTTGTAGGGCTAAGTATGAGTCTCGAAAACGTGAGTGCCGGGATCTTGGAAATTCGGTACCGGGAAGTTTCCTGCACGGAAACTTCTCGGCAGATACGTTGTAGGGCCCCAGAACCGTGTTTTGCTTTTTCGCCAAGTACTCAAAATCAATCGCCTAGCAGTGTGAAATCGCCAAATATGCTTAATTTTGATAATTTTTTGTGGTCGCTGTAATTAATTTCAGCCGATATTTTTTTCATTTTCTGGTGTTTTATGAAGAGTAGAATCACATCTATTTTTTTTTCAATACTTTTTGAAGATGACACCTTTTGAATGTTTCCTTGTAAGAAAAAAAAAAAGTGTTTGCATGTCTGATTATTGGCCATTGTTGAATAGAGGTATAGAGATTTTTATCAATTCGAAGGACAATCTCTAGAATTTTGAAGAGAGTCTTTTTGGGTCTATAATATTAAATACTACGCGGAGGATTTGTAATAATAAATTCTAGGCAAAGCATTTATCTTTCAAGCTAATCGATTAATTCACCATTGCTAAGAAACAGAAAATGCGAAATATTGCTTTCTTTGAATATGGTTTCAAAATACACTCCTCCGCCACTTTCTCATGTTGCCTATATACGGTAGCGTTGAGAATCTGTGCAATTAACAAAACGGTTAAGCTTTCAGTATTCAGCTTCTTCATAGCCTCCTAAACTAGATGCCTGTCGCGTCGCTCGGACTTGGAAACAGTTGAAGCGGTAGAAAGCGCCACCTGGTACAGATTGCGTGACTTTTTTATTCAACTGTCACCAATAATTTTAAGGAGTGATATATGATATATATATAATCGACGTTTCTTCGATTCTATTCGCCTTTTATGTATATCATATCCCACTTTTAAAAAGTTTTGGTGGCTGTTGGATAAAAAAGTCGTGCAACGTGTACCAGGTGGCTCAGTCTACCGCTTCAACTGATACCAAGTTTCTGAGCCACGCGACAGGCATCTAGTTTAGGAGGCTGTGGCTTCTTGTAATCCTTAATTATGACTATAAAATTCCGTGCAGTGTTACTTTCACTGTATTCAGTGTATATTTCTTTAAAGTCTTAAAGACCAAAACGTAACAGCTAGCTCCACTAAAAAAAAAAAAAATGTAGGGAGACTAACTTTATGAAATGCTGCATTTGATTGGTTCAGGTTCAGAGGATTTTCTATATATTCCATTTAACGATTGAGATGCTTAATTATTGCCAAGCTAGCATTTCTTTGCGATATTTCATTCTTTTATTATTTAAATTTGCAGTATTATTTTTGACGCATTATAATTGCTTTTATTTTGTTAACGATAATTTTAACAATATTCGTTTAGTTAATTAAAAACACATTTATATAATATTTTAACTTTTAAACAATTTAATCTGATCAGCAGCTGTTTATGTTTATTGGGTACCCATAGCTGCCAAGTTTTTTAATTTATTCCGGAAGGCTGTTATTCCCGCCCCTTTTTCACCATGTAATCTTTTTAAAATAATTTTCTTCATATTTAATCGTAATTATATATTGAAGAAAATTTTTCTACAATTTATCATTTGTTCTTAATTTACTGTTGTGCGTATAACAACTCAGTGCAAAACGAGATGATTTTTTACAGCACATTTATTAAAATTGTTCTTTTCTGAAAGTTGTGCAAAATCAAATAATGCTTTAACTCTGATTATTTTTAGAAAAAAGTAAAACTGATGTTGCCTTGCTCTAAAACTCCTACAATGTGCAGCGCTGCCAATCTAATCGGGAGGATTGCTAGTACTGCCCCCTTTTCCACACCAATTAATTTTTGGCGTAATTCTCTTCAAATGTTTTTACGGTGAATTACGAAGAGAAATACTCTAAAAAAAAAGACTGTTGTAGAAAAAAAGGCAGTACTAGAAGTCTTCCGGATTATGTTGGCAGCTCTTGTTGTTGTTGTTGTTTTTGTCGTATTCACTCGTAAATTCCAAGCCCCGGTGTGGAACTGACCGAATTTTTTTTTAAGGCATGAGGGGTGCGTCTTCCGTTAGGAGCGCCTCATAGGGAGGAAGTACGACTTTTTAGCTCCAGAAGCTGGTGAAAGATGGCAGCACCAGCCAAACAACAGGAACTCGAATTTTGATCCGGATCAAAACGAGTTAAACCCATGTTCTGGTCCCCCCAGAGGTATAATTTTTGATGGGAACTTGGAGGACTTTGCGACCACGACTGAGTTTAACGTGCACCAGTCGCCATTAGCGCACACGACGGTCTACGGCCGGCTCGAGGACCGAACCCATCTTTCGATCACGAACTCACTGCTCTTACCGACCAGGGCCTCTTAATGTGCAAAAATAAAATTTATTTGAACATGATATGAAAAATATGTTTCTCAATTATGTAATTTTTAATTACAAGTGTAATACATAAAAATCAACTACTTAATGGTTACGTGGTGAAGATATATGCAGTCCCGGCTGTCAGAAGGCTGAGCAGAAAATTTCTGTGACATGTTCATGAAAAAAAAAAAAAAAAAAAAAAAGATCAGAATATACTGAAAGAAAGAAGAGAAAAAAGAACCTTAAAAACGGTTGTTTAAATTTTTAATTGAACTCTTGTACGGATTTTAAACAGTGAGCCAGTTTATGAATTTATTTCTTTTTTGTATTTCCTTTAAATTTCCTTCATTGATAAAATGTTAATCATTTAAAATCAACACGTACAAAATTATAGAAATGTTAAGTGAAAGCCCAAAATATACTAAAAGACCTAAAATGTAAAAATTAAAGCTAAAAATGTAATAAATAAAAACATAAAAGGTAATAATAATAATATTTTTAAAAAAAATGTATCATAATGTGATTTAAGAACCTGAAAATAATTTTTTCAGCAAATTTTGATTTTACATATTAATTTGTAGATTCGTTGATAAGTTAATTTATTTTCAAATATTTATGTTTAAATGCTAAAAATTTGCATGAAAATTCAGCATTCAAACATTAAAATTATTTAAGAAAAACTTATTTATAGATATGCAAAATAGTATTCAAATAATTTATTTAACATAAAATATAAGAAAATGTTAAAAATTTGTTAGCAGGAAGGAATTTTAAAATTTTCAAAAAAAATTAAAATTTCTAATTTTATTTAAGCACTTAAATAATTTCCGAAATATTTTAATATACGTAATATTGTTACATTCTAAAGCACAAATAATATGACGTTACCTCTTTCATGCTCCTGACGAAGGATCATGCCACCTTTTCGACCCGAAACAACTGTTGCGAATTTTTGAAAATTGTGTTATTTATTTACAAATCATTTATTCATTACATTTCAAAATCATAACAATTTTAAAACTTCCTAGGGAGCTGTGGCATGGAAAAAATTAAATTGCTACTGAACGGATTAGTACGGGGGGGGGGGATCTCTCTCTCTCTCTCTACATATATATATATATATATATATATATATACATAGATAGATGCATAAATATATGTAGAAATAAATAATATAGTATTATAAAACATAAATCACTTAAAATATGCGTCTACCAATTGTTGCGAATTTTTATAGATTATATTGTTTACTTAGAAAAATTTTTATTCATTACGTTTCAAAAGCATAACAATTTTAAAACTGCCTAGGATCCATGACTTATAAAAGATTAAAATACGTAAAAAAAATCTATCTATCTCTATATCTATCTGTCTAGATTCTCTTGAATTTTCTCTTGGAAACGAAAATGGGACCAGTAAAACATTAAAGAAAAAAAAAAATTGTAAAAAATAAGACTTGAAATGCATTTTAGTTGTAGCATATGATTAGGATGCATCTTTTAACTGTCGAACTAATTTTATGAGAATACCATATATATTCCTGGAGAAGTAAAGTTTTAACTGTATCGAAAATGTTTCTTCTTCTTCTTCTTCTTTTTTTTTTTTTAATATTATGCTGTTTTTCCAAATCAATGCAACGCCTTTTTAGAAAATTTGACATACCCTAATATAGACAGCATACTGTGATCAAAATATACATAAAAAATTTTATTAAATATGGTTACTTTTACTAAATAATGTTTAATTACGCATGGGAAATCGTTAACAAATCCCCATTTCAAAACTTTCTATCATTAAAATTTCTTTTGTGTAATTAATTAGTCATATGTACTGAGTCACGATTAAAAAAAATTAACAATCAAATAGTATGACAGAAATATACGAGGTAAAATATTTTCTTTGCACTCCTTAAATGAAAAATAAATAAATAAATAAAATAAAATAAAATAAAATCTATCAAATATTTTTGTAGCTATTCGAAAAATCACTTCGATCCGTAAGTGTCCAAACATTCATTGATAGTCACTGTTTACACATATGCTTACTGTATGGGAAAGAAAAATAAAAGTAAATTAATTTTAGCTTTAGTAATTTTGCTCTTTTTCTTTTTTCAATAGTTGATTGCCATTCGAAATCAGTACATTTTATTATTATTATTATTATTATTATTATTTAATTATTTTTATGCATCTTAAAAAAAGGATTTAAGAAAAAACATACTGAAGTAAACATAGATGGAATAAAAAATTATATTGCAATCAGTTAAAAAAAAAAAAAAAAAAATCAGAGGAGAGGGAAAGTAGAGAACGCAGAGGATCGAAGAAAGAGAAGAGTGAAAGTAATATTTTATGTAAGTTTCTAGAGCATAAAAAATTGCGTTTTAAAACATTTAAAATATTGTGTTTATTGTTTTGTTTTTTTCCTCCTGAAAGATGAAGAAAAAAGCTCACATACATGATAAATTTATTACGGTTTGAATACTCAAAAAGCATTTATTTTTATTTTTATTTTAAATTCAGCTATTAATGTATGTGTAGCATTCTTGAATTTCATCCAAATAATTTGATCTAATTTTGCACAAATCATATATATATATATATATATATATATTCGTCAAAAATATGTTACGAGTTTTTAGGGTTATAATAAAAAAACAAAAGTTAATACATTCAGAAGACACTTAATACTTTTTTCTTTTCTTTTCTTTTCTTTTTTTTTTTTTTTTTGTGTGTGTGTGTGTGTATGGTGTTCAAAAAGTTATTTTGTTCCTAAAATTCACTCTGATTTCATAGAAAATTAATTTTCATATATCATGCAGACCTTTTACGTTAATTAGAAATAATATTTTATTTGTTCTCTTGATTTAAAATAGATTTTATATTTGCTTTGCTGTTGTTGTTGTTGTTGTTTAATTTTCTTTACGTGTTCCCTGTTTGATAAACTTTAACCTTGGTTTGCACATGAAGGAATGGAACACGGGCGCAAAATTCATACCGATGTTTGTTTAAGAAAATTTTCTACCTATAATATCGTTGATTTAATAAGTAGAAAATTTTCTTATATTGATAGTGGTATGAGTTTTGCGCCCGTGTTCCATCCCTGCACATGAGCATTTTCTAACCTATGCGCTAACAGGTATTTACTTTATTTATTTATTAATTATTATTATTATTTTTATTTATTTATTTTATTATTATTATTATTATTATTATTTTCTTTTTTTGTCAAAACATTCAAATTTATTGAAATAAAATGTTTTTGAAAAATATACTTTATTTATAAAAAACACATTTTTCGTATTAATTTATGATATTTCATATGTGAAACATGAAATATAGTAAATTTAAATGAAATATGTTTTTTAGTATAAAAAAGACAGTTATGAACAAAATGTATTTTCATAAAAATAATTATAAAAACATAATTCGAAAAAAAAAATTGTATCAGGAGTTTTGTAAATAAAATTCTGTTTATTAGACGAGTCTCTAAACGCATTTATGTGAAAAAATAAGCATTTACTTGAAAAAAAATAAACATACTTTCTATTTAACAGTTTTTTTTTTTTTTTTTTTTTTTTTTTTTCCGGCTTATTTCATTTTGTACGGATTTTGACTGAAATGTCAGTAATTTCCTGTATGTTCATTTGTATTTGACATATATTTCCTGCAGATAATCAATGCGACTATATATGTGATATTGCAAATGCTTATATTTAAAAATAAAATTATAGATAATATTTAATTTTAACACAAGATATTTATTTTTCAGCTTCATCATATATACTTTTATCTAAAAATGTTTTAAAGACTGGGAAAGCAATAATAATATTTTAACTTATAGTTTCATGTTTTTTTAGACTTGGGAAAACAACAACCCCTAGAATAAGATAATACTGAGGCATTATTATTATTATTTAATTTGATTTGCATTTTATGGAATAGATTTATTGACTGATGAAATTTCCCTTTTGCATAAAATATCTTTAAAATATTTTTAAACTATTCTGAATCAAGTAAATAAAAATAAATAGGAAGGTAAACACCGAAACAATTTTATATTACTTTTAAATTGCACTGTGTAGGCTGAATTTATTTTTTCATGTCGTATAACTGATTAGTTAAAAATTTTCAAATTATCGTCAATGTTTTATACGTGTTATACCACACCAGAGTAGACAAGTTTTCCTCTTATGCAAAAGTGAAAAAGTTTCCTTCACAAGACGGAACTTTTGCACCATTTATTATCAATAGTTTCTATAGTTTTCAAAAACAAGAAATTATAATAGATATTTCTGTATGGAAATACTGGTATCAACAAATGCGAACACTTTCGCTCCTGCAATTTTGGAACGTTACTATTTCATTAAAAAAAATGGTTTATTTAAAGACAATTTTTTCAATTAAATAAGTCTGGGATAATTACTAAATACAACTGGTATTCAAAAAGTGAAAGATTTGGCAATGATTCATACACAGGGTTCACACAAAGGGAAATTTGAATACCACTATTTTTATATAATATTTTAAGACTTGACAAACCATTTATATTATTGATATCTATTTAAAAAACTTACTACATAAAAATTATAGTACCCAAATTTCCATTTCTAAGAACCCTGATGGAATGCTAGTTTAAAACTATATGAGCTGGAAGAAAAAAAAAATGTAAACACGTATATCAGTACATAAGGAATAGTATTCAGATATATATATATATATACATATATATATTTACCGGGTGATTCAAAAGTCACAGAAAAAATAAACAAATATATTCATACTTGCCAACCATGTCATTAATAACCGTACAATTGTAAACGCCCCCTGAAAAAACGCCCCTTTTCTCACACCACTATATTTTTAGAGTAATTCTCTCCAAACGTTGTTACGATTAAATAAGACTAAAATTACTCTAAAAAATTACTGGTGTGAAAAAAAAAAAGGCGGGTACTAAAAATTGTACGGTTCATAATGAGATGGTTGGCAAGTATGTATATTATTCAAAAAGTACTGGCTGTAGGTCTATGCAGTTTTCACTAAAATGTATAGAAAAGCATAGGATTTTTTTTTATATCTATAAGAAAAAAATATTAGTTACATTTTTCATCAACATATCGCGCTGTTTTCGCAGTACCCTCTCGCATTGTAAACAGATCCGATTGATCCAATAACGACATAAGGGGTGTTTGCGTCCCCGGAAATTGCTACCACAATTTTTTATTAGTGATATTAATGGAAGTTTTCTAGCAAAGTTTAGCAATTAATTATAACCAAAAGTACAATTCCTAATTACTGGTGGGAAATAAAATAAAAAACCGGAACGAAAACACCCCTGCATATTCCGAATACTAAATCGTTTTTTAGGCAAATTTCCAATATGCAACGTCTGACGATCATTCTAATGAATGTCGGCCATCACATTGAGCATTTATAGTCCTAGTTACGTTGTTAAGTGGTCTGCGCCACTGTAAAAAAATTAATTTTTGAATTAAAGCGCCACTTGATTAAGAAAATTTAAACTAATTTTTCTAATAAATCTTTTGTTACCTAAACAAATCCATGCCTTTGTATACATTCCAGTAAAAAACGCAAGGTGCTACAGTCAATACTTTTTGAATAATTTTTTTTTTCTGTTATTTTTGGATCACCCTGTATATATATATATATATACGCGGAAATTGTCGACGGCAGGAAAAATCAATGCTTATTCCCCTCACTTTTTCTGTCGATATCGAAATTTCAATCTTTCCAATAAAAATTCTGATTCATATAATGTTCTCTGCAGCACGGAAGAATCCTTCATGAATATATTTCCATCTTTTGAAAATGTAATTTTTAATTCAAATTATAATTTCACGCATTTTAACGCTCCAAAATGCTTCTTATTATACCGTTTCTCTTCTTGTTTTTATTATTATTATTAATTATTCTTATGTTTGTTGAATTTCAAAATATGCCTTGTTTCTGATTTTGCTTTTCTATTTGTTTCGCCCTTATGTACTGGTCAACGTTTTCGTATTCCCTTCTTATTCCCTTATAAATTCTTCTTATTCCCTTTATTTTATAATTATTATCTCTTTTCTGTTGTTTTTCTGCTACTTTCCTCTTGGTTTGCCTCACTCAGTTCTTCACGTCTCTTTTTTGTAAGTCTTAATTTTTCTTTATATCATAATACCAGGGCTTTTAGCGTTCCCTTAAATAGATACCACTTTCTTTTTTTTATTATTATAGTAACCTTCGTATTATTCTACTGAACAAAAGCTCTGCAAACGATTACTGAAGTTTACTATATTAAACTATAGTTAGCATAGGTGGACTCTGCTGAGCTCTCCATCACATATTTGTTCACATAATTTTCTGCTACGGAACATACAAAATTCATGTTCAGAGAAATGAATTTAACCGATTGCTTGACACGGTGATAGGATAGACTCGAATGCTCCATCTAAAAGGCTATCCGGCGTTAAGTTGAATACGTTTGTCTTATCCAAATTTTTTTAATTAATTTTACTGGGGTTAGTTTCTTATTTTGGTTTTCATGCAATTTCATACTATTTCCAATGCAATGGTCCTCAAAAAGCAAGTTTATATGAAAAATCGCTCAATTCTGCTATGTTGAGGAAATCTTAAATTTCTAATAATTTACGAAATTTTCAAATTAGAAAATTCTTAGTCAGCATAATGAATGATATTTTAAAAGTGGTCAGACATCTTTACGATGAAAATCTCCCTCAAAATGGTCAATTATGCGAAATTTTGCCCTATTCTGCCATGTTAAAAAATTTGTAAAGTTCAAATAACTTACGAAATTTTCGAAGCAGATAGTTCATAATGATATTCATCAAGGCATCAAAACTGATATTTGAAAGCTGGTATGACATTTTAACGATAAAAATATTCCTTTTAATTCATTCTTATGCGAAATTTTACCATATCCTTCTATGGTAAAAAATTCGTAAATTTCGAATAATTTACGATATTTTCAAAGTAGAATTTTCATAGTTAATGATGTTCATCCCAGCATCGAAGCCGATATTTAAAAGCTAATCTTTACGATAAAAATATTCTTTTCAATGCACATTTAAGCGAAATCATGCCCTATTATCCCACGTTAAGAAAATCGTAAATCACGAATAACGTACGAAGTTTTTAAAATAGAATTTTTCAAATCAATAGCATTCTTTACAGCGTCATAAATGATGTTTTAAAACTGGTCCGACCTCTTTTCGATCATTTGTTCTTGTGATATCGTGTTTACAGATTCATAAACTAACACATTAACAAACTAATACACTGACACCCTACAGAGTGACATCATGCCAGTTTTCGGATTTTCGGATTCCTCAAACCTTAAAACGTGTAAAAAATTCAAAAACTCGAGGTCAAAAATTTTCACGATTACCTGAGTTCCTCATACCTGTCGTATGATGGGGAACTAAAGAAGCGGTATCCAGTTGCCCAGTAATACGTCTTCTTCCGTTTGAAAAGAATATTTGATTCTTTTGAAACGAGTAATGTTTCTTTAAGCTTCTGTGGTTCATCTATCTACCTATCTATGTATATAGTCCTTTTTAACACTCTTTTATTAGCTTCAGCTGTATGTATGTATATTTGTATGTATGTTTGTAATTGCTCTGGGATCAAACAAAAAATTTATATTGTAAAAAAATTCTTTCCCTACATAAACGATGTGGCGTTGAGGTAAGGCGCCGCGCTACGAGCCTAAAGGTCCCGCGTTCGATCCCAGTCAGGGGAATTTTTTTTTTTTTTTTAAATGGTTTTTGTTTAATTCTGAGTTATTTTAATTAATGATTTAAATGTATGTAAATATTATGGTGTGTCACTCACACGATTTTCTCTTACCCTGCATTTTAATACTAAGATAGATATTTTGTGCTTTTTTAGTTCACATTTCTATAAAGGCGTGTTCTTTAATTTTTTAAAACTATAATATTATTATTTTTAATTTGTTATTTTTAATCTGTTCCTAATTAGCGAATATTGGTATTTTTAATTCATTAAAACGTGATTATTGTGGATTTTTTCATATTTCTTGAAACTATTCTTGGATATATCTCTTCTGGTTCTTATGGATAAATATGGCATTTGATCATATGTTTCTCTTGCATTCTAAAATCTTGTAACTTTATACATATACTAGTATGTAACCCCGTCAAAAATGACGGAATGTGAACGATAAATCTTGAAAACAATGTTTAGATCATGATGGTTACCACGTGATCATTTAAATGTATTTTCAATTTTTGTTTATAAATCAAATGTGTTTCGATATTTTATAATTTTCGTTCTTTGTGAGGTCTAACTGTAATAGAGACAGTGTTCAGAGATGAGAGAAGTCGTGTAGAGCCACACCAGATTGTAAAAACGTGAGAAAAATTGCAACTTTGGCCTTTATCATGGTTTTGTGAAGTCTAACTGGAACGTTTCCGGCTGCAATCTTTAAGAGACAGTGTCCGGAGATGAGAGAAGTCGTGTAGAGCCGCACCAGATTGTAAAAACGTGAGAAAAATGGAGGCTTTGGCCTTTATCACGGTTCTGTGAGGTCTAATTGCAACGTTTCCGGCTGCAATCTTTAAGAGACAGTGTCCGGAGATGAGAGAAGCAGAGCTGCCAACCTAATCCGGCAAATTGTTAGTACCGCCTCTTTTTCTACACCATTTAATTTTTAGAGAATTTCTCTTCAAACGTATCTACAATGAATTAAGAAGAAAAATACTCTAAAAATTAAGTGGTGAAGAAAAAGGGGCGGTACTAACAATTTGCCGGATTAGGTTGGAAGCTCTGGAGAAGTCGTGTAGAACCGCACCAGATTTTAAAAACGTGAGAAAAATGGCGGCTTTGGTCTTTCTCATGGTTCTGTGAAGTTTAACTGCAATGATTCCGGATGCAATCGTTAAGAGACAGTGTCCGGAGTTAAGTGAAGTCGTGTTGAGCCACACCAGATTGTAAAAACGTGAGAAAAATGGCGGCTTTAGCCTTTCTCACGGTTTTGTGAGGTCTAACTGCAATAGAGACAGTGTCCGGAGATGAGATAAGTCGTGTAGAGCCGCACCAGATTGTAAAAACGTGAGAAAAATGGAGGCTTTGGCCTTTCTCACGGTTCTGTAAGGCCTAACTGCAACGTTTCCGGCTGCAATCTTTAAGAGACAGTGTCCGGAGATGAGATAAGTCGTGTAGAGCCGCACCAGATAGTAAAAACGTGAGAAAAGTGGAGGCTTTGGTCTTTCTCACGGTTCTGTACGGCCTAACTGCAACGTTTCCGGCTGCAATCTTTAAGAGACAGTGTCCGGAGATGAGAGAAGTCGTGTAGAGCCGCACCAGATTGCAAAAACGTGAGAAAAATGGCAGCTTTGGGCTTTCTCACGGTTTTGTGAGGTCTATCTGCAATAGAGACAGTGCCCGGAGATGAGAGAAGTCGTGTAACGCCGCACCAGATTTTAAAACAATATACAGTATATAATTATTAACACATCACATTAGCAGTTAATTGTGTGATACATTATTTGTATCATACAAGGATGGAAAGCGTTTGCTGACGATGACGCGAATTCAATGATTTTTCTTCAACCAAAAGTTTTCACTTCAAATGGAAAGCGTCAGCTGACGATGACGGGAGTTCAATGACTTTTGTTCACCCAAAAGTGCTCAACGCGCCTAAAGAAGTTTTCACTTCAAAAATTTTACCCGATCAATAAATATGAGTGACAATAAAAAAACTGCTGGTTGACAAAAAATATAGGCCCGACAACACAACAGCAACAACACATCCCAGTGTTCCATTAAGTGCTCTATACGCAAGCGAAGTGTGACGTCACTGACCGTCCGTGTATGTAAGAAAATGATTTCCTATGTTAATCGCCCATTGGATTTTTTGTAAAAAATTATTAAAAATGGAGGAAAATTATTTCCCGATTTTAATCCCCATATTTGGGAATATCTATGTATTAGTTATCATATGCATATGTTAGATTGAGTTATTTTGCTGTCAAATTGACAAAATTTTAATTTTAAATTTCAAAACTCTGTTGTCCTTGGCGTTTTTGTATTTGGCGATCAAAAACGTACTACGAAAATATACATGCCAGATGTATATTTTCGTAATATGTGTTGTGCGAAATATTGTTTCATATTATTCCTTACTCTCTAAATATAAATTTTTAAAATAACCATGATTTTTGAAAGGAATTAAATTATATTCGCCAGATAGTTTGGCGATATATATATATATTTTTTTTTTTCTGCCAAGGATGACCGATATCAAATCTATTCCGCTGCAACATATTAGTATCTTATATCAGATACTTTATTTAGACATTTGAAAACAAATTTCACTTCAAATTATGATAGAATATTTATCATTTTGATTTTAATTAGTATATTAGTTGGATATTTATTGTGTAAATATCATCCTTTGAAATGAAATGTTTATGTTTTCAATGGAATATGGAAGTTTTTTCTTTTTTTATCTAGAGTTTTGAAATTTAAAATTCAAATTTTATCAATTTTAGAACAAAAACAACTTAATCTAACGCATGCACATGATAACTAATACATATCTAAACCTAAATATGGGGATTAAAATCGGGAAATAGTTTCCCTCGATTTTTAATAATTTTTTACGAAAAATCCATTGGGCGTTTAATATAGGAAATATTTTTCTTGTATCCACGAACGGCCAGTGACGTCATCACTTCGCTTGCGTATTTAAAGTTCTCATAATAAGAAAAAACGATTCACTTCATTTTACCAAAATACTTTTTTTAAGACTATCGTAGATCCTGTTTTCAAATTTTCTAACTAACTATCCAATAACTACAGACACTCCATGCTAACCCAAATTCACCTCTACTCGATAACTCCAACCAGCTATCTCACCCTCAACATCGTCAATACCTCCAACCAGCTATCTCACCCTCAACATCGTCAAAATATCCAGGATCCAGCTAGGGACTTTCTCATTCTCAACCGAACATTTTACCTTGACTCGACATTATCACATTAGACTACTCTAATTTCAATACTCATTTCAACTGGTGACTTTTACTTGCCCAACCAAACATTCTATCCCAACTATCATTTTACACTAATTTCAAAACTAAAATCAACTGGCGGCATTTACGTACTAAACTCGGCGCCAATCATACCTTACAATGTAATCAAACAATAAAGTTTGATAAAAATATTTAAAGGCTTTAATGCGTTTTTAAAAATATTTTAAGATTTTTAAGGCTTTAATATGTTTTAGAAATATTTTAAGCGTTTTTTTAATGAAACAGTCAAAGAGTCGTTCATTCGGAATTAAAAAGTTGTCCATTTGGAATTTGTATTTTCTGAATGGCAACAGTTTTGGTTTGTTTTTATTTGGTCTTGCTTTGTTTATAATCATGAAGTTACATAATTCTATTTATAGGTTCATGTTTATAATAGCCAGTGATCCGCTATACTTAATTTAGACATTTAAACATTACAATTGAAGAGTTTTTCAAGGTTTTATAGGAAATAAGAATATGTGCGATACAAAACATGTATGAAAATGATATGTATGTTTCCTAAGTTGAATTAAACAAACGGAAAAAAAAATGGCTGCCAAAAGTTTCTGTTTTGAAGCGGTACTAACCGGATTCGTTCATGACAGATGAGGATCATTATATATATTAATTGTTCATATTATAGCTAAAAATAGATAAAAGGATTAAAAAGAAAAGTAATTTATTAGCCTTGATCATTATTTTCTAGTCTATTCAAAGAGTTCATTTTCCATTTACAAAATATTTTAAAAGCTAAAATATTTTCATATTGAGTTATTTTAACAAATAAAAATTATAATGGGCGAAATATCTAATATGATGGCCTTTTCATATTCTGCGGTAATTTTTCTTTATATTTGAGTAGATAGTTTAAAACGAATTAACACAATTTTTTAATAAATACCTATCGAAGATATTTTCTGATTATTGAAATACAACTACAATTAACAGAAAGGTTGTATTATAAACATAAAAATAAGTTTTCTCATATAGAAATTGAAAGTTCTGGAAAACTTATTTTCAAAAAAGAGATAAGATAAGTCTACGTCATATATTTATTACTTTCTTCCGTATTCAATAGAAGAAAGTATTGGATTCTTAAAAAATTTGACTTCCGGTTTTTGACGGGCTCACATTTTTTGAAAAGTCGAATACACGATCTGACCATTTTTACAAAATGTCTGACTGTCCGTTTGTCTGAGTATGATACAAAAATTTTGAGGCAACTATATCTCAAGAACTACTGCACAGAATTTCATATAAATTTATGTCTAGATGCACCTTAACATAAATTAGTGTCTATCAACTTTTGGTACAAATCGCTCAACAGTGACGCTGCTATACTGCAATTTAAGGAAAGAATATATCTCATGTTCTATTGTGTATAATCGAGCAAAATTTGATGTGTAAGAGTGTCATTCTGAAACATTATTCTGTCTCGATTTGCGTGCATATCTGCTAATATGTGGCGCTGCTAAACTGCAATTTCTTCTATGAATATAAAAGCTATATCTCCTATTCTATTGCATGTAATCGTAGAAAGTTTAGTATATGAGAGGGCCATAATGAAATATTATGCTGACTCAATTTGGGTGCATGTTGTCCGATAGGTGGGGCTGCTATTCTGCATTTTCCCCATGAATTGGAAGGCTATATGCCAGACTTGTAATTGCACAAAACTTGTTATATTAAAGGGTCATTTCATTTTAAAACATTATACTGATTTAATTTGAGTGCATATTAGCGTACAGATGGATCTTCTGTGTCGCAATTAACCCCTTGAATAGGAAAGCTAAAACTCCTATTCTTGTGTATAAAATTAAAAGAAAACCTGATGTATGAGAGGACCATTATGAATCATTATGCTGATTCATTTTGTTTTTATATCGGTCGACAGGTGACGTTGCTATTAATCTTCTTATGTGACTTTCCACATGGCTACATCTCAGCATCTGTTGATTAAAATTTCACTGACCCCATGCTTAAAATATTTATCATGAGAAGCTATGTTTAAACTTTTGTCATAGCTGCCAATATTTTAATTTAATCCGGAATATTTTTAGCTCCGCCTTTATTTCGCACCACTTTATTTTTAGGATATTTTTCTCCAATATATAATTGTGATAAAATAAGGAAAATTTACTCTTTATAAAAAAGTGGTATGGATTAAAGGCGGAGCTAAAAGTACTCCGGAATAAATTAAAATATTGGCAGCTATGCTTTTGTACATGTTAAGCAGTAAGTGGTGCTGTTATATAGAATGATACAGAAAAAAGTTTTGCGATGGTCACAACCAGACCCTGATTAAGGGGGAAGCACACATTATTAACACTTACACCGTTATTTTTTAACAAGTACTTTACTCCTACAATAAACACAAAATTCTCATTAAAAATTAATTTAAAAGAATTCTGGTGTCTAATAACGGTGAGTAAATTGGATTGTTTTATACCGTTCATTTTTTATAAAAAATATTTCCTCGTCAAAGTGTGGAATTTCTATGACATGAAGTAAAAAATAATTGTAAAAATATTCCGGTGAGAGCGGAGATAATGTGTGCTTCCCACTTAATCAAGCTCTGGTCACAACATACTTGTTTATGTAAGCAAATATCTGAGAAAAATTGTAGCAAATTATGAAAAAATGAGTAAATTTAAAGGTATTTCTAATTAATTAAGATTAACGCACTTACTTCTATGAAATAATTGCATGTTTATTTATTTATTTATTTATTTTTATTTCTAAAATTAACTGTGACATTTATAAGTAAAGTAGAAATAAAGAACAATATTTTATTTGACAGCACATGACTTTTTTTTTTTTTTTTTTTTTTTTTTTATCAATCTTTACATTTTTGTTTCGAATGTACATAATTTATTCGTATTTCAGAAGTGAACAAGATTTTAAACGATTCTTATCGATGCAGTCTTTCATTCCTTTTACTTATTATCATGTAAAATTAATCATTACACATAACGATCTTTAGCACGACAAAAACAATTTTGAATCTGTTGTTTATCGTTTCTTGTCATCAATGTAAAATTGTTTGCTTCGAAGCATTATTAATTTCCTTTGCTTTGTATCAGAAAGCTCTTTATTTTCTTAATAGAAAATTAGTGAGATGAAAGACGGTAAATTATTATCTAAAAAGAAAACGGCCAAGAAAGCTTGCAGTTAATAAAATAGTTCCCGTTTGAAAAAATAATTTCTCTATAAATGAAATGTTGGAAAATCTATTGAATAACATGGATTTTTTTTTTTTTTATGTGGCGCTTTCTTATTCATTTTGCTGTACATAGAGAATAATAAACAATTGTACACAAGAAAATAATAATGTAAATTAAGAGAAGGCGTTTTAATAAACTATTTTTCTACCAGTCATGTCGTATCATAAAAAAATTAAATACAAATTATTCTATTGAGTTCTTTAAAAAATTCAAGCATTTTTACTCAAATAAACTTAATTAAAAAAATTTATTTGCCATAAGGTGTCAGATTTCTATCAAAACTTTTTAAATATATTTAAAAAGAAACTTTCTTTAAATATCATGTGCATTAACTAAGAATTTCCTTTCTCCAAGAATGCCTGCATTCAAGCAATGGTTTAATTTCTGTAAGAAAAATAAAAAATTTCTGTCGATTATTGAACTACTTTCACAATGCACTAGTGCTTACATTTTTCGATTGATGAAGAGTCGTGCTTAAGTATTTTGCCTTAAAACAACTGTTGTGTGTTAGTTTTTTTTTTTTTTTTAACCTTTACTTATGATGATAATTTAATCTATAAAAAAAAAGTTTTCTTGGGAGAATATTCCTGTCCTTCATAATTAGAACGAGTGAATTAAACAGTGGGATTTAAAGATCTAGAAGATTTTTTCTATTCAAATATTCAAAATTAACTATTTTAATCATTCCATTTTTTTTAATAATAAATAAAGTAAATAATTTTAAATAAATTAAAGCAAATTCTTTTCTTTTAAAACTTTGCTATTATATTTAGCTAAAGCTTCTTACAAAATATGTATAAAAAACAAATAAGAAACATTTTATGTATTATTTGAATATTATTAGTAAAGAAATGACTGTAAATTTTAAATTAGTTTTATCTAAAAGAAAGCGGTTCAAAGTTATTTTAAAGATAACCAAAACACTATATCTTTTTCTCGGAAAATATTGCTTTACATACTACAAAAAAAAAAAAAAAAAAAAATCTTTGTTTACTATTTTTTTCTTTGTGTATCAGTAGTTTTATCTGAAAATTTACTTTTTTTATCCCTTTCCTTAACTTTGAATACATATAAGAAATGCTATATTTTTAGTTTTATCATTATGTAATTGGATCTAGGCATTTATTGTTGATGTTAAAGGTTAAATTCCTGAGTTTATCTATTAAAAAAAATTTCACAAATTCTTTTGTATCATTGAAAACTGTAAAGTTTTAAAACTAATCAAGTTCTTAAAAAAAATTTTTAAAAAAATCTTTGTTTCTAAAATTTTTACGCATTTTAAGAAAAGGAGGTAAAATAAATCCTTATTTAAATTGATTAAAGGCAATTTTAGTGACAATTGAAAAAAACTAAAGTTAAAAGATAGTTTTAAATCATGAAAATTTAAAATATAAAATTAAAAGGCAAAAGAAAATATTTTCCTTCCGCCCCTAGCTTCTTTGTTTAAAATACGTGATTGTAAATAAATATCACGATAGCTATATGTAAAAAAAAGATACCTTTCTCGTGATTTAAAAATGGTTTTTATGAATAGGTATATGATACAGAAGTTTTACTAGCTATATCCACCAATTATAGGAAGTTATTGAAGCAACTATCTTTAAATGTTAATCTATTTCTCTATAATGTGAAACAATAAAAATAAAATTTCAATGTTTTAAGAAATTGGAATGCATTATTATTTCTTTGTTCTGACTGTCTAAAAATCGAATCAGAAATCTAACAGGGATATTTTTTTTTTTTTCTTGTTTCTGTAAAAGATTCTAAAAAGAGATGCTGATTTGGCTCAATTGGGAAAAATAAAAAAAAAGAAAGGCATTCCTTACAATTGAGGGCTGAATCGTCAAATCTTTTGAGTAGGAAACGACTGGATTAATACCGCCCAATAGCTAGAGGGTTATTGCCTGAAATATATCGCACAAAGCACAGATTAAATTGTTGTAAAAATACTTATTTTATTGCTATTGAAGTTAATGGATAGTTTGTTAAGACCACTTCTCGGACTTGTGAGCTATTTGGAATGGTTGTTTAACAGAATTTAAAATATGTACTTATTCTGTATCGATTTGACGAATATTTGAATTAGTCAAGAAAAATAAAATACAAATGAAAATCAATTGAAACATTTTTGGGCTTCCATTTTCGCTAATAAAATTTATTCTAATCGTTGAAATGATTCATTCTCATTGCGTAAAATTATATTGAAAATAATAATATGCATATGATTTATTTGTGGTTTTAATAGGTACCAAAATAATGACCGATAGAAAAATATTTTTTTCAAGTATTTAAAAAAAATTAGCTGTACATCAGATATACAAGGAATATACAGATTTTTAGAGATTAATTGTTCAATATATAATTATTTCATCTAAAACTACACCTTTAAATACTCGTATTATTGCCTCAAATGCTCTATCAGTGGTCGAAAGATTCAATTTTCGAAGTTGCTATACGGAAAGTGCAGGATTCGAACGCAGGCCACCTTCGTTGGCCTGGCAATTTGGTGCTTTTTCCGAAATTAGCACGAATATGCCCTAGGACCCCTTAGAAAGACCTCCACGGCGGGCATTCCGCCCAGGGCGTCGTATATTCAATCAGTCTTAAAACTTCTGCCTTCCACTTAAGAAATCCCACTCCCAGGCCAGCCGATTGGCTGTTTAATATCCTCAATAGAAAAAGCCTGCTTTCTAAACTAAATAGTATATTTTAATTTCTTATGAATATGACTAATCTCACAGATTAATCTCACATCTGCTTGCTCTATATGTCATCAAACTTTCAAAAATCATCTTTTCATCAATCTTGTGCTGTGGGACATTTCAACACAACATAAAATATCGCCATCAACAACTGCAGCCTATTATCTACCAGCATAGAGCATGCCGCTCCTTGTCGCATGGGAGACCTGTCTCTAGCGGCCTTCGTATTTTTTTTTTTTTTTTTTTTTTTTTTTTTTTTTAGTTTAAATAAACTCCGGAAGAGGGGCCTAGCATAGCTGGAATCTCTCGACACTGCTCCTAGAGCGGTGAGCGGCACCTCTTCCCTGTTAATAATCAGTCTTAAACCCAAACCATCACCACCACCACTTTCTTAAAGTAATAAGTTAAATCAAGAAAGTTCTATTTGTAAATTATAATAAAACTTCCTATTTAAAAAAAAAAAAAAAAAGAATATGTTGCTATAGTGCGTCGTTAAAACCAATTCAACTAAACTCAACACTAGAAAATATAGGTTTTTTATTTAACTAATAAACGTAAACCCTTACCTGAAGCTTCGAACTTTTTCTTTCCTAATAACATCAAATAAAAATAAAATAAATAAGTTTCAAAAGATAAATAACTAATTTGATTTTTCGTAATATTGTAAGATAAACAATAATTTAATATTTCTCTGATAATTATTTACAGTTTTAATAATTTATTTTAAACGCACGTATAACGTCTTCCTTTTTCTGTTAACTGGATTTAAATGCGAGTAAAAATCACAGCATTTTCTAATTTTAAACTAAACGTAATCATATACAAACCGTTGATTATATATAGCTAAACTTAACCTAATTCATGGATTTTAACCTAATTCATGCGTTCGCTGAATAGAATCCCCCCCCCCCCCCGAGAAGAGTTCTTAAGAGCAAATATTTTGTAAATAAATTTAATTTCTGGTCAAATATGTTATTTAAAAATTTTAAATAAAATTCTAAAGTTGATATTTCTTATATATCAGTTTAATATGGTAACATGTTTTTATTTTATTTTGGATATGAAAACGTAATTAAAATTATACGCATCTTTCATTGATTTCTGAAGAAACTTATATAAAATTCGTACCTCATACGTAAATATTTCAAACTCGTATCGGAGTAAATAAACTCAAACTCTCATATTTGATCGCTTAACCTACTTCTTAAATGATGTACGTGATTCCAAAAATATATAAAAGAAAAAGGTATCAAGATTAAAAACATAACCAATAAATTTTGAGTATTTGTTAACCGATGTAATTATTATTCTTTAAAATATATACAAATATTATTATTATTATTGTTCTTGTTGTTCTTTTATTGTATATGTTATGAAAAAAATTGTAAATTTTTATTTAGAAAAAAAGAAAGAATTAGCAACTATTTAATGGTAAAAGATGCTATTATACTGTTTCTTTTTTATCTATCGCTTTGTAAAGAATTCTTGTGTACCTGTGAGTTACGAAAACACGCATTGTCATCTACTGAACTATCCGGATTTCCAGTTCCAGCATATTTTTTAATAAGCTTTCTGCAATTATGCCATCTACTTTGTTGTTTGATTTTTGTATTCTTGACAGCAGATATTTAACAAACAAAAATATATAAAAAAAAATAATATTATCATTATTATCATTATTTTGCATGTGTTACGAAAGAAATTGCAAATTTTTATTTAAGTGAAACTGAAAAGGAATTAGCAACTACTTACATAGATGCCAACATTTTAACTTATTCCGGAGTATTTTTAGCCCCGCCTTTTTTTCATACCACTTATATTTCAAGGACAATTTTTTCTTATTTTATCGAAGTTATTTAACCCTTTGCGGCGCAAGACAATTCGGATCATTTAAATTATACTGCCACCGGAATTCATGAACTAAATTAAACTAAAAGAAATTTTAAATTTTAAGGTTAAAAAAAATAGCTTTTTCTGATATGTTATAAACGTAAATTTTTGCTAAAATATTTCCGGGATGAATTTTTGCAGGTGGATCTTAAATTTTGTTTCCTCGCAGCAAGGACGCCGCGCGTTAAGGGGTTAATGGGGGAAATTTTTCTATGAATACAGTGGTGCGAAATAAAGGCGGGGTCAAAAATACTCCGGAATAAATTTAAATATTGGCATTTATGTACTTATCTCTAATTAGCATCTACTTATCTCCCTTGTCCCCCCCCCCCTCTCTCTCTCTCTATCTCCCAGTCTTTTTTTTTTTTTTTTTTTTTTATCCTTTAAAGCATACATTTAACAAACAAAAACTAATCACGCTGATAAATCATAATGAAAATTAATTTTAGTGGATTTTTTTTTTTTTTATTCAGTATTTATTAACTTTTTTTTTTTTTAGAACTTTAGGGCTTGAGGACAGAGCGTCTAAAACTAATATAGTTATTTTCGATATAACTTGATAATATTTCTAATTTATAAAAACAAATATAATTTTTAAGTATTGTCAATAAACGATTTAAATGGCATAAAAAATACACTTGACAAATAAAAAAATAAAAAAATAATTACCAATAAATCTTCTTCGAAATTACTTTTCGAAGAAAAAATTCTGTATTCAATATTTGTGGAATTTTCTTTCCAATAAAGGAGTTTGGGTTTTAGGCCAGTGTACCTAAAATCATTATAAGCATTCTCGGCATAATATGATAATGTTACTAGTTTATAAAATCAGATGGAATTCTTAAATAAGGTTAATAATCGATTTAAATGACATAAAAATGAGCTTAAGAAATAAAAATTAAATATTCCAATAAAACTTCTTCAAATTTACTTTTAGAGGAAAAATGCTTGCATTCCATACATTATGAATTTACTTTTTATTGGAGCAGTTTTTTTATTTTAGGGCAGAGTATCTAAACCCATTGTAATCATTTTCAATGTAATGTAATAATACCAATTTATAAAACCTAGTGTAATCTTTAGTGATAAAAGAAAACGTTTGTGTGTCTGACCGTCTCTATTTCCAAAGTACAGAAAAAAATATGGCACGTACAGTTCTGAAAATGTTTTTCTAGGTAAAACATACTGTTAGATTTTTGATATTGCTATTCAATTTCTAAAATGTTTATGTTTTATGCGATTTTTTTTTTTTTGCGTTTATTCCCGACATTTTATTTTAATTGTAATTTCAATCAGATGCCAATAAAAATAAAATGCTTATACCTTATTATTTATTTTTATCATAAAAAAGAAACATATTTATTTACAAACGAATTAAAAGAAATTGAAAAATTAAACCTGTATGGACGAAATCATCCCTACCAGTGGCCGAGAGGTACTGCTGTCGAAGGTGATAGAAAAGAGCTGTTATGTTTGAATGCACATCTTTCTCGTCGGCTTAGCCGTTGGTTTTTTCTGTGGTTTTTGTCCGAAACTCGCGTTAATATGGTCTAGGACTCCTTAAAAAACCCCACGAATGGTATTCCACCCAAACCTAGGACCCACGCATTGTCAATCAGCCTTAACTCATTCATTACGCAATCTACAACTAAATGAAGAAATTCAGTGAAATCATGTAAAACATTTAACAATTTAAAGTACCTTATTTTTCTTTTCAAAGAATGCGCTCTTACATGATCAAATTTTAAATTGACCTTAAAAAATTAAAGAATTACTTTGAAATATGCATTTCAAATTTAAAACAAAACCTCTTGTTTGTCCAACCATTCGTATTTTTGAAAGCTACCATTTACAAAGAACAAACGCTTTCCATAAGTTTTTGTGCGTAAAGGAATGTCAAATTCTCAAGGTAAAATAATTTTTAATTGTGTATTTTCAAGATGTAAGTTAAATATTGTTTTTACAGAACTTTTTTTTATTTTCAGTTATAGTTCTATTTATATGTCATATATACTATTTAGATGATTTAAATAGAATGTTCCACAGTAACTTAAAATTAGAATACAAGCAATATACAATGTAAAGCAATTCATCTATGTTATTTAAATGAAGTAAGTTTGTAAACAAACTGAAGAAAATTCTGTGTTAAATAAAAGCATTATAGTGATGTAGATTTCATATAATTTTAAAATTATGATGAAAATATCCCAGAAAATACACATTATTGGATTTAGAAGCAGTCCTTAATTGTACTTTTACATTAGATTCATCAGAATCCATACCAAATATAAAGATCTGAACCCTTAGAATTACTGAAAAGGTTATTGTTATTGTTATTATTATTATTGTTACTATTTCAATTTCTTTTTTTTTTTTTTTTTTTTTTTTTTTTTTTTTTTTGAAAAGTTTCAAATAATTTCATTTGCTATCCACAGATAATTTTATGGAAACCAGAAACGAAAGAAGAAAAAGCAACTTGCTTAAAAATCTAATAATATATTGATCAATAATTCTATGAAATAATAGAAAATTCATTCTCATCCATATAGGTACTGAAAAGAATAAATATATTCGTCCAGATTAAGCACATTTCCAGGTAACTATTTCCTCTGTGATATCAGGAGAAGTAATTTACCAATCAATTCCCTTTTAAGGAAAATACATTGTTCTAAAATCTCATTTTATACCTTTTAGTAAATGGTGTCTTACTATAAACCAGGGTTTAAACTGCCGTTCGCTTTTTTCGCATTTTGCGAAAGGACATCGTATTTTGCGAAAATATGCTCGACACCATTTCGCTAAAAAGCGAAAACAAGATGATTTCACAAAATATTTCTATATGAAAATCTCTAATTTTATTAAAATATTGGCTGGCAAAAAAATTACTAAACCACTAAAAAATCTGGAATTGTTTTATTTATTTAAGTATATTTTGATTTAATTTCGTTTTACCGGGATAAACAACTATCGTCTGCGTCTGCTAAGAACAAAGAACAATCTTCTGGCTACGAACAATCACGCGTGACCCTTTGCTTTTTACGCGCGTAAGTCAGAATACGGCATCTGCTTCATAGAAGCTCTCTGGGTGCTTGTATTGCGCAACGATCTTCGCCTACCTCTTACCACTTACCCCCATTTTAAATAATTTCTTCATTTTGCTCATGGAATAAAGCTGCCTGTTTTGCTTTTGTTAAAATTCGAAATAGATGTTTTTTAATGAATCACAAAAATGGATGCTCGGTTAAAACCATCAGTATCAGTGAAACGGAAAGAAACAGAAAACGAAAGGGCGAATGATAACCAAATAAAAAAGAAGAAAGCTAATTTATTGTCCAAAGAATTAATTAGAAAATGGCAGGGACAGTACGTACAAATGGCTAAATGTTCAGTACAAGGACAATGTGCCCTATATGTGTCCTGCACAAATTGTAAGGAAACAGGCAAAAAAAATTTCTTCACGGTGACCGATGGTAAGTTTTATTTTAATCCAATTCCTATTTGAATAAATTAAAATTCCTATTAATAGAGATAAGAAAAGCACGTTTTTTTATGTAACTTTGTTTTAAATAATTATTAAACATAATCCGTTAGCTTTACCAATTGAGATTTTTTGTTAAAAGAATTCTTTTTATTTCTATTTTTCAATAGTTATACACGAAAAAACTCCCGATTATCTGTGCTAATTAATGTTCCGGTTTACACGGAAGATCGGAAAACACGGATAATCAAATAATGTCCCTGTGAAAAATTCTTAAAAATTGATATAAAACTTAAAACAAAAAGGTGTGTGTGTGGGGGGGGGGGATCCAAACAAAATCATTTAAATATGATTTAATCAGAGTAGAGTATACCATTAATAATTTTTAAAGATGCGTTTTCAATATTCACAGAATGGAGTAATAATAATAACGCAGTGGCAGATCCAGAACTTAACTTTGGGGGGGGGGGGGGGGGGGTAAGTGTTTTCAAGATGTTATTCCAGATCAATGAAAAATTTACAATTGTAACATCCAATTGGAAATGTTATTGCTTTTTTTTTGGCGGGGGGCTTCAGTCCCTAGCTCTCCCCCCCCCCTTAAATCCGCCACTGAATAAACGGATAATTAATCGTGCGGATTTCTAACAAATAGGACATATCAACTATAAAAAGAATTTTTCTAGTCTAAATAAATAAAAAATATGTATATTGCACAGTCTAAAAAATAAAACTGCTTAGTTTTTGCATGCAAATCATACGTAGGCCAATTTATCACTAACACAGGATGCTTTAGGTATTTCAAGGAAAAAATTTGTTCAGTCTCTTGCAACCAGATGGCTTTCATTAGGAAATAGTGTTAATGCATTTAATTTAAATTGGGAAGCACTAGCGTCTGTTCTTATTGAAGATAAGCGACCTACTACAGCAGGCATTTTAAAGCAAATAGCGAAGCATCAGTTCCTATTTACTTCTGTTTTCATGGAAGATATTATGTTTCTAACAAATAAATTGTCATTGATTTTTCAAAAGAAAAACATTGATTTTGAAAATATTCATGCAAGTGTTATGAGCTGCATAACGACTTTGGAAGAAATGCTAGACAGGCCTGGTCCAATTTTAAATTCCTTCCTTAATTCTATAACATGCAATATGGATAACGAAGCCGATTCTTATCAGTATAAAGGTCATATGATTAAAAAAACATCTAAACAAGTAGCAGAATCTGAAAAACTATTGAATGAATTTCTGAAATGCCTTATTGAAGAAATTAAGGGATGGTTAGGAGATATCAAACAAACTATACCATTTAATCTGCTACTTCCAAAAAATATTTGTGAAAACGTTAGAAATCTAGACTATGGAATAGACAAAATAAAGGAAATTTGCAAAATTTTTCCAAACTAGTCCTGTACATCAAAATACATTTGTTAAAAATCAGATGTTGTCTGAATGGAATATTTTCAAAAAAGTAATAAGTGTCAGATGTAAAGACTATACTTTTTTGCAATTATTACAATTTCTAGATGAAAATGAAATGCGTGATGAATATCCACTATTATGCTCTGTTGTGGAATATGCTGCGAGCTTACCTGTACATACAGCAGACTGTGAAAGAGCTTTCTCCCAGATGAATTTAATAAAAACAGACATAAGAAATCGTTTGACAATAGATAATTTAAGCAAATTACTTATTATAAATATTGAAGGACCTCCAAGAACTTTAATTTTCAAAAAGCTTTCAAAAATTGGTGTTCTTCAAAGCCAAGGAGAATTGTATTATAATCCTATTTAGTTCTAACATCTGTAATGTAACTACCTCGTTTAATCCACAACACAAATTATAGGTAGTCTTGTACTTCAGTTGAAAAAATTCAGTAATGACCTTTTTTCCCTCCATGCAGAACAATCATATCTCTATAAGGCACTCTCTCTTTGGGTTAGAGTAAGCTGATTTTATATAGTGTGTGTAAAGTATGTGTATGTGAAAATAAAAGTAGAAAATCAGAATTTTAGATTCAAGCTTTTTTTCTTAAAGTATTAAAATACATTTTATATCCCCCAAAACGGCTTTCCGCATAAAAAATAGCTAAAAGATTTATGGAAAAGCTAAAATACTGATTGGTCATTTTAGCTAAAATGCTAAAGAAAATTTTTTGTTAGGTTAAACCCTGCTATAAACTAATAAACTAAATATCGATAGTAGATAATCTTATGTCCATCGAGGTAATTTAAGCAATCTGTATTCAAAGTTTCAAAGTTTTTCTGTTTTTAGATATTAAACTCCAATATTTTCGGTAATTGAAAAAATGAATTAAATTGATACAGCAAACGTCATTGTTAAATGATAAGAATATTAAAGACACGGATTTGAGTTATTTTATTGACTTAAATATAAAATAACTAGAAGAATGAATCCCTGTTATGTGTAACTGAATGAAACGAAAAAGGGATAAGTCTGACAAAATTTATTTCCTATGTTTCTACTTAAATAATAATAATAATAATAATAATAATAATAATAATACGGTGTGGCACTCACACTACTTTTTCATACCCTACATTATTATAAATATATATTGCAGTTTAAAGTGAAAGGTACGAGATTTATAGCAGCTTAAAATTGTTTTAGAAGCAATTTTATGTAAAATACGTATCTGTGTTGGGGAGACACTGCTTCCTAAAACTCCCGTATGTATATTGTAGCTGCATTCATAAAAAACTTAAAGCTGTAATTAAAAAATATATATATTTAGAAATTTGCTATTTATATCATTATTAGAAATGTATTCAGCTAAGTTTGAGCATCCCTGTATATTTTCCCTAAATTAGATACGCACTAAACAGTGTACTTAAATTTAGTAGAGAAAAAATGACAACATAAAATGCGCTTCCAGTCACTTTCAAACATAGCATTAATATACCAGAAAAATTTGTGTGGTCCTATAAACGAAGAATAAGTACTTTTACATAGCCTCCGATATTTAAATTTATTCCGGAGTATTTTTATCCCCGCCTTTTTTTCGCACCACTTTATTTATAGAAAAAATTACTCTTAAAAAATAAGTGGTATGAAATAAAGGCGTAGCTAAAAAATACTCCGGAATAAATTGAAATATTATCAGCTATGCTTTTATACCCTATTGTACTTGAAATATGCGTTTATGTATATAAAAGAGAGATGTCAGTTTCATCCTGCTTAGTGCAGTCTGAAATTGTTAACCCCTTGACCGGTTTGCCCGTACAGCGTACGGACACTACTTCTATAACAGTTTGTAGAAACTGGCACCGGTATGTTTTCAAAGTATTCCTTTGGAATAATTTTCTAGAAAATTACATAACAATTCAAAGTTTTAATAATATGAATATTAGCATGCAGTAATAGCGGTGTGAGCTGAAATATAAATTTAAAAAAATGAAAGAACCAATTAAGGGGTTAAAGTATTTGCCAGGAATTTCGAATATAGACATAATGTAAAACAATTACGTATGTCCCTGTGCGAGTTATTTGTTTGATCTCAACGAAAGATTTCGTGTAGTATCCTTGTATGATACAATACAGAATACCGAATTCGGACTTCCTGCTAATATTTTTTCTTGGGTGATGCCGATAACAGACTTACAGACGCAGAACCTGGCCGCTAAAAACCTGTTTTTTTTTTTTCGGATTCAGGGATTTCAAAACGTGAAAATATAGCAAAAAATCAATTTCAAATATTTGTGCAAAAAAGAATACTCTCTCTAACATATATGCTTTAGAGAAAAAAGGTGGTTTATTATTTTAAAGGCGAATTACTTAGTAATATAATTTTTATTGTATAAATAAAACAAAATAAAAAGAACTTTCAATTATCTAATTGTATAGAACAAAAATATTTGTAGCTTATAGAATTTTATTTACATTGATATGTGTCAGCTCTACGTCTCGTATCGTCCAATCACATGGAAAGCAAAAATGATGCAAAATTCTGCTTTAAGAATAGAATTTTAACTTTGGATTTGAGTTCTAACGATATCTTTTCAAATAGGAAAGTTCATAAGAATTGGTATTAAATAAATAAATAAAATCAAGCATGAAAGAAAATGTTGTGCATTAGGAAACTTGAGTTAAATTTCGCATGATTCTATTTTCATTTTTAGGTTGTTCAACTTAAAAAAAATTGTGTATTTTAATAAATAGTATTGAATGTATATATACAAGGTCTACTTGATGAAGTTTCACGGGGATGAACAATTCGCTAAAGCAACAATGTAACACCCCAGAAATTTCCAAAGGTATGGAATCCAATTACGTTTGTGGTTATTTAGTTCTGTATGTTTCTATTTTACATGCGTAATTATTATCTTTCATTAGAATTAATTGTTGCAGTAGAATAGAAGTTCCTAATTCTTTTCTCAAAGAGACCCATCTAAACTTCATTGAGTTCATGATCCTTTCTTTAGACTAATTTACATTTTCTCTTATTTTAGTTATTAGTATTTTATTACATTCAAGATTCCTTAAAGGTTTTTACAAGTATAACATCATGAGTCATATCGTAAATTTTACCTAATGTAGCCTTACCTGCGAACATTCTAATTATCATACCGTAGGAATGTTAGTACCCGCCTTTTTTTCACACCAGTCTTTTTTTAAATTATTTTTCTTCTTTTTTAACCGTAATTACATTTGGAGAAAATTACTCTAAAAATAAAGTGGTGTAGGAAAAAAAGGGCGGGCACTAACAATGCTACTGAAAATTAATTAGAATGTTGGCAGGTTTGTGTAACAGATTAAAAACAAATTCTTTTCGAAATATATATTTGGCATAGGTTTAGAAATATAATAAAGCTAAATACCTTCACCTTTAGATAAGCACGATTTTTATTTTCATTTTGCAACTTTGCATCAGTTTCAAATAAGATATATTAATTACAAAGAAATATTTTTGAACAATAACTCCCTTCTATAAATCCCAAAGAAACAAGTTTGTATTCTCATATTTTGTGAGTTGTATGCAGCCAGTTTTCTTGTGTATCATTACAAGACACCATCTGTAGCCCAATTGATACATTATTGACATCTAAGTACTTTTTTAGCATATTAGATATGTCAGATGTTGGTAAAAGCATTCTCTAACATTTTTTCTAATATTTTCTCAGTAAATTCTTCTTTGCTGTACACAGGTATCAAGCACATCACTAATAGTACCTATGCTTCAAAACTAATTAAATTCTGTTTCCATTATTAATGACTGTCTTGGATTGATCATAAAATATTCAAAAGTCAGCTGATGGCAAAAGAAAAGAATAAAGGCTGGATGAAATTTAAGCTCTTATCAGAATTCTTCTCTTTTACCAAGTGACTGCTTTCATAGAAATTTACTTTTAAGAAGGATTTAGCAAAAATTTAATAATGCAGAACTATTTTAAAAATTATATGTTAAATTCAAGATACAATATGTTAAATTATCAAATTGTGTTTGCTTAAAAAATTTAGTTACTAGCCCTTCCTTCTATATTATCAGACATGCCAACATTTCTATTTCATTCCAGAGCATTCTTAGTACTCGCTTCTTTTTTCACACCACACTTTTGAAGAGTTATTTTCTTCTTAATTAACCATAACTACATATTGTAGTAAATTACTTGATAAATTAAGTGATTTGGGAAAAAAATAAAGTAAATAAAAGCGAGTACTAACAGCAGAGCCTGATTAAGGGGGAAGCACACATTATCTCTGCTCTCACCGGAATATTTTTACAATTATTTTTTACTTCATGTCATAGAAATTCCACGCTTTGACGAAGAAATATTTTTTATAAAAAATGAACTGTGTAAAACAATCCAATTTACTCACCGTTATTGGACACCAGAATTCTTTTAAAATAATTTTTAATGAGAATTTTCTGTTTATTATAGGAGGAAAGTATTTGTTAAAAAATAACGGTGTAAGTATAAATAATGTGTGCTTCTCCCTTAATCAGGCTCTGACTAACAGCGCATCGAAATAAATTAGAAATGTTAGCATGTCTGTATAATTAGTGTATACATAAATATGAATCCGAGATCTTGCATTCTACTTCCCTGGGTTAGATTTTACTTTAAAAAGATTTAATAATAATTTAAGTTAAGGCATTATCCAGAAATTTAATGTAGCATAACATCCTTTGAAAGGAAATTGCACTTAAATTTAAAACTCTGAATAGATTTCATAATTTTATAAATTAGACCTGTTATATAAGTTTAGTAATATCCTTAAGGTATTGAAACAATACAAACCACGATGGTACAGAGTATTTCCGAAATTATTTTTATCTTACAGTACAAATGAAAAATATATTTTGTTTTTTAGTTATATAAACAATCTCTAAAGGTCACAAACTTATCTAGAATACTTTTTTTTTTTTTTAATAAATACATAATCACTACGAAAATAATTTTTAGAAACACTGTATATTAAGTGCAATGATCTAAATGCGACCAAATTAGCAAAACAGAATTCTTCTGCCTTTGTAAATAGCAATTAATAATTAGTAAAAAATATTATTTACTAGTGAGTAAATTACATTACATCATAGTTTTAAAAAATATACAGCTTTACTTATGGTTAAAGTAAAAAATTAAAACTCTTAATAGATGAAAGAAATGTATGTAAATCATTCATAAAATTATATTTAATGATCTGTAAAAACATGCTTAAAGTAAGTTACAGTAAATTACGTATAAGACAAAGGTTAAATTATAAAGCCATTTAATTCTATATTTAAGAGTAAAAAGTATATTTACGAAAGTATCATTATGATATATAACAAATACATGAAAGGAGTTACAATTTCAGTATATTTTTAAATGTAACAAAATTTATATTTTATTTTAAATTATTCTGGTCAAGAACTTACTTGTGAAAAACAGATAAAGCTTCTTAGCAAAAATAACAAGTAAATAAATAAGTTTTGAATTCCAAAAATTGGCAAGGGTTTTTTCCTTTTTTTTTTTTTTTTTTTTTTTTTTTTCTTTGTTGAAATATAACTCCAGTATTACAAATAAAAGAAAAGAAATACCTTAAGGGTACAGCTTAGAATCTTAATTAGCAGGTTTTTCAACTAGAGTATTACCAATTTTTAATTCAATAAGGAATAAATTTTAAAAATTCAATTCGAAATTATGTAATGATTATCAGTCATAGTTTCCTACAAACTTTTGAAATGTTAGATTAGGATTTAAACATTCAAGAAAAATATAACATTTATCTGCTTTTTTTTTTTTTTTTTTTAAATACATTATTCTGTTAAGAAAATATTGGCACCATTTTTCAAATGCAAGTTTAAGTTACATTTATAATTATTATTATTATTATCAGTTGTTTTTCGGCTAGAAAATTTCACTCTTTGCTTATACTTTCAGTTCATAATCAAAATACGATTTACTTTAATAATGTTTTCCTTTCTATAAAGTAATAATTTTCTTTTTTAATTTAATTTCTTTACTTATAAAGTTTTCTCTTTATCCTTAATTTCAAGTTTCGACGTACAGAAATTTTTGCGGAAAATTTTATATGTTGTCATAAATTGAGAACCATAATATAATCATTGCTAATTTAAATACTATAGCCCAGAACATAAGTAATTAATTTTGATTAAATTTGAGAAAATTCTACTTCCTACATCATCAAAATATCTCTTCCAAATCTTCAATTAATTACCTGATTGATTACAGATGTTTCAAATACGACCGAAAATGAATTTTCGAATACTGTTACCGAAAAATAATGCAATAATATTAATCAGTGAAACTTTATTCCGAAAAGTTATCTTCCGTGACACAGGTAGATTCAAAATGACTAGAAGGGTGATCTCGTAAATACAGTTTATGGTGAATTAAACTGTATGTAAGAATTTCACATATAATCTGTCATGTAATAAGATAAATTTGATTGCGTAATAATTTTTTACATGTCATAAAATACAAAATTTAATGATTTTCAAATTCTATGTCTTAGTCTCTGTAAACGATGACGCTATAAAACTTGTTATGCTGTATGATAATAATTATAACATTTGTAAAATTATTATATTTAGCATAAATTAAATTAATAAAATTTATGCTAAAATCATATTTATCACCTGATTTAGAACAAAGTCAAAAATTAATATATAAATGCTAGAATCAACAATTGTTAAAATTTCGTTTCTGAGAACTTATACAGAAAAACCTTTGAAACTTTAAACTGTATTATTATTATTATTATAACTGAAAAAAATATTAATAGTTATTGCTTGTAAAAAAATTCATTTGTAATCTCAATCCTAAATATCATTTGAAATTAATACCGAGTATCAATTGTATGCAAGATGCAGTGCTGATAATATGCGATATTTTTTTTTTCAATAATAGAATGCTAAAAAAAGAAATTTTAAAATTCATTTTCTAAGAATTTTTAAAAGATAAATGTGTGATTCTTAGATAACACATCATTTATCTTAAAACATTTATTATCATCTAAATTGGAAGATCATCAGTTATTTTTTACTTTAGTTCGTGCAAGTTTCTCCTGCTATGTACTGAATTTCATGGTACTAAATATACTACAAAGAACTTGTAAGTTTTGATTCCATATTTTGTGATCAGGCAATACGTGTACGCCAAAATTTGTGATTTTGAAATTATTCTACGTGAAAATTACACAATAATTGTGCAAAATTTAGAATGCTGTGTAACAAGAATATTAAACTTATACCTATACATTTTTGATTAAAATCTGATTAAATTGGTCAAAGTTTTATGAAAGTCTTTGGTATTTTGTCATTTCGTTGACTGCTAAAATCTGCTATTTCTAAAACGAAAAATCCCAAAACCTATTAAAAGTAAATATTTGAAATTGAAGCTGATCAGAATAAATCCTAATCCTATTATATAAACAAATTTCATCCATAAATCTCCATTTTTTTCTGAGTTACGAGGTGCCGAATATGTTTGTATTGTAAATTTATAAACAGTGTACAGTAAATTAAATGTAAGGGCTTGATCAGCAAAGCTGTGCGCTATCAGACAAAGCTTATATATAGGCAAAAATTTATACCTTTTTACTTAAATGCTATAAGTTTTTTTTGTCAGTATCAGGCTATTCATGTTCTTTTTTTTTTTTTTTTTTTTTTAATTCCTAATTATCTAAACAAGCCTAAAATAACGCTAAACGAATAAAATTCCTTTCAAAGTGATAACTAAACTTGGATTTTTCTACATCGATAACCTAGAAAAAAACCTTATCTTATTATGGAGTCTTAAAATATGCGACAACATTTGTTTCAATTTTAAAATATTTCGTGGCTGGGAATAATTTTACTCATTTTATGTATTGTTTAATCGGCACCATTAAACTTGATTCCATTTAAAGTTCTTTTTTTTCAAGCTTTAATAAACTTTCCTTGTATACAAAATGTTTACTTTCTAAATTATTCCCATACGCGAGAAATAGATTACGAAAGTTTAGTTGGCCTTCGGCTAAACTTCCTTTCAGTTGTACAATGATTTAAAGCAACGGATATTTCTGAAAGAGATCTAATAATGGAGAGTTAATTTACAGAAACAGAATCGCAAATATCTAGCTGTTTTCTATAAATAATTGTGCGAAATAAATGCATAATACGGATATTAATTGAAACAATGTTTAGTTTAAAAAAGAATACATATATATTTTATTCATTCTGAAGTAATAACAAATAAAGAAATTCCTAACTTCAAATTTTGAATTTAATTAAAACATTTTTTGAAGTTATTTGAGAATTTCAATTTAAGATAATATAATTAAAAATGCAGATGTACATTATCAAAGTTTTATTTTCTTTCTTTTCGCAAGTAGATATATTTTATCAAATAAAATAATTTGTCAATTGATGAAGAAGAATTTGTCAATTGATGAATACGCTATTAACATTTGCGTACTGATGATGATGATAATAAGTCATTAAAAGAAACAATTACATTTTTTTTTTTTTTTTGGGGGGGGGGGGGAGTTAGTACGTAAATTTTGCTAATTTGGATCACTAAAAATATATCTAAAGTCGTAAGAATGTATCGATTTAAAAAGGAATTTTTAATCTATCTTATTATTTACGCTTACATTGATGATAACATATTTGTGTAACATAGGTGGTAGTAAAACTTAACGACAAATCTATAAATTAATTCTTGAAATTTTATTGCCCTTACGAAAATGACGCAAAGCAATCAATGTATTTGTGTGTTTATGAATTCATATACATTCTACACGTTAATAAAAATTCTTCTACCTTTTTAAAATTAGGATACTCCTCTTATTTGACAAGAGAATTTATTAAAATAGTTCTGCTTTTAAAAATGTAGTCAGTGTAGTCTTTAAAAATTAGTATGAATGTCTGCATTGGCATTCAGCTAAAAATATGAATATCGTGTATATTCTTAAGAAATAAATGACGTGCAAATTGCAAAAGAAACATCCACTGGCGGAGTTACAGATTTTCAAATGATGTGAATCTACGTCAATGGTCGCGAAAGTGCTAAGGTTGCGGTTAAAATTAAGTGGGTTTAACGTCGAATCTACGCATTGAACAATTGGTACTATTACAACTTTGATTCTCCGTGAAGCTGATGATAATATGTTTAGAAATCATGAAAAGTACTTTGAATGTTGAACTGTGAATTAATCTCTCATTGCTTTTACCGAAATCAAGAATTGGCACCAACGAAACAATTTTTTTAACTTTAATGTTATGGTGGTTGGTCATGCATTACTTTGTCAAAAACTATTATAAATTCACTGAGGGAAAAAAAATATATACCGTCATCATCTAGAACGAATAAGTGGTCATTTTCTAAATCCCTAAACTAGAAATATAGATTTCGGAGCTATGCGTATAAGGCACGCCTATAAGCTGAATAGACTAAAAGGTCGAGAATTTCTAGTTTATAAATTTGTAAATGGTGAAATAATATTCTGAATATTCTAAATATTATGAATTCTTTGTATTGCGAGAAATTCTCGCTTGATTTTTTAGAACTAGGTAATAAACTAAGGTTATAGCAAATAATATTCACCTCTTGTATTCGCATTTATTTGCAGAGATTTTTAAATAGGTTTGACTCCTGGATAATATAGGCAAACGCACTAGAATTCTAATAGGGGTTTCTAGAACTCGCTCTCAAAGGGAACTGGAATTTATAAGAATGACTTAGAACTATTTTTACTAGAGCCACAATTTAGATTATAGATGTCAGTTACAGAATTTTTTCTCAGTGTTGATTCGTAATTTAGTATTGAAGATAATATTTTCATGATTTCTGAATATATTATAATATTACAAGAATGAAAAGAACTTTCAATATGCAGTTTTTAATATGATTATAAGTAAAATAATTGCCATAACTTTTTGTAAATGTACGTCATGATGAAATGATCCTATACCGGAATTAGTTAGTTACTTTTGGATTTAATTGAGTGATATTTTAATAATAAATTAAACAAGTTTATTCAATGAAATTCAATAATTTCTTGCCTGTAGATGCCTGGTTCGAATTCTGTTTCAGACATAAGTGTACGTAGTGGTTTGGAATCCACGTTAAGCTGACCATTAGATAACAAACCAAATACAAAGTGCAAGAATGACCTTTAGTTATTTTTCTCTGAAATAAGTTAATATAGTAATTATCCTTCTTTTTTTTTTTTTTTTTTTTTTTTTTTTTAATGACGATAAAATTTAAAATTTTAAAAGGCTGTAATTGTCAATAATTTTATTTGCTGAAAACTTTGTATTTATGTTTGTTTCTAAATTTTGACTATTGGAGTAAAAGTAGTTTTTCAAGCAGTACAGTGGTTCCAGCTAACACCGAATAACTTAAATTCGTTATTAATCACGGGCAGTATTTCAAACTTTTTTTTTTATATATAATATTTGATATACTGATTTATAGCTGAAAGAGAGGATAAATATTAACACAGTACAGGGATGGAACACGGGCGCAGAATTCATACCACTATCAATGTAAGAAAATTTTCTACCTCTTAAATCGACGATATTATAGGTAGAGAAATTTCTTAAACACATTCCGGTGTGAATTCTGCGCCCGTGTTCCATCCCTGACAGTAGGTTGAAAGTAAAGTGTAACATATGAAAGTAACACTGGAATTTGTTTTAAAAAAATTAAAAAGTTATATTTTTTATTCGAGAGACTCTGAATAGTATTTTACACATTATATATTATATTATCCAATATCCAATCCAATTATAAATTATAAATATATGTATATTTATAGATAATATATATGCAAGTATAACATAAACACATAATTAATTTTATATTTTTAGGGGCATTTACCGTGCTTATGCACATGCCATGTTGGGGAGATATATACTATGAAACTCGTTATGGAGCCTTGAAAGGACTCTTTGGAAAAAGAAGAAAAAAAAAAAAAAAGACAGAAAGAAAGAAAGAAAAACGTGATTTTGGAAAATGCATATGCCTGAGGTACATAATGCGTGGGATGTGAACGAGAATCCCTAAATAATAACGGTACACTGTTATTAAACAGCGAGAGTGTTTTTTATGTGTCGACAAAACTGATTCTGGATTTCGAAAAAAAAGAAAAAACAAAAACTATTTCAAGTAAGAAAATATATTAGCTGCCCACTTGAATGCAATACGATCACTTCTTTAAAGTAAGACTTATGTGTTTTCTCTAAACATTTAACAGAAGAAAACAGACGGTAAAATCTCTAAAAATCCTTATGTAAATGGCAGGCTTTGAAAAAATTAAGTCTGGAAATAACTGCAGAATCAAGAAAAAATTATATATCCAATAGTTGTACACGACTGCAGATGAATACCAATGGATGAAAATAAAAGTACAGACGATGAATGCTAAACAGAATTTAATCATGAGAATGAAAATAAAGGACAAGTACAATTAATTTTTTATTTATCCGAGAATAAGTGTGTTCGAATTCATAACGTTTATCATTAGTTTTATTTTTATTTTTATTTTATTTTTTATGTAATTCATAAATTTAATTGCTTATGGTCATTTCTCCGTAACTGGGATCTAGCATTTTCCCTCTTCTATTTGTAACATGAAGCAGTATGTTTTATATTAAAACATACAGTTAGCAATATCACCTTTAGTATTAAAAATGGTGATATTCATACGACAGGGGGCATTATTTAGAATATCTCTTTCTGATCTTAATCGCATCATTTCGTATTATTTCTACGATTAATGAAAACAACGTTTATTGTTAAAAAACAGTGGTATGAAAAAAGTAGGACTCTATGGCCCCTGATACTACATATCTTTTCATCTAAATACATAAGGAATTCATCATAAAATTTCGGTGACTAAAGTTTATATTTAAACTAAGCTGACCAAATGTCCCCATTTTCTGGGAACAGCCTTTATTTTGAAAGCATTTTTATAAGTTTTAAACAATTGTAAAAAGTAAATTATTAATCAATAATATTTTATTTTTCAGTCCTTATTTATTAGGAATGAAAAAATACATCCGTAATTGGATAATTGTAGAAATTTTTAATGCTTCTCTATTATAAAGGTACTCTGATCTGCTCAGCTTAATTTAAACTCATATTTTCTTAAAATTCAATCTCGTATGTATTAAAAGTTTTTTCATTAACTTTTATCGTAAAAAATGAACAACAACAAGAAAAAAACTGTAATGTTTTAAAGATAACTTTACATATACTATTTATATTACATTTGTCCACATTTTTCTAAAAATGGATTGACTACTATCAAAACCCTACATGCTTCTTTGAAGAATTATTATTATTATTATTAATCAACAAATAAATAAGCAAAATTTTGAAAGCACTAATGATAAACATTAAGGTAAAATTTGGAGAAATTGCGCTCATAGAGGATGGAAGGGAAGGAGTAGAGTGCGAACGCTGTTACTCTAGGTAGTTGTACTACAGCGCCTAGAATACATAGTGTGGAATACGACAAGCAAATCTGTACCTTAAAAATTAAGCGTCGCACCAGAGGCCAGTGCGATCGAGTTTATTGCTTGAAAAACTCCCTATTGGTTAATAATGGGCTTAGATCACGTGATTGAGCACACAAAACTGGGAAAAGCCAATCAAGTCTTTGATTTGAGCAAAGAAATCGATCGCAGCGCCCTCGGGAAACTTAGTTTTTTTTTTTTTTTTTTTTTTTTGCAGTATTTTAAGTATTCGATCATAAACGCTTGCCACACTGTCAGAGATGCCAACGTTTTAATTTATTCTGGAGTAGTTTTAGCCGCGCCTTTATTTCACATCACTTTTATTTTAATAGCATTTTTTTTTTTTTTATCTTAGCTCATTATTTTTGAACGTTTCTTTATAAGTAAGATTGTGCGAAAATAAAGGCGGGGTTAAAAGTACCCCGAAATAAATTAAAATATTGGCAACTATTCACTGTATATTCTAGGCGCTGTAGTTCTACAACAACAAGAGTAGAGCGTCTGCTTGAATTCCCATGTTGATTGTTTCGATCGGCTAAGGTAAAACGTGGTTATCTTGCCTTGTTTTCAAAAACAAATGCTTGAATTTTCATATCACTTCCTAGGAATAATTTTTATACAATGGCAGTAGTATAAAATATTTTTAAATTGAACTATTTCTCATAGCAAATAACCTAGACTACCCGTACGAACACTAGCAGTTCTCCATAAAAGCAGATAATTATTGAATAAAAAGTTGCACAATCTCTCCTACCTAAATAGGAGTGTTTGCGCATTTGCTACTTAGGAGAGATTGCGCATTGATTCCATTAAACTCAATACCAGGAGAGATTACGCATTTTATTAGTACTGACAAGACAATGAGGAGTAGTTTCTTAAATGTCTCGATTTGTACCAGGACACAACTTCAACATGTGACTGGACTAGTTTAACCCATTCGAGACAATGCCGTCCAAGACGCTTTTTTTTTTTTTTTTTTTTTTTTTTGAAACCGTCTCCAGAATCCGAAATTGGATTTTATTCACAAGTGGCAGAGATCGACAAAATACCCACCTCTGATAATATTTACCTCTTGAGTGCCAATACTAGTATGAAGCTCAAGTTTTGTACAGCTGTCGGTTGCTTAAATAAAACTAAATGCAAACAAAAGATATCAGACATCGCAAATTTCTTTTTAAGGTTTGTAATCGTCTAAATTTCAAAAAAAAAAAAAAATAATAATAATATCTAATTAATTAATTAACGTAAAGGTTTTTAAAGTTGAAATGGGAAAGTTTAAAACCAAGTGAAATTTAGATTTTGTGTTTTGAACATGTTTGAGGATCAGGCATTCAAACCGTGTTTTCTCCAAAAATAGAAAAAAAATTGAGTTAGTGATTTTTCTTTAACCCTTTGCGGCGCAAGACAATTTGAAACATTTAAATTATACTGCCACCGGAATTCATGAACTAAATAAAACTAAAAGAAATTTTAAATTTTAAGGTTTAAAAACCCGGCCTTTTCTGATATGTTATAAACGTCAATTTTTGCTAAAATATTTCCGGGGTGAATTTTTGCAGTTGGATCTTAAATTTTGCGTCCTCGTGGCGAGGACACCGCGCGTTAAGGGGTTAATTTCAACATAAAATAGTGCGGAATTATACTATTATTGTTAGTTAAAACTAATTTTATCCCATTATAAAGTTACTTAGAAAATTGAGGTTTCAATCAAAAATGCTTTCTCCTGAGCCTAAATCTCTCCCTGTCTCCATTCAAATGGTGATTACTCCAGCCAGCCAATCAGAGCTGTTCTTAATGGTCATGTGATCTGCCCACCTACCAGTTTTTATGTTTGTTTATTTTGTTCATGCTATGTTGGTTTATTCTTTTTCATTCAAGAAGTGCTTTATCCACACTGGAAACATTCAAAACATGTTTCCTCCTCGGGTTTTCGATCAAAACATGATTTCTCCAAATTTCAAATGCATTTTTCTAAATAATTTTAAGTTCATTAGGTAAAATATGTCTATATATCTCCCTAGAAACCAGTAATACATCTAAACAAACAGTAATTAGCGTTTAAATGTTGATATTTTTTAATTTACTAGTTTTTTGTGTTTTCTGGTAAATTGTACCCGAAGGAGAAAACAGGGTTTGAATGCCTCATTTGTACGGAAGATTTTGATAAAATAACTTTAATAAATAATAAACAGTGGGCGAATTGTGAGCTTAAAAGTGGGCGGAACCGGCCATAAATCGTTGGACACATGTGCAACACGTCTTTTTGGCTCAGAAATGCATTTCACACACGACGTGCAATCCGTCTCGGATGGGTTTACGTGCAGCAGGTGGTTGCACGAAAACTGCACCATTTACAAAAATAAATGCAACGATTGTGGACAATGACAGATTAGGTCAGCAAACAAGAAACCGTTATAACTGAAAAGAGAATGTGCTAATTTTAAGTTGAACGTGTTATCTAGTAACTCAGTATTATTTTTTAATCTTACGTGATTTTCTTTTTCTGGTTCTTAAATTTTTTTTTTATTCTTTTAAAATTTCTTTTATTTTTTTTTATTTTTTAATTATTAAATTGAAATATCTACTCCTAGTACAAAAATAATTGTTTACTAAAACCTTACAACAATGTCATTTAAGTACAATCATTACTGTTAACAATTTAATTACTATAGTTATAATTAAGTGCAATCTCTCCTACCTATGTGCGTAATCACAACTACCCTATAAGGAGAGTTTGCGCAAAATAGTTCTTTTTGGGGTTTTTTTAGAGCTGTTGCTTTAAATTAGAGCATAACAACAAAATAATAATGGAAATGCATAGAAAATGAATGAATTCAAAATTATTCATCAATACTTCTGCAAAAATAATAATAATTTTAATAATAATAATAATAGGATTATATATATATATATATATATATATATATATATATATATATATATATATATATATATATATATATTATTCTGCTGAATTGTGTGCAAACTCTCCTAGCTTTACCTTATATCAAATTTTAAAATTTATATATTGACTAATAAAGAAGACGAGTAATTATAGAAAGTAAATTTTATGTATTCAAAAAAGTGATAGACCTTATATATACATATAATTTAGGATTAAAGTATTTATCACACTTACTGTTACTATCACCTTCTTTTATAAACTCCGTTAATATTAACATACGTAATTGTTCTTAGTTTTTTATCTTGCAATTTTAATGGATAATTCATTTCTTTTCCAGTAACTGTGCTTCCAATTAAATCTTTTGCACTTATGAGTAAAACTTCCACTTTCTCCTTTTCTCTCATTACACAAGATTATTAATACAAAAATAAAATTAAATAAAGTTTGCATTTTTGTTGTATTTAAAAAAAAAAAATGTTTAGTGTTTATTGCTGATTCAATTTTAAGTGTTTTATTTCGATGTTTCTTAAATTTTGAAGATTTTTAAAAGTCAAAACACTTTTAAAAATCTTTTAATCCCATTTAACTTCCATTTCTGACATACATAATAACAAACATTATCAAGTTTTCTAATAACCCACTACATTAAATTTTCCAAACAATATTTTCCTTCTAAATCCAACAACTGTTAACGTATTTTAATTATCGAGTAAACTACAAAATTAATTAACTCTTGTAAAACATTTTCTAGATAGCAATTAACTGAATAACATTTACTAACTCGAAAAATTAATTATTTAAATGTTTGAACGCCTGCACTAGCACATGTTGAAGTATTCTAAGTCAAATTCTAAATCTTTGAGGTGAATTTAAAATGAAAGCATATGTCAAATTTAAAAAAGTAATTCGAAAATTTTTAAATCCATGTTGTGCGTCACTAAATATACTTTTGTAAGTAAAAGATGTGGTGTGCGATATAAATTTCATTTGTCTGTTGAAAGTTGTTTGTCTCATACTTTAACTCGTTCATTCATTGATTTTTTTTTTTTTTTTTTTTTTTTTTTTTTTAGGAAAAAGGGTGCAGTAAAAACATTTCTAATAAAAGAGTAAGAAAAATTGTTTCGAGAAATGTTAGAAAAGATACCGGAAGAATTTCACTCACTTTCAAAACATGTAATATTACTCTTTCACGTTAAACTGTTGTATAATTTACTATTACATGATATAGTATAATGTTTTATAAAAAAATTTCGAATATATATATATATATATATTATAAAAGCACATTTACTTAACACAAAAAACAGCGTGAAAATTAAAACTCTTAATATGTCGCATGAAAATTAATCAAAATGTTTCGAAAAACATAAATTTAAACTTCGGATTTATTTGATCAAATTAAAGTCATAATTTGTGTTGTATATCATTATGCAAATTTCATCTCAGTGTATTCCATTTAACTATGGAATCGTTTATGAATGAAGACTTTGCATAATTTCTCGACACCAGAGTTTAATAGGCAGTGATTTCAATGCATGACTGCGTTTCAGTGAATCGATGCTTAACGTTTGGGAAAGATATTGACTGAATCATTGCCTTTCGCGTCTTCGCATCCTCACCCTCTTCCATTCCTATTTATTCCATTATATCCAATCGTATTTATGAATGCGCGAAAATATTAACCCTTTAACGTGCGGTGGTATAAGTGTGAAACCACTTCCAACTGCAAAAACTCATCCCAGAAATTTTTTGCAAAAAATTACGTTTATAACGTAACCTTTTTTTTTTTTTTTTTTTTTTTTAACTTAAAATTTCTTTTAATTTAATTTTGTTCGTGAATTCCGGTGGCAGCATAATTTAAATGATCCGAATTACCTTGTGCCGCAAAGGGTTAAGTGACTGACGAGCAAAAATAATGTACATTTTTCAAATATGTTTGAACATGTTAGACACTGCCTCAAGTAATAATTTTTTGTGTAAAATTTTCATTAGTTGAATTATTCAGATTCTCAGAAAATATTTCCTAATTAACATTCCATTTAGATTTTAAACTAGTCTGTTCCGTTTTAGAATTTCACTTGTACCTATTTATTCAACATATACTATGAAAATTAATGTTTCTCCAATATACAGTCTGTTACAAAAGTTTAACATCTCAACAAGGGGAAGGTCGGGTGTATCGGACGGCGGCTAAGTATCGGACAGGCGTCTTTCCTAATATTTGCTGCATATGGCAGCACTTGCTAAAACACCTGCGTTTTGGGTGAAGGAAGAAAGCTGAGATGCCGCCATATTTATAGAAGCGGCAGTGTTTTTGAACCGTGGACAGAAAATTTTAATTTTTTATCAGTGTTCTGAGTGAACGAAGATAACTTCGGATTGTCATAGATTGTCTGAAAGTGAGTTTAAGTTGTTTTCTTGTGTATTGTTGTAAACAACGTTAGTTTTCCTTTAAGTTGTAGGCCGCAAATCTCTTTAAGCTTACTAATACGTACGTGGTAATCGATGTTTCATTCCATGACGTTCGGGTTGTATTGGACAGATGTGTTTCGGGTTGTATCGGACACAGTTTAAGGTTGATAAGAATTATATTCTCAAGGAATTCTTTTGTTTTGCAGGACAATATAGGTAAACTACGTCAGAAATGGGAGGAAAATAATATGAAAGAAAACTGTAGAAAAAGTTAGAACGAAAGAAATGACAATTAGAGAAGCGAGTGAAAGATGTTCTGTTCCCAAAAGCACGCTAGGAGATAAAGTAAAAAGTTATGCAGAAGGTAAAAAGGTAGAAATAAAACCATGTTTGGGAAATGTTAAAATTTTTCCAAGAACATTCAATGATGAACAGGAGATGGAATTATACAATCATATTAAGAGCTTGGACAACCATCTCATGCCCCTAAATAGGGAAGAGTTTTTGAAACTCGTCTATCAGCATGCAGAAAATTGAAAATGAAACACCGTTTCAATAAAATAAAACAAAAGGCCGGGAAAGACTTCTATTATGATTTTATTAAAAGACATAATGACCTGCGATTAAGGAGTGCTGAATCTATTAGGGGGACCGGAAAATAATGTCGTTTTGAATTAATAAAATGAAACCGGAAATTTTTGTTTAACAGTGTTTACATGTTACTTTACAAATAACCATCTTATAAGTTACCTAAGAATATCTTAAATTTTATCCAGGATAAATTTCCGATGTCAGTATTTTAATTCAAAACGACATTATTTTCCGGTCCCCCTAATACTAGCTTGCAGAGAGCAGCACGCTTCAGTAAGGAGCAAGTGGGTAGATTTTTTGAGAAATTAACTGAATTTATTTACGATCTGTAATTTGTACTTTTATAAATTTTTCAAAAGTAACTCTGTCTAATAAGAAAAAGTTGTTTGTGTATTCAAAAGTAATTATCTTCTTGCACATTTTCTACATGTCCGATACAACCCTCCATAAATAAAATGGATGAAAATGTAATGTCTATAAAAAGTATAAAAAAAAGACTGAAATTTTTATCATAAAAAAATGTGTTTAACAAGGTATTTTTATAAAACCATAAAGTTTTGTATGAAATTTAATCTGCTTCAATTGAGCTGTAAAAATATTTTATAATAGAGGAGAAGCTTAAGCGTCCAATACTGCCCAACCTTCCCCTACTATGTACATAATTAAGAAAGTATTTCAATCAAAATCAAAAAAATTCTATGTCAATAAATCAAGTTTTTAGAAAAATTCAGCAATTTATATAAATTAAATTAATTCAGAAAAAATAAAACATCAATATGAATCAACCAAAAATAATTGTTAAAAAATTAAAAGACCACAAGTTGAAAAGGACAGTTTTCGCAAATTTAGTAACATTTTGTTCCACCATTTCTCTGGATAACTTGAAACACAATTTGGTGGGGATTTGCATAGTCAGATTTTTCGCGGGACGCGAGCAGACTGATAATGTCTGCCAAAGGCAGAGAACACAACAGACACCTGTAAACAAAAGTTCAATGTGGTAAAGATTTTCACAACGCGCAAATTGTCTGATATTATTTTACGGGAGGAATTGCTTAAAACAAAATATAAGGTTAAGGGTGCCGCAGGCGTCACTCAGTGCGGTTAGCTACCAAAGGGATTTTCAGGGTTTGCAAACAAGCTGGCAGTTGAATGGCAATTCGACAGCTGGCAATTCAAGTAATTTAAAATACATATTAAGTGTTTTCTATTCTTAGTACATTAAATTTTTACTTTAAAAACAGACCTTTTAGCATATGGAGCTGCCTATATTTTTCTTAACTATTTATGAGGATAAAATACTTAGTTTCATTTAAAACTAATTATACAGGGTGTCGAGAGTCGAAATTTTTTCCCTGATTCTTCCACCAGTATTTTTCTTTCTGAATTTTTAGTAGTAAGTTTACACGATTAAATAAGTAAAAAATTATTATAAAAATATACTGGTGGGAGAATCAAGGAAAAAGTTTCGACTATCGACACACTGTTATAGTAGGAAAATTATTAATTTAATAATTTTTATCTTTTAAGAAATAAAATATTTACTTTTTGTTTTCATAACTTTGAGAGAGTTGAAAATGATTGAATAGTATAAATTTTACATATTTTTTGCGTCGCAAATTTCTGCTCCCTTCAGCTAAATTCTATATGAAATTTAAAATTTCTATTAAAAGGATATCATACATACCGGAGCAATTTTGTATACATTTTGTTTAATTGCGTAGCGTTAATTGATTTTTTTTAAATTTATTTCTTTAAAATGTTTATTTAAATTATGATAGAGGATTTAGTTGTGTGTTTAAATACTTGTTACTTAAATTAAGCGCTTTTGCACTTAGTAAAAAAACACATACACTTACTAAAAAAGAAAACAAAATATTATTAGATAACTCTAATCTGTATGTAGTCATTGGGAATACATGAAACCATAATATTTTCTAAATGCTGTTTTTGTTGTTCTGAAATCTATAACATACATATTTCTATTCAAAGTAGCAGAAGAATTCCCATTGAGTCCTTGTATTACAAACGAAGGAAGCCATTTCAAACAAGTCTTATGATAATATAGTTTGTAATGAATTGATTTTTCTGATTGTTAGATATAATCTCATTTTAAACTGCGTTTCATTTTGAAATTAAATAAGGCTACTTATTTTTCGAAAATCCTTAAAGTGAAACAATTCATAATTATTATTTTTTGTATTTATGTGTGAATTACAAACTCTGTTCGCACTTTCAGGGATGCCACAGGCGACTTTTTTTATATTCTTTTCGTACCACTATTTACAAAAAATAAATAGTATATTTTTGCAGGTAAATCTGCCTGAATAAATTTATTAAATGTTATATGTTATGGAAATAGCATACTTGCCAACATCCTAATTAATATTCCGTAGTGTTGTTAGTCCCGCCTTTTTTTCACACCAGTAAATTTTTAGAGTAATATTCTCCAAATGCAATTACAATTAAATAAGAAGAAAAATACTCTAAAAAGATACTGGTGTGAAAAAGAAGGCGGGGCTAACAGTACTACTGAATATTAATAAGTATGTTGGCAAGTATGGAAATAGTAATACGAAAAAAAAAAAAAAAGTCACTTGTGGCAGCCCTGTACCTTCTGATTTCACACATTCGAACTATAAATTACGATGCGTTTTTACAGTAATTATTTACTTATTTTAAACAATGCACATTTGTTATGTAAATTAATCTAAAATTTTCTAACATATTTTCATGTGAAATTGGAAATTGTGGTCTTAGAATTTCTTTTATAGTCTTTAAATGCATTTTAAAGTTCCAATGTTTAATTCATTTTTTATGAAAATTTAAATTTTATGGACTAATTCATTATTTCAAAAATTGACCTCCTCTTTCTTACATGGAAGCCAAGAGCTGTAAGTTATTAATCAGTTCAAAGGTTTTACAAGTTATATTATATATATATATATATATAAGTTGAATGCAAATACTGTTGCATGTTATTTTTGAATTAATATTATGTATACTGCCAGTACACAGCAACAAGCAAATAAAAGAGTTATATTATATTTATATTTAAATACTTATACAGTAAACAAAGCTTCGTCCATAAATTCCGAAAATTTGTTGATACAAGCAAGGAAACTTAAATAACCATTCTATAACAATTTTATTTGATTAAAATTAACTGATTGCATATTTGAATTAGGCATATCGGTTCTATTGAAAAAAAAAAATATATATATATCAACAGATTTTTTGGAAATATAGAAGATTTTAAATTTACAGTGTAGAATATTCGAAGAAAGTTTTTGGTTAAGCGTGTATATCTGTGACTGATGAGGTGAAAAAATATTGTGAAATGATATGAGTGTACATTCGGCCTAAAAGCATACATATATATATAAATGTGCATATATAACCAAACATAAATATTTCAGTACCCGGATCCTCACACTTATGGGTAGCAGAATGTTAAAATCCTGGCTTTCGAAATGGTTAGTTGCAAGGTAATGGATTTCAGATCCCTATTCTGACACCGAAGTTCTTAGTAATCTGGAATCCACTCTAAGCCGTAGCCCCCAGTTTAATGAGCCTAAACATAACCTCCTAAACTAGATGTCTGTCGCGTTGCTCGTAAACGTGGCAACAGTTGAAGTGGTAGACAGCGCCACCTGGTATAGATTTCGTGACTTTTTTCTAGTCGCCTTTTATGTATATAAAATCCAACTTTTAAAAATTATTGGTGGCTGTTGAATAAAAAAGTCGCGCAATCTATCCCAGGTGCCGCTGTCTACCGCTTCAACTGTTGCCAAGTTTACGAGCAACGCGACAGGCATCTAGTTTAGAAGGCTATGTCCTAAAGCCCTGGTTTTTAAGAACACAAAACGCGAACATCAACGTATTCGGAGGATTTTTTTCAATTTGCGCATGCGTCACGATGCTCTGCTCTGAGGTTTTAACGTTAGCGCTGATATCAAGGAGACTCTGATTGGAGCGTCGCTGCGTCGGAAACGTTGACGTTTGCGTTTTGAGTTCTTAATAACCAGGGTTTTAATGTGCAAAAAAATTATCTTAGAGCGACACCCCAAACATAAATCTTACACGTGTGGTCAACGCACATAATACTCCACCGATGTGGTTCGTACTTTTATCTCACATCTGAATGACCACCCATATGTGAAAAAAATCGTTTTCACCTAAACAAGCTGTATTTAATGCACTCAAAAAAGTAATTAACAAGTAAATAAATAAATATCTGTGACTGACATCTAGAAGATAAAATGTTGCTCTAGTATAGATAGTTCCATGTCATCCTTATAAATTCCAGTTCCCTTTGTTAGCGAATTCAAGAAACTCCTATAAGATTTCTAGAGCGTTTTCCTATATTATCATGTGAAAACGCACTTAAAAGTCTTTGTAAATAACTGTGAACACAAGAGGCGAGTTTTATTAAATAAATTTTGGTTTGTGAACCAATTCTAAGAAATCAAGCGAGAATTTCTCGCTTGATTTCCAATACAAAGTATTCATAATATTGTTTCACCTCTAGAAAAATATAGACTAAAAATGCTCCATCATTTCGTCTATTCAGTATATTTGTTTACCTTATGTGCATAGCTCAGAAATTATTATTTCTAGCCTAGAGATTCAGGAAATGACAACTTATTCTTTATAGACAAAAGCCTTTTTTTTTTTTTTTTTTTGTGTACATTATACCAATATATGTGTATATAGAATCAAACATACATATTTTAACCTACCCAGACAGCACATCGCTTCCCCAGGATATCTTCAAGATGTCTTCTGGATGAAAAGATATCCCAGAAACGTCCTTAAGATGTACTGTGGATAAGTTAAGCCTAACTGTGCTGTTAGGGTATAGACCAACTCATTTGTGGGTAACACAATAACTATTCAGTTGCTTAAATTACCACTTTTACCTCACATATAAACGACTAGCCACACTTAAAACAAAATTTAAAAAAAAAAAAGAAGAAAGAAAGAAAAAACGAAAAGAAATTCTGACCTCTATAAGAATTATTTAGCATATTATTTTTGACGGTGGATTGTTTAAAAAAATCTTGAAATATTTTATTAATGAAAGCTAGCGAGTGTTTCAGCATGAAAAGTTATTAAATTACGAAATCAACGTTTTAATAAATCTGAAACGAAAGAAAAAGTGTTCCATTTCTACCCCACCCCCCTTCCGAAATTTTACATTAAATATCTAAACAGATTTTTTCGATTTATAGGACATTTTAAAATGTTTTACCTTAGAAATAATAAAAAAATGATTGATTTAGAATTTTATATTTTCTACGGTAGATAAAATACGAACTTAAACTTTTGTACCACTTTATGGCATTGCAGCTCTTGTATTGATTTGTATTTACGCTGTAAAACATACAGACGTTTAATCTGAGAAACGGCTTTGGACGAAAGCCAATTTTTGTTGAAGGATCTACATTTATTTTAATAAAAGAAAAATCCTCCAGTTTCTTATGTTTTCTAAGGATTTTCACAAGTATCAGCCGTAAAAGAGAAAAGAAGTAGAAATATTCACTGGTCAAGAATAAAATAAATACTGAAGAAGATTAAAAGAAAATAATTCATTCTTTTATATTCTTTGCCTGTTTCCTAAAAGCTCCTGTGTTCTACTTTCTACTTTTCACAAAAGAAAATTTGAATCACTATACCAGAAACAACTATTTACCTAAAATTAATTAAACGAAATATTGTAACAATTATGAGTTAAGATTATTATTAATCGATTAGATATTATGCATGAAAACGGAGAACTGTAAATTTATATTCAAATTAATTAGTATTATAATTCATAAATGTGCATTTATAGCTGAATTTTTAAACAATAAAATTTAAATAAAAACTTTTAAAACATAAATTGCATGTAATTTAAAAGCTTGATCCATTTTTATTTCGCAATTTTAGAAAATAATTTCAATAAAATTGAATGAATGCTTTTGTTATTCGCCAAAAGCCTGAAAAGATAGTTTTCTTAACAAATGTTTCATATTTTACATTCTTACCTAAAAATAAATTATAATTTGATCATAATGCTTGCTGCATAATTTATTTGAACCTTATTTAAGACCCAAAATTACATCAATAATATATTTAGACATGATGAGTTTATTCAATAATGAATAAGTGTTTTGAATTTTACCATATTTTCAAATGAATAATTTTTCATGCATAATGGTAAAAGACAATACCAGGGATGGAACACGGGCGCAGAATTCATACCGGAATCCGTTTAAGAAATTTCTCTACCTATAATATCGTTGATTTAAGAAGTAGAAAATTTTCTTACATTGAGAGTGGTATGAATTCTGCGCCCGTGTTCCATCCCTGCAATACTGAACTCCATAAAAAAAAAAAAAACGCACAATTTTATAATTATCTTCTAGTGACACATTTTAATTAATTGGTTGGGTGGATGGGTGATTTTTTCCTGGCGCAAGGTCCAAGGAAGGACATACTGCGCCAAACAAAGTTCATTAATTGAAAAAATATTTTATTTTCCAAATGAACTCAAAAAAAAAATATTTTCTTTAAAATCTACACACTTATATACCTCTTTTTTTTTTTTTTTTTTTTTAAGCTTTACAAAACTATGTTAATGATCTTGATAATTATAATGAAAATGCATTAAAAAAAAAAAAAAAAAAAAAAACTGAAAAACCTTTTAAACTGATTATAAGACACTCAAACGGTTTGCTTATTGCTATTTTTAGAGTAACTCTCAACTCCGATGTACCCTGAATGTTTTCATACATATTACATAATGTTTACTTTTTTGAATTACTCTACCATAGAGGAAGTAACACAAATGAACAGAGAAACATATCTGGTAATATTCATAGTTGCCAAGTTTTTTAATTTATTCCGGAATGTTGTTAGCCCCGCCCTTTTTTCCGCACCGTAATATTTGTAGAAAAATGTTGTTCAATGTATAATTATGATTAAATATGAAGAAAATTACTCTAAAAGGATTACGGTGTGAAAAAAAGGCGGAGCTAACAACATTCCGGAATAAATTAAAAAACTTGGCAGCTATGAATATTTATAATTTATTCCGGAGTACTGTAGCTCCACCCTTTTTTCATACCAGTATATTTTAAAAGCATTTTTCTTCTTATTTCATCGTAATTACATATTGGAGAAAGTTTCTGTAAAATCATACTGGTGGTAAAAAAGGGCTGGGCTAACAGTACTCTGGAATAAATTATAAATATTACCAGGTATAGAGAAAGAAAAGAAAAACATTTTTTTTTTTTAAATCTGCAAAATATTCTTTTTGAAGATAGATTTAAATATTCTTAAATTGTATATTATAAAATAAATTAGATGTAAGTACTAAACTTATAACTATACACTTAAAAACTCCTTTTCTCTTACAATTCAGAAAATATCGAATAGAATACATACTTGCCAACCATCTCATTATGAACCGTACAATTTTTAGTACCCGCCTTTTTTTTTTTTTTTTTTTTTTCACACCAATAATTTTTTAAAGTAATTTTAGACTTATTTAACCGTAACAACATTTGGAGAGAATAACTCTAAAAATATAGTGGTGTGAGAAAAGGGGAGTTTTTTCAGGGAGCGTTAACAAGGTTATTAATGAGATGGTTGGCAAGTATGAGAATATATATATATATATGTACGTGTGTGTGTGTTTATAGTTATATATAATAGATAGAAAATCTTATATATTTGCTATGCAATAATATTTACAGGTAATAATTTTCAATTTAAAAATTTATATTAACATTTTCACGACCGCATGTTTTTGTCTGTTTGACAGTAAGGCCCGCCTGTGGGCGTTATTCTCCCAAGTTACAGTATTTAAGGACAAAATTTTCTGTATTCACATATATATTGCAATTGGCTATACTTTATAGTTATACTCTTTCTAATCAAACTATTTGTATTCATAGTATATTGATTGTACATTCTTAAGAAATAACTAACATACAAATTTCGAATGAAACGCCCACTGACGGAGTTACAAATTTTCAAATAACGTGAATTTACGTCATCGGTCGTGAAAGAGTTAGTTTTCATTTGGAATCCTTGAGCTTCACTTGCTATTTTTCAATAAAAATTCCTTAACCTAAAATTCTATCAAATAGTTTGCTTTTCGTGAGGTAGAAGTAGACAAAATTTGAAGTTTAAAAATTTTTAATCGTCCCTACTGATCAACCTGGGTTTTTATAGCATTTAAATGTGTATAAAGGTTTAAGAAGTGACATTTAATTAGTTGAATTTTTTATGAAAATATTAGTAATAAAATTTCTTAATCTTAACCAAAAAAAAAAAAAAAAATGCTAATTTACAAAAAATATAACTATATTGTGTTGTTGTTAATTAGCGTAAAACTAAAATATATATTTTTATATCACACTGAAGTAACTTGTTGAACACTGATTTATTTTTCAGTTGTATAAAATGTAATAAATCATAATTAAAAAAAGATATGCTTGCTGCAAAATATCCTCACATAGGAAGCAATATATCACATGAAATTTTCTGCAAACACTTATAAACCAAAAGAATAGAAAATTAAAAACTTTTTTTTTTCTTACAACCAATCAATAACAACAAAAAAGAAGAAAATGCGTAAAATATCAAATTAAAAGAAAAATGTTTTTCAGAGAAAACAGCTAAAGTCATTCAATAAAAACAATAATTCAACTAAATGTTAACTAGAAATTCAGTGTCTCGAATGTGATTGCATAATTACAAACTCTAGCACAATTAATAATTTTCTAGTTCATCTCATTTGCAACACTTCTCTTTATGTAATACAGTTTCTTCTTTATTATTATTATTATTTCATTTCATTAAATGGAATTTATAACAGCGCACAACAATTATATTACCATAAAAGACGGAATTATTTAAAAAAAAAAAAAAAAAAAAAAAAAAACACTGCAGTTACATATAAATTACCAGCTTTCTTAAATATAAAAAATTGATTGGATGAAGTTAAACGTTATTACGTAGCAAAAGTCTCGGTACAAAATAACGCTCCTGTACGTACGAGCTGGCGCATCAGGCATATTGTTGCCTTAGGGTTGCCACATGTACCCAGCACGTTTCTCTGATAAACAAACGACAAACATTTTTTTTTTTTTTTTATCGTCTTACGTTACTTTAGAGTAACTTATTTTATTATATTTCATAATTTTAGCTAAGTAGACTATGATATGGAAGTTTGTTTAGCGATAAACTGCTATAATCATTCAAGAAGTGAATATAAAGTGTTCACAGATCTTCTATTACTGTGTATTTGAGTTTTGGCGACATTTTGTAAAAGAAACAGCAACCGCCCTAATAACACATCTTACCCCAGTACATCCATAGGATATCCTCAGAATAAAATGACATCCTGAGAATGCACTGTGAAAAAAATGTGTTTTTAGAAATATTATTGTTGCTTATTGCTCTTATCTTATCCGGATTAACTTCAGATCAATATCTCTTAACATCATTAGGGAAGCGATAAGGACGCCAAGCGTGAATGCTGTCCTCTTCGGAGGCAAAAAAATGGCGGTGATGCGCCGGCCTATTATTTTATTTAGGGGCTCTAGTACAAAATGCAAAACCTTCTAAAGTACTTTTTGATTCATGAAATGTATTTCATGACTCAATTAACACTGCTTTAAATTATAGAAAACTTGTTTTTTCTCCAGAAATAAAATATAAGTACGTAATAATTTAATCATTACAATTATCAAAGACCAGGGAGGAAAGACTTGAAATAATCGATAAACAAATCCTCATGGAAGTAAACAAAACAAAATGTATTCAAAAAGTTGATATAAGTGGTGTCTGAGAAATTAATAGATGAGATCATATATAACAAATGGGGAGGGGGGACAGAAGAAGGAGCAGAAGCCATCACAGTGGTGGAGCGCGTTAAATCAATTTGGCGGGCGTTCAAGTTCCTTAAACCCTCTGCTAGACCATGGACCCTACAACGAACACTTCGTAATCTTTTCACTGCCGAGTTCTTGCCGAGAATTCTGTGCTGTGACGTCATTTTTCGACAATCACGAAAAAGTGCTACAACGAACTGATCGGAAGCTTCTCACTGCCGGTATCTATCTTCGTTATCTACCTCTAAAATCCCACCCACTGAAAGATAGTGAAATCGCGATTACGAAGTGAGAACTTCGTCAGCCATTTTTAGTACAAAAAACCAATGAATTAAAAAATAAAAAATATGTACGTATGTCATACTTTTTGAAAAGAACTTTCAAAACTATTAATTTTTTGTGTGAATACTGTATACGTTTAATAATTTGTTTTAAAGATATTTGATTAGAAAGATTACGAGTGACAATAGGTCTGTTGCTTTTACCTTAAAACAATAAAACAAAAATAACCCTAAAAATTAAAAAATAAAGAATAAATTTCTGAAAATAATCATTTTTGACATCCTCAGAACTATAAATTCTAAGTTAAATCATATGAATTCATCGTTCATAATAAAATAATTGTAAAAAATGCTCATTTAAGGATTGTATAATAAATAACTTAAGAAGAACGTCCTGTTCTTCTAGTGGTTTGTACACAGAGCATTCACTTTCAAACCAACAGTACCCGGGTTCAAACCCCGTTAACTCCATTTCAGATTTTTTTTTTTTTCAATTATTATATATATATATATATATATATATGAAGAAAAATAAATTCATTTTAAATGAATAATTTGCCAGTTGTAAGTTTTAATTTAGCAATTATTTTCTACTTCATTATTAATTCAATTTAACTTTTGTTTCAGTATAAATTCAAATAAATATTTCAAAAGTAACCATTAAAAGTAATCCGTTCAATAACAAGAAATTAAATAAATAAATTATTTTTAAAGAAAAAATATTTCAGTTTAAAGTTTAATTTTTGTTTAATGACTTTTCAAAAGCAGAAAAGAGATCAAACATTTTACTTTTGAACTATTTAATTTATTTGAACTGAAAAAAAAAAGAGGGGGGGATTTCATTTTTGTTAAATTAAATTAATAATTTTAAAAAAATTATATATTATCAAATTAACTTAAGCATTTTTATTTATTTATTTTGTTACTTGTATACATACTCTAACAAAATATTTGAAAGGATAACTTATGGGGGAAAATAATATTAGTTACAATTTTAACTTCTGGCAAATAATAAGTAAAACTAAATGTAAAAAAAAAAAAAAAAAAAAAAAAAAAAAAATGTCGAAATATAAACATATTTTAAAATTATTTTATTTCAATGAGAAAGAAAAGAAAAAAAAAAAAAAAAAGAAAGATTTTCTTTCTTTCTTTATTTTTTCTCTCTCCTAACTATAAAATTAAATATTCGTATATTCCTTATTAGTAATAAAATAAATTAAGGAATTGCTAATATGTGGAATATTGTGCATAAAATACATATATACTTGTATATATATATATATAACTTTTTTTTAATGCAATAAAGTATACACATGTATATAAACTATTATCCCTTGCCAGGGGTTGAATCTGGGAACTCTCGGTTAAAAGTTTTTAAGGCAGTGAGCAAGCTCTTTAATCAACGCACTTTAATATGTAAAATTCATGGGGGGGAGGGGATGCTAAAAATACATAGAAAAGGTACGGGATGAAAAGGAAAAAAACCCGCAAAAGATACAGCGAAGGAGCCACCTTAGTTATAATTATATTCTCTTTAAGATAGGATTGCTATGAAACTAGCATTACGAACGATTAATTCACATGATTTAGCTTAAATTTAAAGGTCTGAGGACTACAAAAGTGATTATTTTTAGAAATTTATTCTTCAGTCTTTAATAGACTATTTTTTGTTAATGCTCTTGGTTTTTGTGATAAAAGCACCGCAGTTATATATATATATATATATTATACGCAATATTGCATGTATTAGCAATTCCCTAATTTCTCTTATTACTAACAAGGAAAATATGAATATTTAATTTAAAAGTTGAAAAAAAAATATTTTTTCTCCCCCTTTCCGAATGAAATAAAATAATAATAATAATAATAATAATAATAATAATAATAATAATAATAATAATAAAATGTTTATATATTTAACTTTTTTGTTTTAATTAAATTAAAAAATATTTTTAAAATAGGCAATTAAATATTAAAACTAAAATGATTACTTTTGAAATATTTACTTGAATTTATACTGAAATAAAAGTTAAATTCAACTAATAATGAAGTAGAAATTAATTGTTGAATTAAAACTTACAACTGGCAAATTATTTATTTTAAACTTTTTTTTTTTTTCAGACTTAAGGACTTAACGGGGTTTGAACCCGGGTACTGCTGGTTTGAAACGAGATGCTCTGTGTCCAAGCCACGAGGAGACATATAACGAACGCCTTAAGTTATTTATTACAGAGTCCTTAAATGAGCATTTTTACAATTATTGTATTATAAACGATAAATTCACATGATTTAACTTAGAATTTATAGCTCTGAGGACGTCAAAATTGATTATTTTCAGAAAGTTATTCTTTAGTCTTTAATTTTAGTGTTATTTTTGTTTTATTATTTTAAGGTAAAAGCAACAGACCTATCGTCACTCGTAAACTTCCTAATCAAATATCTTTAAAACAAATTATTAAACGCATATAGGGTTCACACAAAAATTTTATAATTTTGAAAGCTCTTTTCAAAAAAGTATAACTTATGTGCATCATTTTTGTTTTTTAAATCACCAGTTTTTATTTAAAAATGGCTGACAATATTTTAGCGTATTCACTTTCGACCATTTACGCACTGTGATTGGTCAGATAGTATTCAAAGCTGAAACCACTGAGCTCTCAGTGGCTGAAACTCGCAATTCGGCTTCCGCTCACGGCTTCCGGTCAGTTCATTGTAGGGCCAAAAGTGATTGTCGTAAACATTTTGGTGAGATCGTCCAAACTCGGCATCGTGAAGTTCTCACGTCGCGTCGTGAGCTTTACGAAGTGTTCGTTGTAGGCCCCCAGATGACAATAAAGAAAGAAAAAACCAAAATGAAGGTATATTTAACTAATTAACAGAGTATAGTTATATGACCAAAATGTAGAAAACATGGCTATTTTGGTTTAAAATGAGTTTTGAGACTATCTACAAGTTGAGTAATTTTAAGAGTATCAATAATTGAGTTAGGTAATATTTCATATTATTTAAAGATACTAATTTAAATTAATTTAAATTTGATATAATAATTTAATCATTATTCTAAACTCCTTCACAAATAACCTGACTTTATAAAACTATATATACAGTTACTGTAATTTTAATTAAAACTTAATGTTATTTATCAATCACGTTTATAACCCTCCTCCCCCCCCCTCCATTTTAAAGCTGAAATGGTTATTTAAATCCATAAATTTTACATAGTGAATAGGAATAGTAAAATTGTTATAATTTACTTCAAATTATACAAGTATGCAGAATACGTGATGAAATACTAAGGACTAAAAATTAAAATATAATTAAAATGTTGAAAATTTAATAATATAATTAAAATGCACTAATTTTTTTAATATTATAAAATTTTTATATATTATAAAATTTAATAAATCTTTAATATTATATATATATTTTTTAATATTACAGGGATGGAACACGGGCGCAGAATTCATACCACTATCAATATAAGAAAATTTTCTACCTCTTGAATCAACGATATTATAGGTGGAGAAATTTCTTAAACAGATTCCGGTATGAATTCTGCGCCCGTGTTCCATCCCTGATATTATAAAATTTAAGAACCCATCCATCTAATCAGGCCAAGCAACAACATACTACATCCTTAATGATTCATCTGTCTACCCATCCTCCATCTTTTTTATTGTCTTTTATATAATTTTTTGTTATTTTTTATGTTATTTTTTTATTTAACAAAAACCATGATCCTGTGGAAAAATAAGTGAATAAGCAAATTTATTTGGAAAGCCAGAATGTCTTGCATCATACATATACAGAATGTCCTAAAAAGGTTGAAAAGTGGTTTTATTCTTTATTTATTAGAGATAAATAAGAACGTAAATCTTAAATTGTTCAAAATAAGGAAGAGAATAAGACCACGTTCATAAAAATTCTTTCACGATAATTTTAAAAAGGTTACACTTTTTAATTTTTCATACAGCCCTGTAGAAAAATGTATTCGAATAGAAAGTTTTTATTTTTAATGCAACATCATCATTACAAAAAATCACATAACTCTATATTTAAAATTTAGTGAGTTATACAAAATTGAAATTTGAATACTAAATAGAGTGACCATATATTAAAATCGAAATATATATCTGTAATATGATATAAAAAATAATACATATGATAATATTTACATTAAAATCATTTTTGCGTGTTTAGGGTGAATTCATTATGCAGTCACACATTTGAAATCATGCTTTACATTAAGAGAGAGATTTTTTTATTATTTAAAAAATACATAAAATAATAACTATATGCAAGTATGTAATTTAAATTATATTATATTATTTATTTATTTTCCAGTGACGTCTCATTTATGCGCGGGCACAAGGGACCGTGACAAAAACGCGCATAAGTGAAAACCTCGCATAAGGGAAAAACCACAAAAGGGAGCTTAAAAGTGAAACATCAGTACAGTGTATATAGTAAAGGTTAATTAATGCTATGTACATATAGTATTATTGAAAAATGTAAATGAAATTACGTAGCTTCGAAATGCAAAATGTATAAGTTGCATGCATAACTTCTGATGGTTATTTTTTTTATAAACACAAACACACACACAAAAAAGAAAAGCTTTTTTAATTAAATTTTCTTTTATTCCTATGTACTTTTTTACAAAATAATTTACAGTCAAAGATTGTTTTTATTTTCGCGAGTTTTCCAAGAAAGTTTTTTTCAAGTTCTTGAAGACATGAAAAAGTTCCTTCAGTTCCGGAATTGAACTGGAAATATTCCCGCAGAGTTTCTAACGCTTCCAGTGCTCCTGTGGGAGTTGGGAAGGGAACTTTTGCTACATCTTCTTCCTCGTCCTCGTCTTCATTTTTGTCACTACCATTTATTTCAACTGCTAAGTCACCAATTTCCCGCAATTCATCCGTGATTAGATTTTTATCTTGAGGAACTTACAATTTGAACTGAAAAAATTTCGGCGAAAGAAAAGTTCGTGCATAAGTGTAAGGGGATTTTTTAGTTCCACGCATAAATGAATAAGAGATATTAATGTTTTCCTATATTCCTGACCCGGACCAATAAAAAAAACGCGCATAAGTGAAAAACGCGTATAAAAAAAAAAGCGCGTATAAGTGAGGGATCATTGTATTTATTTTTTCAAAACGATGCTTTAATAAATCCATTTTCTGATGATATTTTTACTTTCGGTTACCCATATCTGATAGAGAAAGTATTGTACTGAGGGTAAATTTTCGAAATGGAATTTTTGCTATATTTTCCAGTTTTGTGGTCCTCTGTATCCGAAAAATAGTTTTTTTTTTTTTTTTGGCTGGTCTGCATGTCCGTCTTTGTGTGTAAGTTTGTCATTAGCATATCTCAAGAATGAACATTAAGAAGAAGTCCAAGTTCAGTATTCTAAATCTGTATCATATACAGATTCTATTGGGTTGGCAACTAAGTTTCCTCAGCGTTTTAAATTTTAACTTTATACAAGAATCTATGTTTTGTTTTTTGCTCGAGTTGAAGGCCAAACTCCATGCTGTCGATTAGGTCTTTAAAAGGAACCAAAAAGAAAAAAAAAAAAAAAAAAAAAAAAAAAAATGTAGATTCCGGTATAAAAGTAAAATTTAAAAAACGGCGGAAACATAGTTGTCAACCCAATACATTTTAAGTTTTCCTTGAGATCGAAAAAATGGGGTGTGTACAGGGACATCAAAGAGAATTTAAATACACTTCTTATACGGGTGAAATTTACGGTAGGTACAGTTTAGCATCTAAATTGTACTATACAAAATGAAATATGGTAGAAAAATCTTTCATAATTCATTTACAGGGTAACACAAAAGAACTGGGATATATTCCCATACAGCCGCTGATATTCATCAAAACAACTAAATTACATCCTGTGATCCATAAAAGGTACAAAATATCTAAAGAATGTCCATTAAAAGTCCTAGATATCCCGTACTCATTATAGATATTTTTTAGATGTTTAAATATAGACGAAATTTAGACGTGCCTTTTTCGAAGTCTAATACATGTAACATGTTAGATTAAAAAAAAAAAAAAAAAAAAAAAAAAAAAAAGATTTAGATATTTTCATTATCTATTACATATTTGACAGCCATCTTATTAAGAACCGTACAATTTTTAGTACCCGCCTTTTTTTTTTCACACCAATAATTTTTTAGAGTAATTTTAGTCTTATTTAACCGTAGCAACATTTGGAGAAAATAGCTAAAATATATAGTGGTGTGATAAAAGGGGTGTTTATTCAGGGGGCGTTAACAATTGTACGGTTATTAATGAGATGGTTGGCAAGTATGCTATTAATTCTAACAAATCCAATTATTGGATATTTGGAGATTTATTGGATATGTAAAAGACATCTAATGAATGTAAAAAAGAGTGATATTTGTCGTGCTAAAAATATCTGTAGGATATTTATAGAAGTTTAATGGATCATTTTTTAACTTTTATGCGTGTTATAGATGTCTTATGGATGTAAGTGGCTGTATGGTTTGGATCTGAATTTCAAAGATTATTGTGTATCTCTCATATTGAGCTAAATTTAAATAAAGAATCCGTTTTGTATATAATTTATAAACAATATACACGGCTATATATGTATATATATATATTCAAAATTAAGAAAATACATTCTTTTTTTAATTGCATGTAACTGATGGAAGTGCTTTACAACATTAGTAGATGTAAAATGACAGCTCGAAGACCGAAGCTCGGAGGTTCCCGTGGGCGGAGCGCGGAGCAATGAGGCTCACTGGCAAGGGGAGCAGGTGCTTTGCTGGTGAGATGACGTCACGTTTCACGAGAGTTTTCACGATGAGTCATGACCGTTCAGGATAAAAATAGGCAATGCATTTTGAGGACTTAGAATTATTTTCACAATTTTTAGGACTTAGCATTTTTTGCGATTGCAAATGTATTTCGAGGAATTAGGTTTTTAAAATGAATGAAACAAAGGATGAGAGAAGGTAATGAATATAATGAATAAGTAATCTAAATTATGATATAGACGTTAATCTTAAAATTTGGGCGTTGCAATCGGGAGAATATAAACTTTTGTAGCGCTAGCATCGGAAGATTAAAAATAATTTCCAGTGGGAATTTCGGGACTTAGTATATTTGATTGAATCATACTAAGAGTTGACGAGTGTTTTATAATGAATTAATTAACAATTAGTGAATGTTTTTATATTTTAAATATTAGTGCTGTCATCTGTTGGCGAGACTTTGAAATAGATTCATACATAAATTATTTTCAGAATTCCAAGAAATTGTTACAGAAATTAAAGAAATAAGTAGTTAGGTGATTCTAATACTGCATTCTCGTTTATTGAATCGTGTCACGTGACAAAATCCTGCATTCTGATTGGTTAATGAGTACACTTAATATTTTAGAATTTGAAATTTTTATAGCAGTTGGTATTACATTCAAGTAAATTTTTAGAATTATGTGATAAATGTACTAATATTGTAACGTTTAATAAAAATTTGTGAATATTTTTGTATGTATTTTAGGGACTTAGCATTTTTGGAGAATGAAAATGTATTTCGGGGACTTAAAAGTTTTGACAGAATGAAACAAAAGATGTGTGAAGGTAAATAACATATTGAACAATTAAATTAATAAATGGTTTAGAGTTTGAATATTTTGGGGTAATTTAAAGAATGTCACTTAAACTTTTAGTGAATTTCGGGAACTTAGCAATTTTGACTGAATTAAAAACATGTGATCGAGTGATTAATTTCTATTTAGATATGATTTAAAACAATAATATATCTTTAATTACGGGATGATTAACATTTAAATAATTAACAATTAATATTTAACATACATTAAAATTAAGTTTAGTTGGTTGAGGAGTATCATACAATCGGATAATTAATTAAAATACAATTGGAGGATAATTGATACGTTTCGAAAGCCCTTATCAGAATTGGAAGAGTCGTTTCGAAGTACTATTTTCCTTCATCAGGTAGAACCACTCATTTTAAGAATATTACTTAAATTTTCATTTAGAAAAATTTCAAAATGAAACAAAGGGATAGCTGATTAATTAACAATTATTTAAGCCCCAACTTATAAATAATTTGACATTTATTAAAAAGGTAAGACGCGTGTACTATTCACTTTAAAAACACTAAATGAAAGTTTTAAAACAGTCAATAAACTTTATATGCAATAAAGTCATATACATTGCCTTGCACTAACTTTTTAACTTTTTATCGTAACTATACATTTAGCTTTAACTAGGTTTCGTATTTAACAATTATTTAAGTTGAATTTACTTTTGCATTCGTTAAAAACTTAACACGTATCTAATACTAATTTAAAAAATTACTATCATTTTAAAAAAAATGCACATAAAACTTTTAAAACATTAAATAAATTTTATAGGCCTTTACAATTAAATAAATATAACATAACAAAAGCGTTTTAAATCTGTCAATAAATTTTATATGCAATAAAGTTATATATATTATAAATATAACAAAAACGTATATAAACCAAACTTTATATATTGTTACTATAAAAATATTATTTATGTCTTCATTGTCAAATAAATTTTACATAAAATGAAAGTTTTAAGTCAGTAAATAAAGTTATATACATTATAAATATAACGCATGTTATATAAGCTAAACTCTATATATTGCTACTATACATTTACCATTAAATAAATTTCACAATTAACATTTATTTAAGCTTTAACTTACAAATACTTTTGCATTCGTTAAAAAATTAATACGCATGAAATATTAATTTAAAAAAATTAATATCATTTAAAAAAAATGCACACAAAAGTTTTAAATCAGCAATTAAATTTTATATGAAATAAGGTTGTATATATCATAAATTAAACTTTACATATTGTTACTATTAAATGAAGTTAACATGACACGAAAATTTTAAAACGCTAAACAAATTTTATAAGCAAAAAGTTATACTATAAATGTATATGAGAATCTTATTCAAATTAAATGTTATATATTGTTACTATACAAGTATTACATTTAAAATTTATTAGAGTTTAACAAAGTCATAATTTTTAGTATCTTGCTAGATTTTCTTCAAACGGGTAAATGATAAATTTTATTAAAAAGTTTTAGATTTTCTAATAATAAAAAATAAGTTGATTATAAAACTATTTTAAAGTTTATAATTGCATAAAAACAAATAAATTATTTTTTATAAGAATTAATTTAAAAAAAAAAAGAATTAGTTACAGTTAAAAACTATTAGTTTCTAAATTCTAAATAAAAAATATTTCGTATTAAGTATTTCTATTTAAAATTTCTATATAAATTACATTATAAAATTCAATATGTCAAACTATTTTAAATGACAATATAACATTTTTTATTCAAAAAATACTTATCACAAATAGTTTCCTTAAAATAGAACGAGAAAGACTATTCTATGACTCATGCTTATCACTTTGTACCGAAAAACCTATACGGTCATAAGCTGATGAATCATACATAATAGTAATCAACACTGACTGATATAAAGATTAAGTTAAAATAATTAATAAATACCGTGAATAATTAGGCAAAAACACCAAACTTTATTTTTGAAAAAGAACTACCGCACATGGTTTGCTTAATAAAGCCAGGGATGGAACACGGGCGCAGAATTCATACCGGAATCTGTTTAAGAAATATTTCTACCAACAATATCGTTGATTTAAGAGGTAGAAAATTTTCTTACATTGATAGTGGTATGAATTCTGCGCCCGTGTTCCATCCCTGTAAAGCATAAAAAAATAATTGAAATTTAACAATTTCACATAAAATATATTCTTTAAAGAATCTTTCCTAAAAAATTTAGTTTTATTGCAATAAGCATGAGAAAATATTATTAAAACTAAAATACTTTTAAAAAATAGTAAAAATAAGTATAAAATAAATTCTGAAACTTACTTATAATTTTTAAAGATATCGCTTCTACAGGAAAAACAGCTTTCTCTCACACATAAATGCGGGGAATTGTTTACCGCTGGACGGTGAGCCATATAGATAGGAGTGTTGGTTGACTCACGCCGATGACAAAAGAATACTCTATGTTAGAGTTCTATAATTGTTTTTACAACAATATAAAATAGTTTATATACATGTGGATTATTTTAAAACCCGAATAAACTACTACGTCAGAAACACCAAAGAAAAATTTTTGCAAATGCATACAGCCGTTTCGGTAGCCTAAAGCGTACCGTCTTCAGTGCAAAAAGGATTCTAAAACAGGAGAAGTGCTCATATATATAGGATAGGGGCCGGATTTAGTTCAACCAATAGGATTACGGGAAAGGTGGAGAGAGTAGCCAATTGGAATTTAGGAAAGTTAGCTGTGTAAACAGTAGAAAAATTAAGAAAATGTGGACTGAATATAAAATTTCCAACAGTCAGACAAATAGGGAACAGCGAAATCACAATTTACAAGGTTTTTAAATTTTTTATAAATACTAGTATCGCCCCAGTGGTCGAAACTCGACCATTTTTTTTTTTTTTTTTTTTTTGCAAAGCGAGGCAAAGCAAAGTTATTGCCTTGTTCTAAACGGAATGCAATTGCAGCAGAGCTGCGGCAATTGTTTGCCGATATTCACTCTAACTGAATCAGCAGAGTTTTACTTAATATAACTATTTCTCTCTGTAGATGTTAGCCTTTCCTGAAATGAGAGAAAATCGCAACGTGAAAACGCCCCTTGTTGTGTGATACAGCCCAGAAGCTATTAAGTACCATGTCAAACCAAGGCCCAACCAAGTATCAAATTCTGTTAAATTCATTCGATTGGTTCATAAAGTACAGTGTTTGAACCAAAAAAAAAAAAAAAAAAAATGTTTTTCAAAAATGGTCGAATTGAGTTTGGGAAATTTCAAAACGTGTAACGTTATCGAAAACCGAAAATCTAAAAGTTTTCTGAATCTTATATTTTCTACTTATATATGCAGAGGAAAGAATAATAAATCCACTTTTTAAAAAATAAAAATAAGTAGTCAATTTCACTTAATTAAAATGCAAGGAAATCTCAAAACGTGTAAATTCATCGAAAACCGGAAATCAAAAGTTTTTATGTATCTTCTACTTGCTTCTTCTACCCACAAAAGCTAGCAATAAAGACACTTTTTAAAAAAGATAAGTAGCCAATTTCAGTTTATTGAAATATAAAGAAAGCTCAAAACATGTAAATTCAGCAAAAAACGGAAATCGGATTTTTTTCCGTATCGTCTACTTATACATGCAGCAGTTAGTAACAAATCCATTTTCCTTTTATTTAGTATATTAGTTGAATATTTATTGTTTAAATATCACCCTTTGAAATGAAATGTTTATGTTTACATTCGAAACTGGAAGTTTGCCATTTTTTTTCTGGAGTTTTGTGATTTTAAATTAAAATTTTATCAATTTTTCAGAAAAAATAACTGAATCAAACACATGTAGACAGTAACTTATATATAACTATACCCAAATATCAGAATTAAAATCGGCAGATAATTTCCGTTATTTTTTAATATTTTTTTACAAAAAATCCAATGGACGATTAACATAGAAAATCTTTTTCATGGCTCCATGGACAGACAGTGACGTCATCACTTCGCTTGCGTATAGTGATGCTACATTATACAAATTACTGTGTCTATGATTTTATTTGAGCTTTATGAAATTGCCAGATTTAACAACTTTCTACTTTTAGGTATTTTTTAATGTAAAGGAATACGTGTATAAAAGGGGAAAATGGGGGAAAATGCATAAAAAATAAATGTATTTTTAAATACCTTCTTGACATCGTAAGAAAATAATATTTGCATTCGCACCTTCCGGCTAACCATACCTTTCGAATGATACCATTTTTAACCCTCTACTCCCATAATTAATATGTTAAAAAGGGACTACAAATTTTATGCTTGCCTATTAATATATAGATGAAAAGCTTCAAAGAAATCGAGTTCATGAATGGATTTAGGTCTGCAAATTATTTTAGCTGAATTAAATTTAAAATTATGATTTTCCTCCCAGCAATGTTTAGAAATAGCCGATTTATTGGTTTCTTGTTTGCGGACGTAATTCACATGTTCTTTTAGACGAAATTTAAGACTGCGTTTAGTTTGGCCAATATATGATAAACCACACTGACAGGAAATACTATAAATGCCCCAAGAATTATGCATAACAATGGAAAAAGAAAAGGTGAGCTTATTGGAAGGCGAAAATATTATTTTAAAATCATATTGTTTGAGAATTTTAGCTATGGTTTGACTGGATTTAGGAAAATAGGGTAAGACAATACTGATATTAGAAGAGACTGATTTAGTAGACGAAATACGAGAGAGTTGTAATTTTTGGATAGCTTTGTCTATAATGGAAGGGCGATAACCTCTGTCAATTGCAATGGCTTTCAGGTATTTAATTTCAGATTTTAATAAATTAGGATTTGAACAAATATTAAGTGCACGGTTTACAAAAGTATAGAAAGCAGCCATTTTTTGGTTAGGTGGGTGACATGAATGCGCATGGGGAGGAAGGGAGACAGCAAAATTTTTCCGATAGACGGTGGTTGAAAATCCATTTACAGTGCGAGAGACGAGGGTATCAAGAAATGGAAGGGAGCCATTATTTTCAATTTCATATGTAAATTGGATATTATTGTCAATTGAATTTAAAGTTTCTAAGACATGGTCAATATTGTGATGAGATATGTCGATAAGCGTGAAGGTGTCGTCAACGTAACGGGTCCTTCACGCTGTCTTATAAATTTATTTCATGTTCAATGACACCTTTATACTTATACATACTTAAAAGTTTTACTAATATTTTCAATTATACAATAAAAAAAATAAAAAAATCACAATGAATATTCGTAAAGGTTAAGTCCAATTAATTAAACGAGGGTCCTAAAAGTATTATGCCTTGCATGGGAGTCTTTCTGATGTGTTCTATCCCATATTTTAAAGCGAGTTTTAGAGGAAACCAAGAAAAACTCCAAACAACTAGGTTGATGAACGTGTTTTGGAATCGAAACCTACACTTCCCAGCTTTAAACATTGCATTGTTTGGTCTTAGAAAATCCTTGAAATAACAGGTTTACGGTTATGTTTCTTAAATTTAACAGTGGCCATATGAATACAAAATAAATAACTTAGTTATTGAAGAAAACCAATTTTAAATTCTCACCTCTACAGAAAGCTGCTAAAGTCGAACACACGTCTAAGTGAAAATAACTTACTGCGAGGTCAATGATTCATACTGATAATACTAGAATCATGCAGTTATATTGGAATTCATTGTTTTTAGTTAATTGCTGATTAAACTTCTAATGAGACAATTATTTTTACTACCACATAAATGTAAATTTTTATATTATTACTGTATGGATAAAACTTTAAATAATTCATTACAACTATAAACTTATACCATGTATTTACCCTATTAAGTATTTAACTGTTGCTCCTATAAGTGGAATGCCCTGCGTGGAAGTCTTTCTAAAGAGCTCTAACTTATGTTTAAGCGAGTTTTAGAGAAAACCAAGAAAAACTACAAACGGGTAGGTTGGTGATGAGCGCGAGCTGGAATCGAACCCGCCACTTCTTAGCTTTAAATACAGAATCGCTTGGTGTTCCAAAATCCTTGTAACGTCAAGTTTATGAACTTTATAAGAAAATGCTTAATATGGTTGAACTTAGTAGATTTGCATGGGTTAGGCATATTATAAGTAATTAAACATCTGTATGTGTAAATTTTTTCACTATATATTATTTTACTCTATGAATGATACATGCATTATATAATACTTAACTATAATACTTAAATAAACAAAAACTTAAATTCATATTTATTATTTTTTTATAAAACACACTGATGAAGCAAACGTTTAACCCCCAAGTGTGAAAAATTTATATATATAAACAAAGCCAAAGACATATTAATAATTTTTTTTATATAAAACACTGTTGAAGCAAACTTTTAAACCTAAATGTACACACATTCATGCTTTATTAATATTAAATTAATAATCAGGTTTTTCAATTAATCAAAAAAAGTTTTTAACGATAGCTAAATACAGTTGTCATTATTTAAAGAAAATTGGACTTCCCTAAAACTCGTCCTACTTCATCGCCAGACTTAGAGGAAATGAATGCTAAGAGATCTTCTTATCTCTCTAATCATGACCATGACGCCATCCTCTCATCAGTGACGTCACCGATTGTTTATCAATTGCCACAACACGCGGGAAATGTCATTCAACACGCAGTGAAAAATATTCACAGTCCACGAGACATTACTCGAGATGATTCCATTGTTTTGGACGGTAAATTGAAATATAACACACGGTAAAAAAGAACAAAAATTGCCGGGAAAACTATGCATGCTTCTCGTGAAAATAAACCACGCAGGTAAAGAGATGCTGGCAGGACGAGAGTCAAACTGCAACTTTATTAATATTGAATGATTAATCAGGTTTTCAATTAATCAATAAAAGTTTTTAACAGTTAAAGCTAAATACAGTTGTCATTATTTAAAGAAAATTGGACTTACCCTAAAACTCGCCCTTCTTCACCGCCAGACATAGAGGAAATGAATGCTAAGAGATCTCCTTATCTATATAATCATAACTAGAGCTCCTTCAATACAGGCTGGCTCATCAGGCATTTTGTTTCCCACTCAGCGATTGTTGCCCACGCGGTCCGAATTTCAAGTGTTATCAAATCACATAAAACGGGGTTGTGCAGCCGAAAATTGCTCAAATCATACCAGAACTGCTTTTAGAACGTTTAGATTCCCAACAAATGAAGAAAGGCGAAAGAAATTAGTTATTATTGTCTAAAAGAAAATTGGACGCTTAGCTTTCAATCACAAATATGAAATGTAATTATGATATGTTTCCTTGCATTTTTTGTATCAATTATTTGTTTTTATTGCTGTTTGATTATCTAAATGTTGTATTTTACAGCCTACACTACTTTTCAAAGTGTATAAATATTTAAAATTAACTAATTTAACAGCAACAGCGATGGCTACTTTTTACAAGGGTTATGGGAAAATTTCGCCAAATATTACCGCCAAACTTATCAAGTACAAACGATAATTCGCTCTTCTGTGTAGGCAAACTCGCCATTTTAGGCGATAAAGACGCCGAGTAATACGTCTGCAACTGAACGTCGCCAAGCTATATTTCCGCTGGGCAACAATGATCAGCTGTGAGCCAGCTCGTATTATAGGAGTCTTAATCATGACCATAACGTCATCATGTCATCAGTGACGTCACCGATTTGAAAAATATTCACAGTCCACGGGAAATTACTCGAGCTGATTCCATTGTTTTGGATGGTAAGTTGAAATATAACACACGGAAAAAATGAACAACTATTGCAGGGGAAACTATACATACTTCTTGGTGAAAATAAACCACGCAGGTAAACAGATGCTAATAGAATGAGAGGCAAACTGCAAATGAAATCTGACGATTTGACAAAGTCTATAAATCTCCACCGTTTATTAAATGGTTTTTAAGAATGGATGAGTCAGGAATTTTCCCCTCACGCAAGCAGCTAACGAGAAGATATTATTACGCGAAGAATTAATTTCCTAATTAAAATTATGTAAATTTTATGTAAATCTTTCAAGTTTGTCAGATACTATCTATGATTCTCCACTTCTGGGAAACCCATTGAGACACTCAAGTTAGAAATTACATGATCATACAGGTTAGTAATTACGGATAGCATATGACAAACTTGAAAGATTTACATAGAATTTACATAATTTTAATTAGGAAACTTAATTAAGAGATATCTTTGCATTAGCTGCTTAAGTGAAGGAAATCCATGACTCATCCATTCTTAGAAACCGTCTAATCAATGGGGGAGATTTATAGACCTTGTCAAATCGTCAGATTTCATTTGCAGTTTGCCTCTCATTCTGCTAGCATCTGTTTACCTGCGTGGTTTATTTTCACCAAGAAGTATGCATAGTTTCCCCTGCAATAGTCGTTCATTTTTTCCGTGTGTTATATTTCAACTTACCATCCAAAACAATGGAATCAGCTCGAGTAATTTCCCGTGGACTGTGAATATTTTTCAAATCGGTGACGTCACTGATGACATGATGACGTTATGGTCATGATTATATAGATAAGGAGATCTCTTAGCATTAATTTCCTCTATGTCTGGCGGTGAAGAAGGGCGAGTTTTAGGGTAAGTCCAATTTTCTTTAAATAATGACAACTGTATTTAGCTTTAACTGTTAAAAACTTTTATTGATTAATTGAAAACCTGATTAATCATTCAATATTAATAAAGCATGAATGTGTATACACTTAAGTTTAAAAGTTTACTTCAACAGTGTTTTATATAAAAAAGTATTTAATATGGTTTTGGCTTTGTTTATATATTTAAATTTTTCCCACTTGAGGGTTAAACGTTTGCTTCGACAGTGTGTTTTTTAAAAAAATAATAAATATAAATTTAAGTTTTTGTTTATTTAAAACATATTTATTAAAATTGATAAAACTTTATTTCTAAATTATTTACTGTATTAACGATTTTAATATTAATAAGTTTTTAAATACATTTCCCTATAATATCATTCTATAAGAATTGAATATTATTACGTATAGTTGTAAATATATACAAAGGACTAGTGACACAATAGATACAGTTTCAATTTCTTTATTAAAAATGCATAATACACACACACACACACATATATATATATATATATATATATATATATATATACAGATTAATTTACAATTTAGATAAAGCATCTTCAATATATTTTTCATACAATTTCATATTAAGTTCTTTAAAGAAGGAAATATTGTAATGACATGTACAGGTTATGTTTTGAACAATAGCATACATATTTAATTTTAAAAGTATCTCATCACGATTTAATTGAAATTTTGCAAGTAATGATATCGTTGAATAATCTAGGGAACATTGACCTGAAGAATTAAATAAACATTCATCACAGTAAAACAAATCTTCTTTTTTGTGGTCGCTGTAATTCATTTCAGTCGATAATTTTTTTCCCTTTCTGGTGTTTTAGGAAGAGTAGAATCGCATATATTTTTTTCTATATTTTTTTAAGACGACACCTTTTGAATGTTTCCTTTTTAGTTTATAAATAGATAAAATAATTATTAAAAACAATAAGGTTTTTAATTTCTGTCTCTAATTTTATCTCATTAAGTAATTTTAAATCCTCTTTTTAGTTTTTCTTATAAAGTTTAAGCGATTTTAAAACCTTTCAATAAAAATTACTCTTAGATTTTATTAAAACTTTATTCATTTTATTGAATGAAAAGGGGTGACTTATCGTAAAATAATCTACCAATCCTGTTTTGAATTCATTAGCTTAATTAAAAATTATTTTCTTAGCATTATTTTTAAACCCACAGTTCAATATTTAATAAATCAAATGCTAAATTTAACTCTCATTGGATTATTTAAATGTAGTTTGCAACTTGATATTAAATAAATAATCCATATGTATATAAACTATTTTATATTGTTGTAAAAACCATTATAGAACTCTAACATCAAGTATTCTTTTTTCATCGGCATGAGTCATGTGACTCACCGTCCAGCGGCAAACAGTTCCCCGCATTTATGTGTGAGAGAAGGCTGCTTATCAAGTAGAAGCAATATCCTTAAAAATTATAAGTAAGTCAGAATTTATTTTACATTTATTATTACTGTTTTTCTAAATTATTTTAGTTTTAATAAAATTTTCTCATATTTATTGCAATAAAACTAAATTTTATTTGAAAGATTCTTTAAAGAATAATTTTTATATGAAACTGTTGAAATTCAATTATTTTTTTATGCTTTATTAAACAAATCATGTGCGGTAGTTCTTTTTCAAAAATAAAAATTTATGTTTTATTCCTAATTGTTCACTGTATTTATTAATTATTTTAACTTAATCTTTATATCAGTTAGTGTTGATTACTATTATGTATGATTTATCAGCTTATGACTGTATATAGTCCGTGGGGCAACAGATCAAATTACGCTTAGAAAATGAGTTTCGTTTGCTATGTCTGGTAACAAAGAAATTACTTATTTTTGTGAAAGGTCGATGAATGTAGAGTAGAAAAATACAATGTTACCCCAAAAATAATTGCACATAATTATTTTTACAATCAAAAAAGACATGCAGCAACATTTTCATAAAAACTGTTTAAATTCTTTCAAATTTTATATTTAAAATTTTACAATATACTAAATTTTATTTATTTATTTATTTTATTTTTATTTTTTTATTGAAAAAGAATAAAAGCGCTTCAGAACTATCTGTAAAAAAGAATATATATATATATATATATATTCTATTAAAGTTATATGCATTTTAAAGGACTTTTGACGACAGTGCTGAAGTAGATTTCATATAAAAAGTTATATTTTCATTTAACATTTATAAATTTAACTATATTAGGTTTGTTCAATAAAGTGCGTATTCAGGAAACATTTTTTAAGGTATTATATATATATATATATATATATATATATTAGAGATTTGAAATCTTTAAATTTCGTTTGCTCAGTTTGCACTTCTTCATGAATTCGTGATCTTCAAAATGTTTAAATTTCTACAGATATTTAAGAAGAGACTTAATATATATATATAATGTTTAATATAGAACATATCTAAAAGAATAAGGGATGGGTTTTGCAATATTCTTAAGAAAAAATATTAAAACTAAAAATTTAGCAAAAATCTTGTATTTTTAATTTAATTTAGTTTTATATTTTTAATCCTCAAAATTTTTACATAGATAGGCATTTTTTATTTTTATTTATTTTTTTTTTCTCAAAAACTAATTATCAAATTTCAAAACTAACACTTTGAGCTGGTTCTATTAAACACCCCAAAAAAGTTATTAAATTTTTTCTGAATGATATTAAATCTGTAAAAGCGTATCAAAAATCATAAGAAATGCTGCCTGAATGTATATTTTATTCAAAAACCTGATATAGTTCAACGTATAAATATTAATCAGAAACGTAAGCTTTTATATGAAACCTACTTTTAGTGGTGCGTTAAAGGTGCTAAGTCCTTTAAGTAGAATGCCAATTTTTTATGCGACTAAATAACTTTTATTTTCAAAGCACATTTATTTTGAAATTAAATACGCACTGAATTCCGTTTTTGTTTTCCGTTTGCCTCCGAATACAATTATTTACGTACTATATATATATATATATATATATATATATATTCGTAGAAGTACACTTGTATAATGCTAACTATGTGCATTGTTATATAATCAGCAACAATAATTTCGATTGTTCTAGTAAGAACCCATTTTTTTAATATAAATAATGTAAGAAAAAAATTATACTCTAGAAACTTAAATTTAATTAATATCTAAAAACAAATAAAATAATACTTTTTGCACTACAACTATTATTTTAAAATGAAATAGGAGATAACTAAAATACTTTTTTGCAAGAGCCTATGTATTGATACATATTGCAAACAAAAAGTTTAGCAGAAATAAATAATTGAATAAGAGCAATTGTAATAACATAAATTTCTCAAATAACAAAATAATAATAAAAGACATCATAATATTTATAAATATACTAGCTGTAGCTCCCTTTCTTTACAAGGGAATGTAATTATTATTCGCAGTATATTGTTAAAAAAAATAATAATAATTAATCTTATTTGAAGCTTATTATGTTATGAAGATAGAGAATGAATTATTATAGTTAGTAAGTACAATTTGCAAATTTTCCCTCATAGTTTTACGTATATGTTGTATATTTAATACATATATATATATATATATATATATATATATATCTTTTAATTTGCATAAATTTTAGCGCACTGATTTGAACATAAATTTTCTGAACGCCCAAAAACGTAATTTCTATTGCAATTAACGTTCCGAAAAACGGGTACAAAACCTAGTATTCAAATAATTATGTAGTAAAACTTATTAACTTGTATTTATTTAATTTAAGAATTAGTGTCTTTTTGCTTCTAATTGCATGGTGCGTTTCAAATAAAATAGAATAATGTTATGCTTTCTTTCAGCTTTCTAGAGAACGTCTAGTAGTCATTGTTTGCCGATAAAATTTGTTTTATATTCAAAACAATCGAACATCTAAAGGGAAATATAAATTTTAAAAATAAGCAAAATTAATGTGGTATGCATTGGTTATTAATACTTTGAAACTGTACGTAATCTCTGCATCGTTTAACCTTTAATATTCATTACTTACGTTATCACACAACAGACAGACAGAAGCAGAGAAAGGCAGATTGTCTAACTGAATTCATAATAACTCTTAAACACTGTTGGAGTGCGTCAAAAAAGTTTAACGTAATCGTAATTGCAATACCAGCAATTTTCATTTACAGCCCTTAATATGTCTGAATATTTTAGTGTAGCCTTTTAAATCTGAAATCTAAGCATATCATATTTTAATTCAAACGTTATGTTAGCATATTAATAAAAATGTCAATTTTGGTAGAAAGTTATTTAAATGTGATTTAAAAAAAATTCTCTTAAAATACAATGCATTAGCATTTTTAACATGTCCATGTACACAAACTAGTTGTACAGAGCCTATTAATGCCATTTTAAATAAAGAGCATTGAAAACTTGAATAATGTATGGAGGTAGTCAAAAGGGCTGATAGACAGACGGACAGTCTGACATAGAGATACATTAATTCAAACCATATTCACACTTAAAAATTGTTAAAAATTGTTAAAAACGATTAATGTAAATGAAAATGCAGTTGCAACAAATTTCCAATATTAGCCCTTCATGTAACTGAATATTTTTGCATGGCCCTGTAAATATTGAAGCTAATTGTACTATATTATATAGAAAATATTCTTTTGTACTTAAAAATACCATATTTAAATTTCATTAAGATGTGTGTAAAATAAAGTTATTAAAATATGGTTTATTTATAGAAATACCTCTCATAGAACGCAATGCTTTGGAATAATTCCGGATGTCCCTGTACACAAATCAGTGCTAGTGTTCACTTCATTTCGAAAGGGAATATCCAATAAAGAACTTGAGTAACATATTTCAATTTCATTAAGATTTGGGCAAAAAAAAAGGGTATTCAAATATGGTTTATAGAAATACTTCTCATAGAAAGTAGTGCTTTGGAATACTTTCAGGGGTCCCTGTACACAAACCATTAGCAGTATTTACTCTCTTTCCAATACGAAACATCGACAGTGAACTTGAATAACATATATAAGTTTCAAGAAATTTCATGCATACTTACGGGATTTAGAGGGGGGATACACACACTGACGGACAGACAGACAGAATTGTCAATTCAAAATTAATGTGCAAGTCCCTATTGGGGAACATAGCAAAAAAAAGAAAAAAAATACCGTATTAAACCCATGTGCAATAATTCACTTAGTTGCGTGACTTCGCAAACGAACCTGAACGATAGCAGCTCTCGCCGCACGGACTAATAGGTTTTTCGCTACAAAGCGATAAGCATGAGTCATAGAATAGACTTTCTCGTTCTGTTTCAAGAAAACTGTTAGTGATAGATATATTTTTTATAAGAAAAATGTTTTATTTTCATTTAAAATAGTTTGACATATTGACTTTTTTAATGTAATTTATCTCGAAATTTTAAATAGAAATATTTAATACGAAAAAATTTTTACTTAATTTTTAGTAACTAATAGTTTTTAAATATAACTATTTTTTTTTATTATTATTATTATTAATGCTGATAAATAATTTATTTGCTTTTATATAATTATAAACTTTAAAATAATTTTATAATCAACTTGATTATTTTATTATTATAAAATCTAAAAGTATTTAATAAAATTTATTATTTACCTGTTTGAAGAAAATCAAGCATTATGTTACTTTAACATTATATTACTAAAAATTATATTACTTTGTTAAATTCGAATAAATGTTAAATAATACTTGAATAGTAATAATATATAATATATAATTTGAATAAGATACTCATATATACTTATAAAAAATTTTGCTTATAAAATTTGTTTAGTGTTTTAAAATTTTTGTGTTATGCAAAATTTATACAATAGTAACAATATGTAAAGTTTAATTTATGATGTATACAACCTTATTTCATATAAAATTTAATTGTTGATTTAAAACTTTTTGTGCATTTTTTTATGTGATAGCATTTTTTTTTTTTTTTATTAATATTTCATGCCTGTTAAATTTTTAACGAAAGCAAAAGTATTTATAAGTTAGAGCTTAAATAAATGTTAAGTGTGAAATTTATTTAATGGTAAATGTATAGTAGCAATATATAGAGTTTAGCTTATATAACATGCGTTATATTTATAATGTATATAACTTTATTGCATATAAAATTTATTTACTGATTTAAAACTTTCATGTTATGATAAATTTATTTAATAGTAAAGAGATAAATAATATTTGTGTAGTAACAATATATAAAATTTATTTTATATAATTTTCATTAAATTTATAATGTATATAACTTTATTTACTGATTTCAAATGTTAAATTTTTAACGAATGCAAAAGAAAATTCAACTTGAATAATTGTTAAATGCGAAACCTATTTAAAGCTAAATGTATAGTGACGATAAAAAGTTTAATTTATAGTGCAAAGCAATATCTATACTTTATTGCATATAAAATTTATCGACAGTTTTAAAACTCTCATGCAGTTTTTTTTTAAGTGAATAGTACATGCATCTTACATTTTTAATGAATGTCAAATTATTTATAAGCTGGGGCTTAAATAAGTGTTAATCCGTCAGCTATCCCTTTGTTTCATTCTGAAAAATTCTCAATATAGAAGTTGAAGTAATATGCTTAAAATGAGTGGTTCTATCTGATGAAGGGAGATACTTTTTTCGAAACGACTCTTCCAATTCTGATGAAGAGCTTTCGAAACGTATCAATTATCCTCCAATTGTACTTTAATTAATTGCCTGATTGTATGATATTCATCAACCAACCAAACTTAATTTAAATGTATGTTAAAAATTAATTGTTAATTATTTAAATATCAATTAACCCTTAATTAAAGGTATGTTATTGTTTTAAATCATATCTAATAACAAATTAATCACGCGATCACATGTTTTTAATGCAGTCAAAATTACTAAGTTAACGAAATTCACTAAAAGTTTGTGTGATATTATTTAAATTACCCCAAAATATTCAAATTCTAAACCATTCTTTAATTTAATTGTTTATTATGTTAATTACCTTCACTCATCTTTTTCTTTATTCTGTCAAAACTTCTAAGTCCCCGAAATACATTTTCAATCTCCAAAAATGTTAAGTCCCTAAAATACATACAAAAATATTCACAAATTTTTATTAAATGTTACAATATTTCTACATTTATCACATAATTCTAAAAAGTTCCAACTCCTATAAAAATTTCAAGTTCTAAAATATTAAGTGTACTCAATAACCAATCAGAATGCAGTACTATTTCACGTCACTCGATTCGACCAATCAGAATGCAGCATTAGAATCACCCAACAAAATTTCTCGGAATTGTGAAAATAATTTATGCATCAAACTATTTCAAAGTCTCGCCAACAGATGTCAGCACTAATATTTTATATTTAAAATATAAAACCATTCATTAATTGTTAATTAAATCATTATAAAACACGCGTCAACTCTTTGCTTGATTCAGTCAAATATACTAATTCTCCAAAATTCCCACTGGAAATTATTTATAATCTTCGGATGTCACCGCTCCAAAAGCTTATACTCTCCAACTCTTAAATTTTAAGATCAAAGTCTATACCATTATTTAGATTAATTATTCATTGAATTCATTACCTTCACTCATCCTTTGTTTCATTCAGCGAAAAAAGCTAAGTCCTTCAAATGCATTTTCAATAGCGAAAAATGCTAAGACCAAAAAATTGTGAAAATAATTAAGTCCCCGAAATACATTGCCTATTTTTATCCTGAAAGATCGTGACTCTTGAAAACCTTCGTGAAACGTTACGTCATCTCACCAGCGAAGCACCTGAAACCCGCTCCTCACACCGCATACCTGCCAATATTTTAATTTATTCCGGAGTATTTTTAGCCCCGCCTTTATTTCGCACCACTTATTTTTTAAAATAATTTTTTTCTTACTTTATCGAAGTTATGTATTGGAGAAAATTTTTCTATAAATAAAGTGGTGCGAAATAAAGGCGGGGCTAAAAGTACTCCGGAATAAATTAAAATATTGGCAGCTATGACACCATAGCACCTGCTTCCCTTGCCAGCGAGCCTCATTGCTCTCCGCTCCTCGCTCCCTCCCCTCCCCCGAGCCTCCAAACTTCTGTCTTCGAACTGTCTTTTTACGTCTACTTTCATTTTACCATGTCCGGGAAAACTGCTTAGGAATTATAATAACTTTCTTATACTCACACAGTAAACAAAGTATTGTTTGGTGTTTAATTTTCATGCAGACTTTTTGTCTTAATTATGCGTTTTTAGGTCCTCTGAATACGAAATTCAAATTTTTATTTTCGATCTGTGTGTATGTCCGTTGTCAGTACAGATTGAACTTAAATAATTGCAGGAAATGAAATTCAAGTGCAAGAGTTTGAAAATGCAGTGAGACTGTCACTTCAAAAGTTTGATCAATTTTTCTAAGTTTCAAGACATAGTGCGAGTAAAATTTATCTAAATAATTTTTTAATTTTTTTTTTTAATTTAATAACAGCCTTAATTTATTTATAAATGTAGGTGGTATATTCAAATGAGACATTGGGGAGAGCGAAAAATTATGTCATATTGTGCAATAACATAGTTGTATGTTCTTCCGTTGTATGTATATATTTACATCGTAATTTTTTAAAGCTGTTAGATATTGGGGAAAAAATCTCTTTTCAACAGTTTTTAAAGTATTTTCATACATATATATGCACTAAAACCCATTTCCCGGAATTTACGTTTTCTCGTAATTACAGTTTTTATTTTAGATCCCTTCAATTTTACTTTGTTTGCGAAGAATTTTACTCACTGTATTTATGTTATCGAAATTTGAAATTTCTCTTCATTTACAGTTATACTATAGCTAATGTACAAGAAATATATATTGTGATTTAAATAAAAAATAAAATAAAAACATTTGGGAAAGTTCAATCAAGGCAAACGATAATAATCTTTATTATCTGCCCGAGAACAAATAAAGAATTCACCAAGATTGCAATCGTAAGCTGATCTGCTTTCCTATACCAAAAGTGACAGTGTGTGAACAGGTGTTTCAGAGTTTGTGTGAGTATATGAATATGTTATATTGTGCAATAAAATAGTTGTATGTTCTTGCGTTGTATGTATATATTTATATCGTAATTTTTTAAAGCTGTTAGATATAGAATCGTAAATAGTCACTTCCATTTTTTTTAATTAATTTTCTGTAATAAAATACAATAACTTATGTCAATAACAAGCTTTACTTATAATATTATTTAATTTTTCATCGTCAGTTGTATGTTTAAAAAAAAAAAAAATCCTGCCATTTACACTTTTACACAATTTATGTTTTTTATGTTGCATTACTTGGAAAATGTAAAAACGGGGTTAAACTGTATATATAAACGAAGCCTTAATGTTGCACTTTCAGTGAATGATATCTCATAAATTAACAGAGCTATTAAGATGATGACAAATATTGCTAAAACACGAAGTTCATAGCATATTTAGTTAAAATGCGTGTGACTTAGATAAATTGGTTCATAATTGAGAGGGTAAAACACTAATCAAAAACAATTTAATGAGGTCTATAAAAAAGCTTAAATTAAAAAAAAAGTAGTGTCATGTATTTTTTTTTCTATGCGAAGAAATGGGTACCTTGCTAGTTTTATTTAAAAAGAGGCAATATTTCCTTGTAAAATTAAGCCGCTTAATTATCTTATTTTATTGAGTTTTAGATAAACGTTCAAAAATGAACAACTTGCTTTTTTTTTTTTTTTTTTTTTTTTTTTTAATTGTTTTTATCAGTTTTTTTTTTTTTTTTTTTTTTTTTTTTTATAATTTATTTATATTCTAAAGGCACTCCACTATTATGAAGTAAATCGTCTCTCATCACAAGATCTCATATCATTTTCAAAGATGTAATAGCACGAAGATTCCATAAGTTAAATTCAGCTAAATAGATTTCAGGAACTACCTCTGATGTATTTATCCAAATTTTTAATTTATTAACCCTTTGGGTACATTTGACGAAAGTGACTCGTCATCTACTTACTTGGGCGAAGTTACAGTGGACGAGTCTGACTCGTCATCTGAATTTAAAAAGTAGTCGTTGATGTTTGCGATACATCCCAGTGGGCGTTGACCGCAAACACTTTCCTGGTGTATTTTATGATATCTTACAACCATACTTATATCATCAATATCAGTATATTCCAAATAAAATGTATTACTTTTACATATTAACACTTTTGCGACCGCTGACGTAGATTCACATCATTTGAAAATCTGTAACTCCACCAGTGGGCGTTTCTTTTGCAATTTGTATGCTATTTTTTTCTTAAATATATAATCAATATTCACAATTTTACAATGAAATATACTATGGATACAAATACTTAGAAAGAATAAAATTATAATGTATATCCATTTGTAATATAAATGTGAATACAGAAAATTTTGTTCTGAAATATTGTACCATGGGAGAATAACGCCCACAGGCGGACCTTACTGTCAAAAATTCAAAATCATGTGGTCGCGAAAGTGTTATTCCATATAGCGACAAATTAAATCCGTCCCATGGGCATAAAAATCTTCAAATAATTCAGTAGACCATTTCAGATTAAAACAAATAAATAAACAAATAAAAATGGGGGACAAATAACATTTTTATTAATTTTAAATAAAAGGCATTAAATTAACTGTATATGTTCGAATTACTTTTGTGTCATTAGTCTAGAACTCATTAATCATGAATCTTATTGAAGTAATTCAATAATAAAATAAATAAATAAATAAATGAAACTTATAAATATAAATTATTTTATTAATGTTAAGAATTCTGAAAATTTTGTTAGAAGTTAAGTTCATATGCTTAACTAATTTAGCCCGTAAGTAAAAATTCATAATCAATTAATTAATTATGTCTGAGCACGTTTATTAAAGAAATAATAATTCATCATTGTTGTACCGTGAAACTTTCATCAAACTTGATTCTAGAGCTGTCATCTTCAATCTTCGTTAGCGTGATGATTGGCTGAGTTAAAGAATCTTTAACATAAACTTAAACTTAAGTACTCTATTCAACAAATTTCTTTACATTAAATTTTGTTTAAAAAAATTTTTGTCTGCTTTAAGGTTGAGATTTAATTCTTCAACGAAATTTTTCTTTCTTTTTATACGCACATTCATATTTAACACTTAATATTTTAAGAGATTTTAATTAAACTTTTTATTCGTTTACCAAGTAACCTTAGTTTATTTAAAAGGAAAAATTTTAATTATTTTTCGAGAGTAATTAATTTCAAGAGTCTTGTGAAGAAATCCATAAATATATTGTGTTAAATACTTCAGTTGATAATGTATTTCATATTTCTGACATATTCGTATACTTTTTTTTTTTTTTTTTAACTTTAAAATCCAAATATATTTCACAGAGATTCAAATATATTTATTGAAAATTAGAAATTGTTTACATATTTAAGTATTTTCCGGCATATTATCTTCCATGCTAGCGGTAATAGTTCAATTTCACATAATCAGTAAAAACTGAAATATTAAAAAACAAATTAATTTCTGTATGGCTTGACAGTAAAATTAAAAGGAGATATATTAATTTGCCTTCAAAAATTAAATGTACGAATTATCTTAACCTGCAACAACATTAAACCTTCTTCTCTAGCCCAGTTTGCACATAATTAATATTAGATAAAGCCACTAATGCTGATGAACAAATATATTTTGCTTAAAATATTAAATTTCTGTGCTCACCATTCACTATTTTGACTATAATGTTAGTTAGCCTATTTCAACTACTCTAAGATTCTATGTTTGCTTCCTATCAGCATTTTTAAAATTTTCAGATCTGAATTTAGGAAGTGAGCACCATGCAAATATCTTTGCATTGTTCCTCCCTATATGAAAAAATGTTAAGACCCCCCCCCCTCTCTCTCTCTCTTTGTATTGCATGCTTTGTATTCTACCAAGCCCTTGATAAAGTTGGAATACAAATATGCTGTTATATATTTCCATTTGTCTTGTTTTATTTCAATTTTTGCTTGATTTTGGTAGCTTTTGGGAATGATCATATTAACACTTTCGCGACCGCTGACGTAGATTCACGTCATTTGAAAATCTGTAAATCCGCCAGTGGGCGTTTCTTCTACAATTTGTATGCCATTTATTTCTTTAAAATATACACAATATTCATATTTGGTGCAACCAATATACTATGGATACAAATATTTTGATCAGAAAGAGTACAATTATAATGTATATCCACTTGTAATATGAATCTGAATATAGAAAATTTTGTTCTGAAATATTGTAACTTGGGAGAACAACGCCCACAGGTGGACCTCACTGTCAAAAGACAAAAACATACGGTCGCGAAAGTGTAATTGTTTTAACTAATAATAACAGGGGTCGTACCATAGATGCCAACATTTTAATTTAGTCCGGAGTATTTTTAACCCCACCTTTATTTCATACCACTTATTTTTTAATAGTAAATTTTTCTTATTTTATCGAAGTTATATACTGGAGAATTTTTTTTCTATAAATAAAGTGGTGCGAAATAAAGGCAGGGCTAAAAGGACTCCGGAATAAATTAAAATGTTGGCATCTATGTCGTACTCTTCACCCTTTTTTCAGGACGTTCTTAGGAATGAAAAATTTTTAATTTATAGCTACCACTATTTTTATGCAACAATCCCTACCCTGTATAATCATGACACATTACTATAAATATATCCAGTAAATTTCTGCATTAAAATAGTGGTGGCAGAAAAGGCGGAAAATTCTTACCTTTTAAAGCGTCCTGAAAAGAGGGCTGAGAGTAAGACCCCTGTAATAATTTTAGAAATAAAATTGAACAGTTTTGATATTTAATACATACCTTGTAATATTTATAATTTATTCCAGAGTACTGTTCGCTCCGCCCTTTTATCACACCAGTATATTTTAAAAGCATTTTGTTCTTATTTCATCGTAATTACATATTGGCAAAAATTTCTGTAAAATCATACTGGTAGGAAAAAAGGGCAGGGCTAACAGTACTCCATTATAAATTATAAATGTTCCAGGTATGTTAACACTTTCGCGACCGCATGTTTCTTTTCTTTTTTTTTTTTTTTTTTTTTTTAAGTAAGGTCCGCCTGTAGGCGTTATTCGCCTAAGTTACAATATATCAAAACCAAATTTTTTGTATTCATATTTATATTACAGAAGGATATGCATTATAAATATATTCTTTCTTATCAAAGTATTTGTCTCCATAGTATATTTCATTGTAAAAGTGTGAATATTGGGTATATACTTAATAAATAAATAATATACAAATTGTGAAAGAAACGGCCACTGGAGGAGTTACAAATTTTCAAATGACGTGAATCTACGTCAGCGGTCGCGAAAGTGTTAATATTATATATATGAATGTGCATTCTGCCTTAAGCAATTCTAAAAGTTACTTGATAGAATAAACTCGTGATTTGTATACTCTCGACCAGTTACTCGATCTTGAAGAACAGATTAATACGCTTTTTAAATAAATAAAAGCCTAATATATTTTTGTTTCCGTTTCAAAATATTTAAAATTATCAAAACGTTTCAACATAGCACAAATAACCAAAGTTTTGAAATTAATCACTCAAGCTACAAAGGTAAAAAAGAAAAGAAGAAGAAGCACCTCACAAATTTTTCTATGCACTTATAAAAAAAGGTCTTAAATGAATTCCATCAAAAGTTTTTGCGTTACTAAAAAATTCTGCCAAAGCATGTTATCTGCACCATTGTACTAAAAGACTTATACGGAAGTCCTAAAATCATTTAAGGTATCATACTTCTCAAATACTTCCTTAGATTCGTTAAATTTTAAAATGATTATGTGGATTTCGTTATAAATTTCAGAGAAACAGTAGCTCATTACCAATCGGCAGTGGTCGTACTCTCCGCCCTTTTTCGAGGACGCTCTTGGAAATGGAAAAAATTAATTTATCGCTACCACTATTTTTATGCAAGAACCTCTACCCTGTATAATCATGAAACACTACTATAAATATATCCAGAAAATTTCTGCACTAAAATAGTGGCAGCAGAAAAGGCGCAAATTTCTCATCTTTAAAAGTGGCCTGAAAAAAGGGCGGAGAGTATGACCCCTGCAATCAGGTATTCTCAACTCAATGACAGTTCAATGTGTATCTATTTTATATACTGAATAAAATCATATAAGCTAAACTATTCCATTGTTTTTTAAATACTTATTCAAACACTTATGAAGTGATTTTAAATACAGATTATCACAAAATATAAGCCTGTTATTTAATGAAATTTTATTTTTCCGACTGAGTGACAATAATGCCTGGACCGGGAGTCAAACCCCGGATCTTTGACTTACAAGGTCAACGCTCTACCAATTGAACTATCCAGGCCAACAACCGATGAACATTACTCACTCAGACAACCTTTAGGCAGAACAATTGGCTATCATGTAGATAGCTCGATAGAATAAGCCGCAGGTAATGGAAACACCATTAAACAATGGGAGGAAGAATTTCATTTATAAATAGCCTAAAGGTTGTCTGAGTGAGTAATGTCCACCGGTTGTCGACCTCGATAGCTCAATTGGTAGAGCCTTGACCTTGTAAGTCAAAGATCCGGGGTTCGACTCCCGGTCCAGGCATTAATTTCACTCAGTCGGAAAAATAAAATTTCAATAAATATGATTTTCTTCCAATCAGTTGATTGTGTGATTTTAATAGAAAAATTGTATTTCTTTCTCCCATTGTTTAATGATGTTTTCCTTTACCTGCGGCTTATTTCTGTCGAGCTATCTAAATGATCGACCAGATGATTCTGCCTAAAGGTTGTCTGAGTGAGTAATGCTGGCCGGTTGTCGGCCTGGATAGCTCAATTGGTAGAGCCTTGACCTTGTAAGTCAAAGATCCGGTGTTCGACTCCCGGTCCAGGCATTATTTTCACTCAGTCGGAAAAATAAAATTTCATTAAATATAATTATCTTCCAATCAGTTGATTGTGATTTTAATAAAAAGAAATTGTATAAGCCTGTTGTGTTGATTATTTAGGGCATATTTTCTGCTGTCAATGATATATTTAATATTCAAAATTCCTTTAGAGCGTTCATTACGATTTTCATTACAAAAGATTTTTATTACGTTACATTGCAGGTTGTAATTACTACAGAAAATGTAAAATGTCTGTTACAATATTTTCAAGTGTGTTTTTAAGATCGATAACAGAAGGATTGAAACGGATATATTTATTATTGAAGGTAATATATACCTAATTGTAGCCTTGTGACCTTTTATTGATAAATGTGTATTCTAATATACATTTGGGTTATCTTGAAATTTCAGTTTATTTACTGAATATATATATACATATCTTCAGTTTGTTGCCATGTAAGATTCATTGTCTTCCTTAAAGTTTTCAAAATATTATTACAAATACTAGCAAATTTTTCCTGCTTCGCTGGTTATTATATTTAAATAAATTCTCAAAATTCCATATCACATATCAATGTAAAAAATTACAAAAAATCAAAAATTAAGAAAATGTTGAAATCGGTTTGTTGGTTGGTTGATTGGGTTTGACGTCGCACTAGTGCTGCACAAAAGGGCAATTTGTTGAAATTGGCCAAAATTTCAGTCAGTAGCAGATTTTCAGCCAGTGCCGTGCTAACTCCCATGCTAAGCCTTTTTTACAACAAATGATATTTACAAATGATAAACTTCTGGTAATTAGCTTTTTATTGCTAAAGTTATTCAGTTCTCTTATAATTTGCTTATTTTTTCAGTTATTTGTGAAAGTTCTATATTATTTTTATTTTAGACATGTTTCATCAAATGAAACAAATGCTTTTTTATTTCATTATTTGTTTTACAAATAATACACTTTTTTTCTGTTAATTAATTTTGCATTGCTTAATACGGTTAGAACTCTTAAAAGGTTTTATCTTTTTTTTCTAAATTTCTGTAAATTTAGCAATTTTGAGTAAAACTGACGTTGAGAGTAATATGTTGTTTACAGGGGTGGAAAATTGGCGCAGAATTCATACCACAATAAGGGAAACAAAATTTTCTTCTTATTAAACCAACGATTTTATAGGTAGAGAAATATTTTAAACGAACGGTCCTGCACCAATTTTCCAGTCCTAATGTAGTATAACTGTGTGCCTCGTATAAGTACAGCAGATAATAAACAGAATTTTCTATTATAGAATTAATTTTCTAAATTCTCTTTTCCTTAATATTTAAAAACGTTGGTAGACAGAATTGTTTTTTTATTAATTAAAAAAAAAAAAAAACATGGTTTAGAAACGGGACTGATTTTAACAATAGATTTAATATTTAATTGAAATTGAATAATTATTGCAAAGTCTTACAATGAACATTCTCCTTCTAATTGTTAAATATATTTTTTGGTATCATACTCCTGACTTTTTATGCAAGATGTGTTATTTCACATTAAATCCTGTAAACGTATTTAAATATAACACTTTATTTTATTTTATTTTTCTTAGACACTAAATTTTATTGCACTGTTTATATTTATAGAAAAAAAAATTAAAATTCGTCGAGTATTTTAACAGTAAAAAGTAATTTTGACGTATATTTACAAGAATGTTAAAATACGTTAGGAAACAAAACTCTTTATTAATATATAAAACTTAAAGCTATATTGTATGATTCAAAAACATTTTTTTTTTTTTTAATTTATTTTGTAAATAATTCATAAAACACACTTAAGTATATTTATTTTCTTCAAAAGGTGTAATTAAAATACCTTACATTAAATTCAACCAATCACAAATAATAAAACTTTCAGGAGATCAAAAATTCGCGGAATGAAGTTCTCGGAGTCTTAGGTTCATCTTTCACTTAATCCGTAGATTAACACGCAAATGCAAAACAGAGATTCCGTGATCTTCGCGGTTTTGTTAGGTGAAGTGTTCGAGTTTTGGAGGTAAACAAATATCAGACTTATTTCAAGTTCAAAATATTCTTCTTTCGTGCAAAGAATAAATTTTATGTAGTTTAGTTTGTCACTCTCGAGAATTTTTTGCGCGCAAAGGCTAATTAGACTTCGGCTCGAATTTCAGAAAGCATGACCCTTAGAACTTCAAAAAACATCGATTTAATTATAGTCTTTTTTTAAGTAAATTACTGTTAACTAAGCTTCATTGGGCATGTCTAATTGTTACCTAAAAGTTTATTATGTATTTTGTAATGTATTTTAAACTCTGTGGTGAATTATTTAATAATTTATATGTTAATAATAAATGTGTTTTTTTCACCTTGCGCGTAGGATATCTCTGAAACTATTCAATATTTTTTCTTGAAATTTTCACACAGATTATGTAACATATCAGATCCTTCAAACTGAACTTAAATTTGTATCCCCTCCCCCCCCCCCTATTTTTCATACAGGTGATACTTCAGATTTTATTTATTTATTTATTTATTTTTTAATGATCTTTAAACTTTTTTTTTTAATATATATTTTTATCCTAAATTTGAACAATTTTAGGTGCAGTTTGAAGAATCTGGTATGTTACATAATCTGTGAAAATTTCAAGAAAAATATTAAATATTTTCAGAGATATCCTGCGCGCAAGGTGAAAAAAACACATTATTTATATTAACACGTAAATTATTAAATAATTCACCGCAGAATTTAAATTATATTCCAAAATGCATAAAAAGCTTATAGGTAACAATTAGATATGCCCAATGAAGATTAGTTAACAATAATTTACTTTAAAAAAGACTATAATTAAATCGATGTTTTTTGAAGATCTAAGGGTCGTATGTTCCCTTAAATACTATGATAACTTGTAAATAAATTCGCCCAGTTATTACCTATTACATTACGTACATTTTTAAATTCTGTTTTGGCATTCAGAAAATTCATGGCAGTTAAATTAGTCCTTGATTTCCGAAAACTTACTTTTTAAATTTCTAACTTTGAAGCTACAAAATACGAAATTTCATTAACCCATTTTATACCAATTTATTTATTTTGCTCAAATTTGAGAAAAATTATATTTTTTAAGGTTAATTAAACCTAAATAAACTAAATACAAAAAAAAAAAAAATAATAAAATAAAAATATCTTGTATAAGAAATTTTGTCCACCTTGTACGCAGGACATTGAAATAAAGAGGATGAAATTTGCACTTATATGTTTTAGTGTTCTCTTCAATAGTGAAAAGTGCTTTCCGAGTATAAAGTTTTGCTTTATCTGTATAATACTTTCTTATTTACATGATAATTCTCCAGAAAGAATTTTCAACCGCAAAGAGAAGATAAACCACGCCCCTTAATGTAATGATTAAACAAAGTTTCCAGATGGAGGAGGAGGAGGAGGTGACACGCTAGCTGAAGCTTATATATACCATTATATATTTCAGCTGACAAAATATTCGCACCAAGCAAATTCTGATTTCTATATGCTATTTTTCAGCTGTCCTTTAAATAGGACAATGGGATAAAATGGGTTAAGTGAATTTTTTCATTTTACAATTTCGAAACAAATATGAAAAAATAATCAATTTCTAGAAAATAAAGACAAATTTAACAGTTATGAATTTTCTAAATGTGAAAACAGTATGAAAAAAAATATATATATATATTTATATATATATATATCATGTTATGGGTAATAATAGAACGAATTTTCCCTAAGGTTAACTTGATGTTTGCGTGACGCTATATGAAAAGAAGCCTTAAAGTGAATTCCTAACGTATAGAAATGTGACTATGCCCGTTAATTAAATGCCAAAACATTTATCGGAAACTTTTATTGTTCAACTAAATAAAAGAATGTTCGTTGATTACAAATTATGAGCACAACATGCTGCGTCTATCAGAATGTTCAATAAAGTTATAAACAATAAAAATTATTTTACAAATTATGAAATTATTTATATATAGTAAATTTGCTAAGGTCGAGACACTATTAAAAATGTAAATACCATGCCTGCCAACATCCTAATTAATATTCCGCAGTACTGTTAGCTCTGCCTTTTTTTCACACCAATATTTTTTTAGAGTATTTTTCTTCTTATTTCATCCTAATTTTATTTCGAGAATATCACTCGCCAAATTTACTGATGTGGAAAAAAGGGCGGGACTAATAACACTACGGAATATTAATTAGGATGTTGGCAAGTATGCATTATGTATAGTTGCCAACTTTTTCGGTTTTACTGGAAGATATATTACCAGTAGTCAGAGTTCCCAATTTTTATAATTTATTCACGAGCGTTTTTAGCCCCGCCTATTTTTCATACCGGATATTTTCAAAAATCATTTTCTTTTTATTTGTCACATATGAAATACTCTACAAAATTTTTGGTGCGAAAAGAAGGCGGAGCTAAGAATGCTCGTGAATAAATTTTAAAAGTTGGGAACTCTGCCAGTAATTATTAATAGAAATATTTAATAATAATTTTTGTATTGAAATCTACGGGTAATTGTATTTAAAAATATAATTACTGGTGAGTGTTATTTAAAAAATACCCTAAAATGGGGCAACTATGCATTATTTTGAATACGTGTAATGGATAGCATAAAATAATAATAATAATAATAGTAATAATAATAATAAATACTTCATAAGAATTATATAGTTTAAAATTTCTTGATTATTTTATGTTTTTATCTTCATTATCTTTCAGATAGGTAAAAGTCACAGAATAAAAATATTTAGATATTTCCATCAAAGAGTTTTCTTTATACTCAATTGATGTATATCCTGAATAGCTGTTTTCTGTTTTGAAGAATACTGATAATCAAATAAATAAACCTAATTGTTTTAATCTCATTGAATAAAATATTTCAAAAATTTAAAGTCGACAAACTATTATTCTTATTAAGAAGATGAGCGCAATTATAATATATTTTTTTTTTTTTTTTTTTTTTTTTTTTTTTTGTTCAGGTTTTCATTAAAATATATTAAATTTACTAACAAGCAGATGGTATTAACGAAGACAAATTTATCCTAAAAGTACTAAACGAAAAATACATTAGTGAGATTTAAATATGTAAAATTTCCCAGAATAAAGAGGATGATTATAAACTGGTGGAATGTTTCTGAATCATCCGTAGGTCGGACCGCCTATTTGATGGCAGAAGGGTTAGCTTTCCTGGATGTAGCTATTGGTTGGATTCCTCTCTGAACCATAATCCCGGTCTAATGAGTCGTCTTAATGTGCATAATATCAGGATTTCCAACATTTTAATTTATTCCGGAGCATTTTTAGCCCCGTCTTTATTTCACACCACTTTTTTTTTTTTTTTTTTTTTTTTTAAGAGCATACTTGCCAACTATCTCATTATGAACCGTACAATTTTCAGTACATGCCTTCTATTCCACACCAGTCAGTTTTTAGAATAATTTTATTCTTATTTAATCGTAACAACATTTGGAGAGAATTACTCTAAAAATAAAGTGGTGTGAAAAAAGGGGCGTTTTTTCAAGAGGCATTAACAATTGTACGGTTATTAACCCTTTCCGGTACAGAGTAATTCTAATCATTTGAAATCAACAGCCACCGGAATACAAGAACGATATTAGAAGACAAAAAATAAATGAAGTTTTTACCTGTATATTAAAGGAGAAAAATGCTATAAAATATTTCTGAGTTGAATTTTTTCACTTTAGAATTAAAATTAGGTGTTGCCGCAGCGGCAACACTGTGCCGGAAAGGGTTAATGAGATGGTTGGCAAGGATATCGTAGTTATATATTGGAGAATAATATTCTATAAATAAAGTGGTGTGAAATAAAGACGGGGCTAAAAATGCTCCGGAATAAATTAAAATGTTGGCAGTTATGCAATATGACAAACAATTAAAACCACAGTTGCCAACTTAGCATCTTTTGGCTACCGGAAAAATTTAATAGAAATATTTATTTTATTTTATCAGTGAACTGTAACGGTTTTCACTGATAATGTAATATATATATATATATATAAAATCCGATAGCCAAAAGGTGCTAAGTTGGCAACTTCAACCAAAAACCAAGCCCATTAGAAGTGTCCCCAGGCCATCGCCAATGCCCATTCAAAGGTTGTTGTGTAATAAACCCCATATCTTCAATATAAATTTGTTTTGAAGGATGTTTTTCATTTATATTTGCATAGTTTATTCATTCTTTTTTATCCTTTCACTGGACTCAACATGTTTCATTTTACTTAATGAAAATTTTTACGTAACCAATAAGTCATATACGAACTAAAGTGTTTGAAGACTGCATAAACGTTTAAAAATAGTTGATGAAAATTAACCAGAAACCTTGCAATAACTACAGAAATAAGACTATAATCAAGGTTTTTTACTCTAAATAATGTTGCTTATCTAATTTAGGAAATTTAGAAATATAGCTCTGGAAAGAAATATTTTTCAATAATGGAATGTAGTAATTCTTATTGTCATACAATGTAGTTCCTAATCGTTATTATTGAGTAGATTATTAAAGTACAGTTCTGATAATGAGCATTTATGTTTTGCAAATTTTTCAAAATTCGTTTTAAATCAGATACTTTAAAGCTCTAAGTACGATAAATATACAATAAAATCGAAGTTTTTTAAATAAATTAAAAAAAAAAAATCGAATCAGGGACAAATAAATAAATCAATAAATAAAAAATAAAAACGTTTTACTTTGTAATATTTTACTTTAAAAAAAAAGGAGGCAGTCCTTTGAATAAATAAACGGGGAAGGTCTTGAAGCAATTGTTACCTAAACAGTAAAACATTTAACATGATTAAGAAGATTATTTCAATTGTTCAACACATATTTTTTATAACAGCAGATAATGATCAGGGGGATTTATTTTAAGATCAGCTATTTCTTTTTGAAAAGACTTTTTTAAATGTTGTGTGATAGCAGTATATTTCACATACATAAATCCCAAAATAATTAGTACATCTCTTTCTTTATTTTTGATCCAATTCCGGGTTTTTAAATAATAATTTTTTTAAAGAAATTGTTGCCATGTAATCTAAAACTCGAAGCATTTTCCTTTTCACAAAATCAATAGGTAATTTATAACGCCAAAAATATACTTCAGATAATTACTTTTTTCTTAGAAGTTATTAAATGATATCGAGTAAAATATTTAGAAAATTTAAAGAACTGCTGTATTTTTAAGACATACTGGTTCAATTTAATTTAATAGCTGACAGTGAAAACTGACGTATAAGAAGAACCGTCTGAATATATATTACTCTGCCAGCAAAAGCAAGCACCGTTTAATTGCATCCATGAGCTAAATACTTCAACCTGCATATTCTTAATATCCGGCCACTATTAAATGACATTTTAGAAATAAATTTATGAAGTATATTATGTTTGCCACTGTAATCAGTTGAGGGTCTAATGAGTTTATTTCATGCTTTAAATTAATTTGTTTAAAAACTAACAACCGCTTCGAATAAATTTTTAAATGGGTATTTAAATTTTAGAAATTATATTATTTTACATACTTTTTGAAAACATTTAAAAGAACTTTGTAAAATATGTGTTAATATATGTTGTACTTAATGAGGTTTTTGAAATGTTTTTAGTTTGTGTAACATTCAGCGGCACAAAAATTGCAGAGAAAAGGGAAATATCATTACTTTTATAGTTCAGTTAATGCCGAAAATGTTGGTCATGTGTGCAGGGTTGCCAACATTTATTATTTATTCTTGAGCAATATGGCTACTGCCTTCTTTTCATATCACTTTTTTTTTAATGTAATTTTCTTATTTTATCGTAGTTTACGTATTGGAGAATATTACTATACAAATAAAGTGGTGTGAAATAAAGGCAAGATTAACAATGCTCCAGAACAGGAGTGAAAGTGTTCCGTCTTTAGACAGAAATCTTCGAGCAGTATTTTTTAACAATAATCTCAATCCTATTTCATCACAAAATTTAATCCAAAAATACAATTAAAATTTCTAAATAAAAAGAGTGTTACTGATAAAATGGAACACTTTCCCCCCTATTGCAAGTGTTCGCAACTCTGTGTGCGTGTGTTTCTATAAACCAGCCAGGTTCCTAAAATTTTACGCTTCATTTATTACATTATATTATCATCCTTATTCTAAAAGTACTTTTTAATATTTTAGCATTAAAACATTCAAGAAAAATTTCCTTTTGACTATAGAGGTGGCAATATAATAAAATGCGAGAAAAATTGTAGGAATTCTGCTAAGCCTGATAAACACTTCGGCACCCTATTTCCAGAGTTGCCAACATTTATAATTTATTCCGGAGCGTTGTTAGTACCCGCTTTTTTTTCATACCAGTATTTTTGCAGTGTAATTTTCTTATTTAATCGTAGTCACATATTGGAGAAAATTATTTTACAAAAATTTTAATGTGGAAAAAAACTAGTATGTTGTGGCCACCACAAGACTTTCTTCTATATTTACCTATACATATTCAATCAGTAACAATATAAAAAAAAAAAAAAAAAAAAAAAAAAAGTACGATTTTTTTTTTTCTAAGTTTTTTTTTTTTTTTTTTTTGTTAAAAGTGAAAAAAATCGATAACTTTGTTTTAAATTATCACAGATTTATAGTTCAACCATTCGTTTTAAAGGTATTGACGAGACCTTTCGAAAGATACCCATCTTGAAAATTTATCCCCCCCGGGGGGTACTTCCCCCCCAGGGGGGAAGCGATGCCCCCCCATGCAGAAATTTTTTTTCCTAGTTACATACTACTATTATCAATAATTCATATTAATTTTACAATCACAAGTTTAAAACAACTCTAATTATGCACATTTATACGAATTTTTGTCCTATGCTGCCATGTTAAAAATTTAGATAAAATGCTATCACAGCGCCACCTGTTGAGCTATTGATCCCCAAACATAATCAGCACCAGTTTATGTCGGGGACCAACTAAATACCAAGTTTGGTTAAATTTCGTTAAAAAAAAAAAAAAAAAATACGATTATTTTTCTAAGTTTTTTTTTTTGTTAAAAGTAAAAAAAATCGATAACTTTGTTTTAAATTATCACAGATTTATGGTTCAACCATTCGTTTTAAAGGTATTGACGAGATCTTTCGAATGATACCCATCTTCAAAATTTACCCCCCCCCCCGGGGGGTACTTCCCCCCCAGGGGGGGAACCGATGCCCCCCCATGCACAATTTTTTTTTCCTAGTTAACTACTACTATCATCAATAATTCAAATTCATTTTACAATCACAAGTTTAAAATAACTCTCATTATGCCCATTTATACGGAATTTTGTCCTATGCTGCCATGTTAAAAATTTGCATAAAATGCGATTACAGCGCCACCTGTTGAGCTATTGATCCCCAAATCTAATGGGCACCAGTTCATGTCAGGGTGCAACTAAATACCAAGTTTGGTTAAATTTCATTCATATGTTCGTGAGATACAGCGTCCACAAAAAAATGATACAGACAGACAGACACACAGACAGACAGACAGACAGACAGACACACAGACAGACATTTTCTAAAAACTATCAATTCGTGTTCAGGACATCCCAAAACGTGTAGATCCGTCAAAAAACGGAGGTCGAAAATTTTCGCGAATCCAATACTTTCTCTATATTACATATAGAAGAAAGTAAAAATACAGGTACTAGCAATGATCAGGAATTACTTAAATGAGCTGTCCACTCTGTGATTCATGTTGTCATATTATTATCAAGTTACAAATCTAATAAGTGTTACATAATGAAACAAATAGGTAAGTGTATATGTATGCTCATGCAAAATAATAATAATAATAATAAATTTGTAGTAAAAGTGCATATTTCCCAATTTAAAAAAATATATATATTATTAAAGTTTAAGTTAAAAAAAGAGAGAGAGAGAGAGAGAGAGAGAGAGAGAGAGCGTTTTTTTACTATTGTTTACTAATGAATTTTTTTGCATGGCAGACAAATATTTATACAGTAGTAAATGGATTTATAATATTTCTCAAAGACTAAGCTTTTCAGAAATTCTTACAGTAGTTGAATACGTTGGCTCTCCGAAAACTTTATTATTGAATATTCTTATTCTTTAATGTGAAAATTACAAAGAAATAATTTGGTTAGAATAATAGTATGAATATATTAAAGTAATTCCATATTTTCTTAATATTTCATATATTGAAATTTGACTATAAACAATATAAGAACTGAATAATAACACAAAATAAAGCCAGAATACTGTGCGCAGAACCATATTACGTCTCCTTATAAATGATTATTTGACAACCAGGTGACAGCGAGCTATAGTCTGCTCTTAAGAACTCTTATCTCACCAGTGTTGAAAGTGATCTATTTTCCATATCTCATGCAACATTTAATTTACACTAGCCATTTGAACCTTGACAAAAAGTTAATAGCACAATACTTTCCCATCGCGCCTTGGCACCCGTTATTTGTTAGGGTTGTTTCCTTTAGCTTATAAATGATGTAAATGATCCCTAACGTTTCATATGCAACGATAAATTAATCTGAATTATTATAAACATAAAATTTTCAATGAGGATTCTCAAGTTATAAGGGAAAAATATATTATATATAAATATATATATGTCACATACAATTTGAATAACATTATTCATCTTAAACATCATGCTTTATTAACATAATTTTATTCTTTAAATTTGTTTTAACTAACTCAATAAAAAATATATAATATATATATATACTGGCTTTTGGCATGGTAGCGATCATTTCTTTCATAAATACTTAATATAAAAGAATATTATTAGCTTTAGTAGATCTAATAATTTTAAGATATGATGCTTTAAGTTATTATGACCGTAAAATTATGTTAAATTTCCCTTTATTTAGTTTTTATTTTATTTTATTTATTTATTTGACATTGTATTGCCAAAGTCTGCTTTAAAAGTACTGTAAAATGAAAGTTTTTTGGACATGAAATGTAACATTATTACACCACAAGGTTCGTACAACTCTGGCCCTTTTGTAAGAATTCTTCCACCACAATTTTTATATAATAAAATTTTACTTAAAATTATAGGCTTATTTTATGCCAAAAATTGCTATAAAGTTTTACTAGTGCCAAAAAAAAAGGCCTGTATGAACCCCGTTACACCATATGCGTTTCAAAACTCCGAATATGTAAAGAATAAAAGGATAAATATGAGTTTCTGCTTTGACAATCAACATGTGAAATCAAAACATCGTAATGTTGTATATTTCTCTTTAAAAACGCAGTATCATTTGAATTTCATATTGAAATCAGATCAAACATTTACTAGTGCTAGCTGTGTTTAAAAAGTATGTGCATAATTATTCTGGTAAAACTCAAGCTTTTACTGATGCAACTCATTTCGAAAAGAAACCTACAAACAGATATCACCATACTAATCTGAAAGAATGATGTTAAACATTAAATATCTCTTTTGTACAAAGTAAATCATTTTAATACTCCTGTAAAACATTCGTTATTTCTTTTTTAAAAATCATATTTACGTAAAATAAACTACTTTTCTTTATTTAAACATTTTTAAATAAGAAAATTCTTTCATTATATTGATATTAATATTTTAATTAATAAAACTTGCGATTATTAGAATAAACTGATTGTAATTACATTACAGTGTTCAGGGGTCGTAGTCACCACTTTTTTTTTTTTTTTTTTTTCAGGACACTTTCAAGAATGGGAAGCAGAGCTGCCAACTTAATCCGGCAAATTGTTAGTACCGCCCCTTTTTCTACACCACTTAATTTTTAGAGTAATTCTCTGCAAATATATTAGGTCTTTGCATAAATTCGTGCGGTTTTTTATTGCTTTATTTCATAAAAATACCAGGGATGGAACACGGGAGCAGAATTCATACCACTATCAATATAGGAAAATTTTCTACTTCTTAAATCAACGATATTATAGGTAGAGAAATTCTTTAAACAGATTCCGGTATGAATTCTGCGCCCGTGTTCCATCCCTGAAATACATCAAATCAAATGACAATTTTTAATCAAAATAGTCTCCATTACTTTCTACAACCTTTGCTCATTTTTCGGGTAACAAATGTATACCTCGGCGATAGAAGCTCTCGTCTTTGGAGGCAATAAAATGATCCGCGTCCGCACGAACTTTTGCAAAGACCTAATATTTACGATGAATTAAGAAAACAAATACTCTAAAAATTAAGTGGCGTAGAAAAAGGGGCGGTACAAACAATTTGCCGGATCTGGAGAAGGTTTCGCATATTTTACCCCTGCATTTTTATTAGAGAAATCTGTATTATATTTTTAAAGTAATATGTCGTGATTTAACAGTACAGAAATTTTGTATAGTGGTAGCAAAAAAGGCAAAAAATTTCTCAATTCTCAAAGTATCCTGGTAAAAAAAAGGCGGCGACTACGACCCCTGAGTATTAGCATAGATGCCAACATTGTAAGTTTTTCCAGAGTATTTTTAGCCCCGACTTTATTTCATACCACTTACTTTTTAAGAGTAATTTCTTCTTATTTTATACAAGTTATATATTGAAGAAAGATTATCTATAAATAAAGGGGTGTAAAATAAAGGCGGGGCTAAAAATACTCCGGAATAAATTAAAATATTGGCATCTATAGTGTTAGTGGAGACCATTATTAGGTATATACATTTGTATTTCGTTCTATCAAAAACTGCTGATCATTTCAGGCAGCAGGATATTTGTTGTTTTTGTCAGTGATCACTAACCTTTCCGATTTGAAAGACCACTAAATTTATACTATATCCCACGGATCACCAAATTTATTGAAAGAAATCCCACAGACCACTACTATTATTAATTAAGAAACACAAGTTTATGCCTTGAAATAATGGTGAAAGAACACAAATTTTACATAAACTAAACTCATTTAAATAAAATATCACAAAATCTTAATCTTATTTTTTTGCAAGAAAAATTTTCCCACAGACATATTATTGAAATCTAAATAAGATTTTTCATTGCTTTTTCGTTGACTAATGATTATTTGCTTATTTTATAGAGCCAAAAACGAGATCTTGTCAATTTATACATCAGTTGTACTATATTGTTCATTCACGATTTGTTTAACACGTTGAGCGCCATGTCAGCCACTCTAGATTCTAGACATTTTGTCATATATATCTAATCTAAGTACTGGAGGAATCATATTGAAACTTTAGGAGTGTGCAGAACATGTTATACTTCAAACATTTCAGTGAAAATTTTACCCCGAAAGTAAAATCAGTACCAATAAAAAATTAAAACGTTGATCGCCCTGTCAGCCATCCGTGGCTGACAGTGTCATATATGATATAAAGCCGCGTCAACAATCGATGGCGGATATAAAATAGGATATAAAACTAAAAATATTACATTTAATTATTAAAAATTTGCTTAATTTTTATTTATTACAGAAGGAATCATTATGGAATTTTAAGAATTTGCGTGGTGCTCAACGTGTTAACTTGGAAATGACTCATAATTTAATCTATCTCTGCTGATAATTATGAATCCCTATTATTACGCTGGGAAAATGAACTTTTGAGATATTTTATGAATGGTTTTATCAATGGTTTTTATGAATGGTTTCTGTTGTGTGAGTATGAGTAATTTGGAAGATTCTGAAGCTATCACTGACAAAATACACCAGTGTAACAGCTAATAATTGATAAATAATGGAAATGTTGACCAGATTTTTCTGCGGACCTGTAAAACTTTTTTGTGAACTACTAGCGACCGCTGGTCTATCTACTCTGATATCCAAATATTAATATCCGAAATATATCCCGTATAAATGCAGAATTGTCGGTGGAAAATGGGAAGAAGTATGGGATTGCTTGGTTTTTATTTGAGATTGAGTTGCCGCTCTGCGTCCATTTTTGTACATTAAAGCCCGATTAATAGTGGCCGTTCCGTTCCGCTGTTCTCAAGCACTGAGATAGAATGGAAGAAGTGATAACTTCCTATTCCTATTGAATAATAAATTAAAATGAATTGCAATGAAAGCCTGCTTTAGGCTCATTAGAACTGGATGTACAGCTTAAAGTAGATTGCGAACCACTAAAAATACGAACATCCGGAACGGATGGTCAGAACGCTAACCATTCTGCCACAGATGGAATGCATGAGGTTAGTACGTAACTTTGAACAAGTGAAATAAAGTTATCAAACTAAACTTTGAAACGCTTAATCATGCATGATTTAATATAATCATGGAACATTCTATGATTTATCTTTATAGTAGAGTTTTAAACACTTAAGTTCTATCTGTTTAACTCTTTGAAGCGCAAGGTAATCGCACTCATTTAAAATAGATTGCCACCAGCAATTACACAAAAATTAAATAAAAGAAATAAATGACTTTTTCTGATATGTTATATACTTTTGCTAAAAAAATTCTGGGAAGAGTTGTTACAGCTGGGACGCTGCCATACCTGCCGACATTCTAATTACATAGGTACTACAAACTTCTACGGTTTTCAACACCACTGTTTGTATGCCAAAAAATTCATCATGTTTAATCACAGGAAACTGCTAAAAACTTATTACAAATTTCTGGTAGAAAAAAAAAACGTACAAGTTGGCAGCTATGTAATTAATATTCCGTAAAAAATCCGCCTTTTTTCCATACCAGACTTTTTTAGAATATTTTTCTTTCTATTTAATCATAATTACATTTGGAAAAAATTACTCTAAAAATAAAGTGGTGTGAAAAAAAAGGCAGGTACTAACAATTGTACGGAATACATATTAATTAGAATGTTGACCGATATGCACTGCACCTTAAAGTGTTAATTATGCAAGGTAGATTTTTTTTAGATCTAAATAGACAAAAATGAAATTAATTGCAAAACTAGATGAGAAGATGCAGAATATTTTAAGAGTTTTTACATATTTTGTTGTATACGTACATTTTATATAGAGGTACATAAATAATACAAAATACATAAATGCAGTTACATAAATACAGTTACATAATATACAGTTACATAAATAATATATGCTTGTATATTCTTATATACATGCGTATAATATATACACATATTATTCACATTCAAATATTACAATCTATACATATATTCATATTGTTGCAATGATTGTAGAATGCAAGAAAATATATGATAAAATGTCATCGTTATCCGCAAGACGCATAAATATAGATACATCCACTAATAGTTTTATTAAAGTTATAAAAAACAATCAATTCTGTATAACAAATAAGGAGCTAACTTAAAAATAGAGTGATAAATTACAAATTGACAATAAATAAGAATGTCAATCCGTTTCATGCTTTAACAAAAAGGAAGAATAATAAACTTATTAAAAAGTTTAAAATCCTGAAAATCTGAAGAGTTTCATCATCAGGATCGAACAACTCTTCAGAGAGCATAAAAAATGTATGATTTTAATTATAGTGACCATGATAAGCAAAATGCATAGTTGCCAACGTTTTAATTTATACCGGAGCATTTTTAGCCTTGCTTTTATTTCCCACCACTTTATTTTCAGAATAATTTTCTCCAATATTATAACTACGATAAAACAAGAAAAATTTACTCTTTAAATAAAACTGATAGGGAATAAAGGTGGAGCTAAAAAGGTTCCGAAATAAATTAAAATGTTGGCAACTCTGCAAATATAACAGGGTAGGACCAATCTATGACCGATGATATTGTATATCACTTTTTTTTAGTATTTCTTTTCTTTTGTTTTATTATAATTGAGATTATTTTTAAATGAAGTATATTTTGATTTTCTCAGTATTGTTGTTCATCTCCTTATATTATTAAAATCTGTACGCGTGTGTGTGTGTGTGTGTGTGTGTGTGTCTGTCTGTGAGAAACGGCTTGACGCAGCAAAAACTCCGCCGCTAACGGTCGCACGGACTTCGAACAGGTACCGATGGACAGAGAATTTATCGCAGATCAGGGTTATCTAATTTTCTAAACGATGCGACCCTAATTAACGGAGATATTAATTAAAACGTTGACCATTATCTACCGAAAAATGACCCAGAATTCATGATTAAATGCTTAAAAAGCGACATTTTTACGGACAAAGTGGAAAATAAATTAGAAATATCGGTCGTATCGTTACAAACAAGAAAAATTATTATTAAAATCTGTACGCGTGTGTGTGTGTGTGTGTGTGTGTCTGTCTGTGAGAAACGGCTTGACGCAGCAAAAACTCCGCCGCTAACGGTCGCACGGACTTCGAACAGGTACCGATGGACAGAGAATTTATCGCAGATCAGGGTTATCTAATTTTCTAAACGATGCGACCCTAATTAACGGAGATATTAATTAAAACGTTGACCATTATCTACCGAAAAATGACCCAGAATTCATGATTAAATGCTTAAAAAGCGACATTTTTACGGACAAAGTGGAAAATAAATTAGAAATATCGGTCGTATCGTTACAAACAAGATACCATTGGAAAGGGCTTTTTTTTCTCAATCCGATGGTTTAAACGGCTTATCGATCGGGCAATTCGATTTTTTAAAATTAACTAAACTATAAAAAATGTTGGCAACGAATCACAAGAATGTTATCTTTGCAGACATTAAGTCTACAGCAGTCTTCAACGGAAACACATCTGGTAAAGTCACGTGTTTCGTAGTGCGATTAAAAATTACAATTTTCTATTTTCTTCAATTTTTCAAATTTTACACATTTTATTTAGTATATAATATTTACACCACAAAACAAACTTGCATTTCAAATTTCATCGATTTTCGTCAATAAACAAAAGATTTACATTTTAATTGCAAATTAAATTTTATCTTTACACGCCGGACATTTTTGCAATATTCTAATACGCGTATTTCAATTTCTAATTACGATTGATTTATTTTTTATGCATCATACGAAAGATATTTTAAAGTTCTTTTACATAATTCAAAGTTTTCAACAGATTTACACGTTTTGAGGTCTCCTGAATCAGTGTTCTTTCATGGCGCTGTAATATTTTCAAATTTCAATATTTCAATTTCTAATTATGATTAAATTATTTTTAATGCATCATTCGAAAGATATTTTAAAGTTCTTTTAAATTATCGAAAGTTTTCACCAGAATTACACGTTTTGAGGTTTCCTGAATCAGTTTTCTTTTGTATCTCAGATACTAATTATAATAATTTCACAAGTAATACATCATTAGAAAGCTTTTTTGATTTGGAATCGAACAGTGGAATACAGAAATTTCTACCGCCAGATGGCGCTGTAATTTTTTCAAATTTCAATATTTCAATTTCTAATTATAATTAAATTATTTTTAATGCATCACTCGAAAGATATTTTAAAGTTCTTTTAAATTATCGAAAGTTTTCACGAGATTTACACGTTTTGAGGTCTCCTGAATCAGTTTTCTCTTATCGTGCTGTATTTTTTTCGAATTTCAATATTTCAATTTCTAATTATGATTAAATTTTTTTTAATACATCATTCGAAAGATATTTTAAAGTTCTTTTATATTATCGAAAGTTTTCACCAGATTTACACGTTTTGAGGTCTCCTGAATTAGTTTTCTTTGTATCTCAGCTACTAACTAAAATAATTTCATAAGTAATACATCATTAGAAAGCGTTTTTGAATTGGAATGGAACAGTGGAATACAGAAATTTCTACCGACAGATGGCGCTGTAATATTTTCAAATTTCAATATTTCAATTTCTAATTATGATTAAATTATTTTTAATACATCATTCGAAAGATATTTTAAAGTTCTTTTAAATTATCGAAAGTTTTCACCAGATTTACACGTTTTGAGATGTCCTCATTACGTTTTCCTTTGCATCTCAGCTAATTGAGTTAGAGCGTTCAAAATTGGTATACGTAGGTTAATTAGGAGAGGCTGAAAGGGTGGGGAAGAGATAGGCGTGCACCGCGCGCGTATCCCCTAACTTGTGCGCGCAGCGCGCACGGGACTGCGCGGCCGAAGGCAGTGGGGACCAGGTCCGACTTTTTAACCGATGAGAAATGATTTTTTTCATTTTCTTTTCTTAAGAAAAAAATTTGATTTGAGAATGAGTATATGCGCGCAGCGCGCGTACACCTTCACACGTGCGCGCGCAGCGCGCATGGGTTTGCGCTGCCGAAGGTAGTGGGGACCCGGTGTGAGTTTTTAACCGATCAGAAATGATTTTTTTTAGGGGGCACGAAGAGTCAGGGAAGGAATACGCGAGCGCAGCGCGTGTATTCGTGAACTTGTGCGTGCGCAGCGCGCACGTGACTGCGCTGCCGAAGGCAGTGGGGACACGGTCCGACTTTGTACCCAATGAGAAATGATTTTTTAAATTTTCTTTTCTTAAGAATAAAAATATGACTTCAGGAGGAATATGTGCGCGCAGCGCACGTATGCCTTCACACGTGCGCGCGCATGGGTCTGCGCTGCCGAAGGCAGTGGGGAACCGGTGCGAGTTTTTACCCGATCAGAAATGATTTTTTTAGGGGGCACGAAAGGTCAGGGAAGGTATACGCGCGCGCAGCGCGTATATCCCTTAAGTTGTGCGCGCGCAGCGCGCACGGGACTGCGCTGCCGAAGGCAGTGGGGACCCGGGCCGACTTTTTACCCAATCAGAAATTATTTTTTTAAATTTCTTTTCTTAACACTAAAAGTTACTTTTTGTTTCTGTTACTGTTAGTTTTCTTTTCTTAAGAATAAAAATATGACTTCAGATGGAATATGTGCGCGCAGCGCACGTATACCTTCACACGTGCGCGCGCATGGGTCTGCGCTGCCGAAGGCAGTGGGGACCCGGTGCGAGTTTTTACCCGATCAGAAATGATTTTTTTAGGGGGCACGAAAGGTCAGGGAAGGTATACGCGCGCGCAGCGCGTGTATCTCTTAAACTGTGCGCGCAGCGCACACGGGACTGCGCTGCCGAAGGCAGTGGGGACCCGGGCCGACTTTTTACCCAATCAGAAATGATTTTTTTTTAAAATTTCTTTTCTTAACACTAAAAATTACTGTTAGTGATTCATTTGAAAATACTGACCCGCTAGCGGGCGAAGCCAGCTAGTTAAGAAATAAAATCTGTAAAGTTTCATGTTAATCGGCATTTTAGGAAATATTGTAATGGAATTTCATACTACTTTTAATATTTCGTTTTAAAATTTAAATGGGTACATTCAAAAAGTGTGACTAACAAATCTGTGACGCCAACGTATAATGCACATTTTGCATCAAAATAGTTATAATATGTTGAAATAAGCGAATAAAGATCTGTCTTGTATAATTTATATGTTTAAATAAAACTTTTCTAACTTTTCCAGGAATTACTGTCAATAAAATAAAGCAACGTAAACAATTTGAGTTTAAATAGTATCTTAAAATTGAAGTGTTTGGTCTGTTTTCCTATAAAATTATTTATATATGCTATAAAATATGTATACAAAGTGAGAACTTATATTATTTTTTGAGCCACGAAATTATAACCTAGGTGTTCGCTTCGGATCAGTAAACTTTAATTACTGACGTGAGCCGTAATAATGATAATAATAATAAACTCTTTCTTTTACATAGCTTAGATAAATGTGTCAAGGGGAATAAAATAAGAATAAGAAATTTAAATCTCAAAAATATTTATTTATAATATTTTATACAACCCTCTATATATAATATATGTAAGACATTGAAATTTTTACAAATATTTTACGTACCCATTCAGTTACGTAGATTTCCCATTCAGTATTCCCATTCAGTTACGAGAAATTCAAAAATTTCAGTTGATCTGCTAGTGATAATTCGCAATAAAAAAAAGTATTTTAATTTATATTATTATTATAATAATAATATAAATTAGTATTTATTATTATTATTGTTGTTGTTGTTGATGTTGATGTTTTCAGTAAATGGCTCAGATAATATGATTTTGCAACAGGCTGAATATATCTGTTGCAAAGGTATTTCTTTTCTAGATATTTGACAGTTAGCAAAAACATGTGTATGTATGTATTTACAGATGATATTTATTACAATAAAGAATGCGGAAAATGCATCAAAAGCCTTTTTAAAATAAATTTGGAACATTAAAACTCTAAATAGTATTAAAGTTCACTAAAAGATATCTTGTTAAAAAAATATTTTGAAAAAAAAAAAAAAAAAAAAAAAAAAAAGCAGAATTTTAGTTTGTTTCTTTTAAAATGGATATTCAGGATGGGCCAAAAATTACTGACACAGTTTAAACTTCATTATAAAATCAAGTAATTGACGAGCGAGAATGCAGTTTGTACTAAAATGCTTCTTAAGATTATTAACTTTACTTTAAGAAAACAAAAATTTTAGTTCTAAATTTTATTCATAGATAACGCCGTACCTGAAGAATAGCAAGAAAAAAATCGAAAATGGAAGACAAGCAATTAAAGAGCAGTTATTTTGTAAAATTCACTTCAGTATTTCAATATATGTGTTCTTTACAGCTCGAACTACGTAAAATCGATAATCCAATTCAATCCATATGTTTCCTTGCATTGATTCTGGAAGAGACCTGTATTATTCGTGCCTTCAATAATTTAATGTCAAACACAGGGTCACTTTATTCTTCACATAATCTAACAAGCAGAAATGTTTAAAAGTCTGGGATCGAGGTGGCCGTAACAAAACTACTTTTTAACCATATTTATTACAACCATAGGAGTCTTTGCGCAAGGGTTGACTAAATGAGTCTAGTGTTAAAATTGGGGTGATAACGCTTGTCGCTGAGAGAAAATAAGTGATAAAAGAACACCGCGTTATTGGATGTTTACCAAATCCCAATCTGTCGGTCAATTTAACACCTCTCCAAGAATTTGGAATTGTCCTCACTGCTATGAGTAGAAAACATGATTACACTATGCAAAAAAAAAAAAAAAATATATATATATATATATATATATAAACAAAACACAGAAATAAGTAGCGTCATCTGTAAGAGAAATTTGATACTATTTTTTATTTGCTTAAACAAAATTTTTACTATAAGAAGCAGTGTATTGCAAAACACACTTTTGTGTCATTTACTTCATTTTAAATTAAATGTGTCAGGGACTTTTGGCCCACCCAGTGTGTTGTTATTATTTTATACTTTATTACTATTTGTACTTGAATTATATGTTTACAGTAAAAAAGCAGTTAATTTTACAGAAATATCCTTTAAAAAAAAAAAAAAAAAAAAAAAAACTATTTAAAAAAGAACTGTGTTTCTGTTATTTTTCTTTTCTTTTTTAACCCTAGCGAATGGCAATGAATATTAAATTGTAACTGAACTGGAATTTTTCACAACGAGCGACAACATTTAACCCTTTGTATACCACCAGGACTTTAAAGTCCCATAAAAAAAAAAAAAAAAAAAAAATTCCTCAATATAGCCTAAATTTACTACGAGAGTTCATTGGGAATATAGTTTAAGCTTTAGTCCCTATAGTTTATGCTTTCCCTATACTTTAAGCTAAATTTAATACTTTCGCGGTCGCTGACGTAGATTCACGTCATTTGAAAATCTGTAACTCCACCAGTGGGCGTTTCTTTCGCAATTTGTATGCTACTTATTTCTTGAATATATAACCAATATTCATATTTTTACAATGAAATATACTATGGATACAAATACTTTGATTAGAAAGAATATAATTATAATGTATATTTTTTTCTAATATAAATGTGAATACAGAAAATTTTGTTCTGAAATATTGTAACAGGAGAATAACGCCCACAGGCGGACCTTACTGTCAAAAATTCAAAATCATGTGGTCGCGAAAGTGTTAATATGAGATGATTTTCATGCATAAAGAAATATAATAAAAAAGTTTCAAACTATTTTTCCAAAAATAAAATAATTTATTATAGAAAGGGTTAATTTATATTTGCAGAAGTGTGATAAAGAGTTTTACTAATTGATAACGCGAGTTTTTTTCCCAAAAAATCTTCCAATTTTTCAACATGCTTATTATAATATTTCGATTTTTATCATAGTAATTCTATAAAAAGCTGATTCATAGAATATAATGCATTTTAAGTAATATATGCATGATTATTTTATAGTATTACCAGAGTTGCCAAAGTTTATAATTTATTCCACAGTAATGTTAGTACCCATTTTTATTCATACCAATATTTTTGAAGGATAATTTTCTTCTTAGTTCGCTGTAGTCACATATTGGAGAAAATTATTCTACAAAAACTGCAGTGCTTTGTGAAAAAAAAAAAATAATAATAAATAAATAAATAAATAAATAAAATGCGGTACTAACAATGCTTCGGAATAAATAACAAGTGTGTGCAGCTCTGTATTACATAAGTAGCAGGACTTTAAAAACTGTAAATCTGTTAAATATAACATTTTATTTTCTGCGAAATAAGCAGTTTTTATTGGCCCCTTGTTGACATTCCCCTCCCTTCCTATAAATTTATGCTTTTTCCTTTTCTTTTTTTTTTTTTTTTTTTTTTACAGTGAACTAAAAATGAGACAGATATTTTTTATGTAAAAATATTAAGTACAAAATAACAGTAATAATAATTTCATAATATTGACATCAGAGGACAAATTTGTTGCTTGAATTCTTGCCAAATTAAGAAGAGTTATCTGAATTTAGTCCATTTCAGCCCTTAATGCATAGAGAAATGTATTTTATCGATATTTCTCTGCCTTAAACAAACTCCCTTTAGCATATTTCAATTTAATAGCTAAATTTTGTTTAAGAGCAACGGGTTGTCGATTAATCAATAATTTTCCTTCGAACGTGACTGAACTTCGATAGGGACATGATTTGGATTAAATTAATTTATGGAAAGATCGCTGTATGATGAAAGTTAATGATGGGAGGAGAAAGTAAGCAATTTATTTTAGGATTTTTTTTTTTCCCTTTAAGTAGAACTAAAAACTTTCTATCTCAGGATACACTTAATAATTTTAGAAAAATAGCAATTTAAGTTTTAAGTATTTTAAGTTATGTTTTTAAGTTTAGATTATTTAAAAATATTTTCGAAAATTAAATTTAGATTTTTTTCTTTAATGTTTCTAACAAGCATTTTTTTTTTTTTTTTTTTTTTTTTTTTTAAGATTAAAATTTTCTACATCTTAATAACTTTTGAATCGTTGAAAAATATGCTGTTTCAAATATATACTTAAAAATAAATAAATAAATAAATAAATAAAATAAGATAACAATGACTAAATAATCTTCAATAATCTAAAAAATAAAATAAATCGATAAAACAGTACAAAACATTTCATTATATTTCATATCAAAATAAATATACGCGCCGCACTAAACAAATTTTTTAATTAAAATTCAACCGAACTATCAAGATTTTTTTGTTATTAATTAATGTATACATTCTAAAAAGTGGCTTCATAAATTGACAAAATTTGATTTAAAATACGTTCATTCAAAAGAAAAAACACCTAAATTTGTTAAAACATTTTATCGGGATTTAATAATTTAAGTTTTTCTTCGCACAAAACATTTTATTTTAGAAAAATATTTCACACATGCATGTAATACATAGTTAAAGGCTGCCGCAAGTGAATTTTTTTTTAACCACTATATGCATATAGAAATCTTCCTAATAATTTTCTAAGATTAAATAAAGCAAAAAATACTCTTAGTAAATACAGATAATCAAAACAGCCGCTTGTGGCAGCCCTGATAGATTTATGCACACATATATGAGGGGGGGGAAAATGTGTATATTATTAAATTTTTATTTTTTCATATTACTTTGCCGTATTCTATATTTTTATAAAAGTTTCGTTCAAACAATGTTACTTTGCTCTGAATTAAACAAACAATATGTTTATGCATAAATACAGCAATTTACATATAACAAAGCATAAAATTACGTTTACAAAAAAGATTTATTAAAAATCGCTTACCTGCTTTTTAAGGAAATGAATAAATATTTACATTTCAAAAACGCCGTCCTGAAAGAAAATACTGATTCAAAAATCTGGGAATTAAAGAGAAAAAATCTGAAACTTTGCCAATTCAGAAAGAGGTCACGGTTCTTTTTACTGCCTTGGATAAAAATTTCATTTTTCTCGTTTTAATTCTCCCAAAAATGCTTCTTTTAGAGCTCGATTTATATATATATATATATATATATATATATATATATATATATATATATATATAGAGAGAGAGAGAGAGAGAGAGAGAGAGAGAGAACAGTTAGATGATTAGAAAAAGTTAAACGGTATCTTTATTCATTGTTTATATTTCCATACACAGATGCTTAAGTATTTTAAAATATAACACTGACATAAAACCATACGTAGTATTAATTTTGGTATCGAATCTCAAATGTTATGACCACGATGGTCAGCATTTTTTAATTTACAATAATGCAGCTTATGTTTATCGAAATTTAATATTTCATTTACGATGTCTTTGCAATTCTACTACAGACATTTATTTTAGAAAGCAAAGGAATTTTGTTCAGTATTCATTATTCTTTCTGTTTGTTTTTCCTTTCTAAGCCGCCCTACTAGTGGAGAGAAGGGGATCCTTCTTTCAAAACTTGAAGACGGGAGATGCCGGATTCGACACTAGGCTGAGCTCGTCGCCCTAGCTGTTCGAAACTTTAGCGGTTTTCTCCTCCGAAACTTGCGTAAATACGGGCTAGGACCCTTTAGAGAGACCAGACAGAGGGCATTCCATCCAGCCCTAGAAACCTGGTGTAGTCAATTGTCTTTAACCCACACAAGCACAACCACATCTTTTCTGAACTTCTGACTAGTTCATATCGTCTTTTTATTTTCTTAGTAGAACGCTTTTTATTTCTGAGAAGTTTTGGATTTAAGAGGTAGCAACAATACTGCTTAATATTCTATAACCATCCAAAATACTTATTAGATTGAAAATATTTAGCAGTTTCTTTATTAAGGATTGGGCTGGGTTGTGGGGATTAAGACCGACTAACTGCACTAGGATCCTTGGCCTGAGAGGGAGAGCCTTCCACGGGAGGTCTTTCTAAGGAGTCCTAGCCTGTATTTACGCAAGTTCCGTGGAAACCACGGAAAACTCCGAACGGCTAGGCCGACGAGCGCGACCTGGAATAGAGCCCGGCACCTCACGTCTACCACCTTCCAGCGCAGAACCGTTCGGCCGCTGGTGGGTCTTCTTTATTAAAGGAAGAGTAACATGTAAATATTTTGGGGAGGGAACAAGTGCTTATTAGTTACGCAATCATAAAAGCAGGTGTTAAAAATATAATCCACTTAAAAAAAAAAAAAAAAAAAATTATAAATTAAAACATTGCAGTTACTTGTAAATTTGGTTATAAATGCCGAATAAGTATTATTATTTTCAGGTATTTTTCGAAATGTTTTTTTTATACAAGCCCTTATTATAGCCCTTAATTATGGAATATTTTTGCATCAAATTTTAAGTTATTTTATGTTTGTTTATTAGTTTCCAAGTGAAAATTAACTTATCCTTTAATTCTAATTATTAAATAATTTCCTATTTTTATCTTTTTAATTTTTTTTTCTCTCACATTTTACAAGTTTTTTAACCAGAAGAAAATGAAAGTATAGAATGGCTAAGCGGTTTTATAAAAATAAAGAAACCAAAATTTCAAATAGGCGATGAAAAGTCCATTTCCATTAAAAAATGTATTAAATATTTCCCTTTCTTACATATAGTTGCCAAATTTCATGCATTTTGGCTACTGGAAAATTGTAATAGAAATTTTTATTTTCCTTAATCGCAGCGAAAACGGATAGATAAATAAATAAAAAATCTCTATAAAAATATTTTGGTGGACAAAAAAGCGTAAAAGTTGGCAATTATGCTTACATTAACAGGGATGGAACAAGGGCGCAGAATTCATAACACTATCAATGTAGCAAAATTTTCTACTTCTTAAATCAACGATATTTTAGGTAGAGAACTTTCTTAAACAAATACCTGTATGAATTCTGCATCCGTGTTCCATTCCTGCATTAAAACTAGCGATTACAGATGCGTAGCAAAATCGAACATGATAACGTTTTAATTTATTTCGAATTAGTGTTAGTACCCGCTTTTATTTCCCACCGCTTTATTTGTAGTGAATTTTCCCCCAAAATATAATTATGACTAAATATGATGAAAAATATCCATTCAGAAAAGTGGTGTGAAAAAAAGGCCACTATTAACAGTGCTCCGGAATAAATTAAAATGTTGGCAAGTCTGCAGAGTTGCCAACTTTTATAATTCCAGAGCACTGTTAGTACCGTCTTCTTTCCGTACCACTTTTCATGAAAAATATTTCTTTTTCATAATTTATTCCAGTTGCATATTGGGGGAAATTACGGCACAAAATTGTTATATGAAATAAAGGCGGGACTAACAATGCTCTAGAATAAATTATAAAAGTTGGCAACTCTGAGTCTGGACAAAATAACGTGAAAATTTTCGATTTTCCACATGTTGTCGAATATTGTCGTTGGGAATGTTAAGTAGATGTTTTAACACAATTATTAAATGCAGTAAAACAAGGAGATTCAGGGGTCTTTTAAAAATACACTAAAAAATAATAATATATGTGATCACCCTGTACATGGAAATACTCAAAATAGCCTGTAATTGTAGAATATTCTTCTCTGGGTTACCTAAACGTATGTGTTCATTTGTGTAAGGATAGCTTTTATACCCTTAGGGATATAAAATTTTGTTTAAAAAATTATTTTTAAAAAAATTTAAATTAAAATTTTGATTATAACGCAACGGAGTTTCGACCAAACTTATTGCAATTTTGGTTTAATTGATGAAAAATATTAGAAAAAATAATTTGCAATTAGAAAACATATAAAATAAATAATTCGTGATATGTTAACATTAGTACAAAATAATTTGTAACTACTCATGCAAAAATAATGACAAAAATTTCTTTCCATAATTAAACAGACAAATCTATTAGACAACTTATATAAAACACATAAATGAATAACATGAAAATGTAAAACTGATTAGTGAGCTGATAGAGTGGGCTGTTTTAAATGTTTTCTAAATAAATCTCAAAAATAAGGGGTCGTTCACAAATTGATAGGGGCTTCCAAAAGTTAAGCGAAAACATTTTTTTCGCTTTCTTTTCTTACACCCCAAGCAACTTCATCCATCGTATTTTGCTTTGCCTTTCACCAAATATTGAAAATTTGCTCGAGTAATACCTTGTATATATCGTTTAGAGCAGTATCAAACATCTAATTTCGAAAAGAAAAAATCACGAAACGTAGATAACGCACCGAGATCAAGCATAAAAGTTTCCGCTTTTTTTTTTTTTTTTTTTTTTTTTTTTTTGACGAAAACAAAATCCTGCATTCACACCTGAATAAATTTCTTGCTTAAATGCGTTTATATTAACACACAAATAGCATACTTGAATGAGATGTTTATTCTGGTGTGAATTTAAGGTTTCGTTTTGATTAAAAAAAGCGGAAACTTTCATCCCTGCGATATCCACAGTTGCCAACATTTTAATTTATTACGGATCATTTTTAGCCCCGCATTTATTTCGCACCACTTTATTTTTAGAATATTTTTCTCCAATATATATCTATGATAAAATAAGAAAAAATTCCTCTTTAAAAAAAGTGATATAGATTAAAGGCGGGGCTAAAAATACTCCAGAGTAAATTAAAACGTTGGTAACCCTGGATATCGTATCCCTGGGAAAACTCGATTAAATAACTTTTTTCTCTTTGAAATCTAATTTAAATGGTTGAGTGGTAAAATTAGGTTAATAAAATCATTTCTATACAAAACATTATTTTAGCATAACAACAATAAATGTCAATTCCTTTATGATTTTTTACAGTAGAAAGTTCTTTAAATGTAATTTATAAAAATGTCTGTCCTAAAATGCAATGCATTGGCATTTTCTTGGGTGTCCCTGACACAATTCAGTTGCACAGGACCTATTAATACCTCTTTAAATAGGGAACATTACATAATAAATTTTCATAACATGTATAATTTTTTGAAAATTTTAAAAATATTTACTGACACTGGAGGCGAGCAGACGAACTGATAGACAGATGGATAGTCGGACAGTCGGACAGACAGGTACGCAAACTGAAATCGTATTCACACTTAAAAATTATTAAAAAATATTAATTCGCTTTATGTAAACGAAAATGCAATTCCAGCAAATTTCCAAAAATAGCTTTCAATATAACTGAATATTCTTGTATGGCCCTGAAAATCTAATGCTAATCATACTACATTCTGTAGATATCATTCTTTTGTGAATATGAATAATATACTTCTACTTCATTAAGCTTTGTGCAAAGTTATTAAAATTTGGTTCATAGAAATACCTGCCATATAACCGCAATACCTTGGAATACTTTCTGGTGTCCCTGTACACAAAGCAGTGATGTTATATACTCCATTTTCTATAGCAAACATCCGATAGTAAATTTGAATAACATATTTCAATTGCATTAAAATTTATGTAAAATAAAGGAATTAAAATATATTTCATAGAAATACATCTCATAGAACACAATGCTTTCGAATACTTGTGGGTGTCCCTGCACACAAACCAGTAGAGGCATTTATTCCATTTTGGATAGGGAACCTCTGATAGTGAATTTGAATAACATACTTTGGTTTCAAGAAATACCATGAATAGAGTTAGAAACAAGAGTTAGAGCGTGGACTGACGGACGGACAGACAGACAAATAAACCGAAGTCATTAACACTTTTTAACCTTGTTGGAAAGTGGTAAAAATATTTATAAAGGGATAAAAACGTTTAATATAAAAGAAAATGCAATTCCAGCAAATTTCCAATAATATCCCTTAATGTAACTGAATATTTTTGTGTAATCCTGTAAATCTAATACTAATCATACTGTATTCTATGAAAAGCATGCTTTTGTGCATAAGAATAACATATTTTAATTTTATTAAGATTTGTGCAAAGTAAAGTTATTGAAATTTGGTTCATACCTCTCATAGAACGCAACGCAATGCTTTGGAATAGCTTCTGGTGTCCCTGTATACAAACCCATGATGGTATTTATTCCATTTTCAATAGGAAACATCCGAGAGTGAGCTTGAACAACATATTTCAATTTCATTAAGATTTGTATAAAGAAGCGGTATTAGAATATAGTTTATAGAAATTCCTCTCATAGAACACAATACTTTGGAATACTTTCGGGTGTCCCTGTACACAAATCAGTAGAGATATTCACTCCATTTTTAACAGGGAACACCCGATAGTGAACTTGAATAACATGTATCAGTTTTAAGAAATTCTATGAATATTTACGGGAGTTAGAGCGCGGACAGACAGATAGGTAGATAGTCAGACGGACAAATCGAAGTCATTAACACTTTTCAATCTTTTTAGAAAGTGTTAAAAAAATAGATATAAAGAGTTACTACCAATTTACAAATTATTCAGGGAGGGAAATTTGACCGCGCTTTATACCACCATTTTTATATCTTATAAAAAAATTTTGCAACTGAATAAATGAAAAATTACTTTTTGTAAATATTAGTGTATTTTAAATTACAGCCTGCCTTTTCTTCCTTTATACACTTTTGTTTTGCTTTCGTGACACATATTCTGAAAATAATATTATTATTAGTTTGTAGCCAGTGAATACCATCAGAGTAATTAAAAATAAGTGTAAATAACTTCAAAACTAGCAACTCACTCAAATTTCGTATAAAAGGGTGAAAAGGCAGCTGTAATTTAAAATTGAAGGGGAAAAAAGTGCTTTAAAAAAAGGTAAAATATTGAATGAGTTCAGCGAGAAAATTAATACACTATAGCTAGTGAAAATTTTCAATTTTAAATTACAGTCAAAATCTTCTTCCTTTATTAATATTTTGGAAATAATATTATTAACTTATAATCTATGGAATTCATCAAAAACACTAAATATATCACTAAAAATTTTTAAATGAACATCTCATTCAAGTTCCATGATTTTCTGTTTTATTATTATTATTATTATTATTATTTAAGTTATTGAGATAGAAATATGAGAAAAATAAAAATAAAAATATTTTAAATATATTTTTGAAAATATGGCATCTTCGCCAATTTATATTGCACCATCCCTTAATTAGTTTTCTTCTATATCATAATACTATATATCTATAACTCTTCTATATCATAATTCTGTATACTCATATACCTATAAATTAATGCAAAAGAATTTTTGTTGGTGTTTGCGCATGCGTAGTTTAAAACTTTTCATACGAATGTTCACATTTTAGGAATCGTTTAATATATATATATATATATATATATATACATATTGCCTATCTATAGATTATTGTTTCTAATACTTTTCTTTAATTTAACTGTACTAGAGTTACATTTTATTGATAATCCAGCGTATTACTAATTTAAAAAAAAAAAAAAGGGTTTTTTCAAGAAACGTTTAATTTCTCTGAATATAAGAGCTATCTTTACACAAAGGAAGACAAACCTGGTAAATGATCCAGAAGAAAATGCTCTACGGTTACAGACCATTTAGAGCATTTAAAGATACAGGGTGATCACAAATACTTTTTTATTGCATTTATAGTGAATAATCTAGTGAATAGTCTAGTGAACAATCGTTCCGGAAATGTCAGTGCAAAATATGTGGTCAAATATTTACTTCACATTCCAAAAGTTTAGAATTTGCCAAGAATTTTTTTTTAAGACTTTGATGATCGCATATTTTCTTAATTATTATTACGAAATAGGTAAAATAGACCTTCCATTTAGCGTTTATTTAAAACCTTACATTATTTAACAAAAATTATTTTTATACTCGTGTTTAAATCACTTAAATTTTATTCTGAGCAGTCGATGCGGTAATTACAATTGAAGAATTACACCTATGCTATCCAACATCCAAATTAATATTCCGTAGTATTGTTAGCCCCAACTTTCTTTCACACCAATATTTTTTTAGAGTATTTTTCTTCTTATTTAACTGTAATTGTATTTCCAAAATATTACTCTCCAAAATTACTGATGTGAAAACAAAAGACGGGACTAACAGCACTGCGGAATATTAATTAGGATGTTGGCAAGTATGTACTCACCGAAAGCATTCAATAAATTAAGCACGAATGCGCAAAATCTTTTTAAAAAATAATCTATTCCTACTTGGTACTTGCTAAAATTTTTATTTTTTAAATCAGATTTATCACCACTATTTTTCAATAGAAATATGTCCTATTATTTTTCTATAATTGTGAAAATTGTTGAAGAAAAATAAAGTGAAAATTGTTGAAGAAAATACCTGGTATGAAGACTTTCGTCGAAATCGGGAGACTTGGCAACTATGAATGTATTGTTTTAGAGGAATGCATAAAAAAGGAACTAGTCTTAAGTCTTTTAACGGGAAAATCTTAATATACAGTAGATATCAGAATTTTCTCGTCAATTCGGCACGTGTTAACATTATAGAGAGCTTATTCTTTGCTAAAAAGTGTTTAGGGTTAAACAGAAAAAAAGTAGAGGACATGCATATCGGATTAAAAAAAAAAAAAAAAAAAAATCCGCCATTTAAGAGACACCCTAATATATATATATATATATATATATATATATATATATATATATATATATATATATATATATATATTATAAAACTATCTTCGTATTACTAAAATTACTCAATCGAAGAAAAATACTCGAAACGATTAACTAAATATTTAAATTTAAAAATCTGTGATATTCAAATAATGACAGCGTCGAGCCTGCACACGTGCCAAAATTTCTGATTTATTTCGGAGCATTCTTAATACTCGCTTATTTCTCACATAACTTTTCCTGTAGAGTATTTTTCTCACATGTAATTGCGATTAAATAAAAAGAAAATTACTCTTGAAAAAAAAAGGAAATGAGCGGGTACTGATAATGCTCTGAAATAAATTAGAAATAGGTGCGTATCTTAGGATTATAAAATATTACTCGGAGTATGGGACTTTTATGGGAAACTATACTGCATTTACTAAATTTCCGAAGGAGAAAATGATTAAAATGAATTGCAGACGTATTCCATCACCAATTTTGTTACCCTTTGGAAAAATAAAAGCATGGTGCATTGCAGTTTTTAATAACGCGTATTATGTGCAGGATAACAAAAAAAGAAAAAAAAAAAAACCGCGATTACGCGCCTATTGCATAACATTTGTAATTTGCTCCGGAGAATTGTTAGTACCCGACCCCTTTTTTTTTTTTTTTTTTTACATCGATTTGCTTATAGAGAAATTTTCTCCTATACATAATTATGATGAAATGAGAAAAAAAAGTCTCTTTAAAAATAGTCGTGGGAAAAAAAGCGGATACTAACAATGCTCCAGATAAAATTATAAATGTTGCCAGATATGTTATGCGTATTGTACTCTTCTTCAACAACATATTAATTTGCTGTAATACAAAAAAATTATATATATATAATTGAAAGACCAGCTGAAAGTTAATCCAAAAAAGAGCATATGCTAAAGGAGGACACCAGACTTTGAAATTAGAAAATAAACAAGTTATAAATTATATTAATATTTGAAAAAATTATCTTTAAAATATATTAAATTACATAACATGAAACTTTCTAGCTCTTGAAGAAAAATTGTTACAGTTCAATACAAACTAGTTTTTAAATAATTTTTTCTCCAAGTAGTAAATAATTTTCAGAATTTTGCACCTTTAAAGTGCTCTCAATTTTAGACTTAATTTTAGATTATATTTATTAAAAATTTTAGTGGAGATTTTTAATAGTTAATAATTCCCACATATTTGCAAAGATGCCAAGTTACTACTAACGAAATATCAATTTCATACCACAATAAAGAAAAAGTAAAACTTATCCTATTAAATTACAGATAATTATTACAAAAGAATACATTAAAAAATTTCCGGTATTAAGATTACGGACAATCCTTAACAACGTAGCATCTCTGTATTTGTTCTAATATTTGTAAATCTAGTAATTAATCGCTCTACAGCATAAAATGCCTATAGATGGCAGCACTACTTTAAATAATAAAAAACATATTTTTCAGTAGCAAGATATTAAATAAATAAAATCATAGATAAAGCAGAATATGAATTATCTTTTATTTTCATTAAATCATATTATATAAGTACTTCATTCTATCCTCATTTGGTTTCAGCATTTGTAGCATTAGAAGTAACATTTCATTTCTTAAATAATTTATTTATCAAATAAAATATTTTACAAGCAAATACCATAAAATTCTAGAACATACTTAAAAACTATCTTATTTTTTTATCATTAGACATCAGTTTTTCTGTGCATTTTCCTGCCATCAAACTTGTATATATATATATATATATATATACAGTCGGCAGCAAAAGTATCCGAACACTAGCAATAATCCCTGTCTAAAAAAAGTTCACATAATACTGCTTTGCTAAATAAATCCTTCTCGAGTCAAGTTCTTAATCATGTCTAAGAACATGATTCGACAAGAATTTATTTAACAAAACAGTTTTAAGTGCACTATTTTGATATCCTAATTATTGATTAGTGCTCCGATACTTTTGCTGCCGACTGTATATATATATATATATATATATATATATATAAAGATGATCTATTAAGCATAGAAGAAGCCAAGCAACAGATACAAGATCACTGAAACACCAATGACCAATAAGATAAAAAAAAAAAAAAAAAAATATCAGTGGATGAAATACACTAATGTAAAGAAACCAGATCTATTAATTAACAGCCTGCAAAACAAACGAATCAATAAAGTAACACAACAAATCTTAACTTAAAACCATAAACTTATCAAAATTAATGAAAAAACAGCCCAAGAAACACAAGATAGGAAGAAGGAGACAGGCGGCAAGACTTGTGACTTGCCTGTGGGGTTAAACTAGTTTCACGCCGGCAACACTCCCCCAGCCTGCCACGACCAGAACAGGAACCATATGGATTTAAAAAAGCAAAATTTCAAAGCAGATGAATAACAATGAAACCACGAAGCAACAATGAAATTCACCGATTGATCACATTGTGTTTAACAGTATAATTAGAACATTAAATATAGTTGACAACTCAAAAAGGAAGAAACTGAAATTTTATTGGAAAAAGAAAGTTTGCATAGTAATACAAAGCAAATACAACAAGCCTTCTACTTTTTTTTTTATTATTTATTTATTTAATTATTGTCTTTTAATATGAGCTTCTCAGTTGAATTTGCTTCTATCAATTTTTTTATTTAAATATGTAAAACTGCTTGAAAACATTATTTTCCTAGTACTTTGCGATTATCTCTCTTTTAAATTTTAAATACTATAACGATATATATTTATTCTGAATTATCCAGAATTATAAACTAACAGCACAGTAAAGAATAAATGAATTAATGCTGGAGCATTGTTTCCCTATGGGATTATGAACATTAGACAATTAGGCGTTATAAATGAGGATAAAATCTCTGCTAGATAACACTATAAACTGAAAAACTCAAAACGTTTGTTTCAAGTAAATAGTTTATGTATGCTGAGGCACTTCTTGCACAGCATTTTATAAAAAAAAAAAAAAGAAGAAGAAGAAGAGGAAAATAGCATTTCACAACAAAAAAACATAATTTCGAAAATTACATACTTCTATCTTCGTTACTTAAAAAATTTTTAATACGTAAAATAACATTCTTTTTTTCCCCCTATCATTCAGAATTTATTTATTTTTATGATTTGAAAAAACATTTGAATAATTAATAAATCACAAATTTATAAAATAAAAAGAACACCTTTAAAAATAATAATAATAATAATAATTCTAAAGTATTTGCTTTATTTAAGGGCCCTCTTCATTCACCGCCGCTGGAAGCCGAAGCTAATGTTATTCAATGGGAAATTTTTCTTTACAAATAACTTATTAAGTAATACATATTTTTAAATTCTGTTTTCACATTATGAAAACTCCCAGCTGTTAAATTGACGGACCTTTTTTAAAAAATAATTTTTTTTAATTTTTTATATTTTACTTCGAAGCTGCAAAATACGAATTTTCAATATGTGAATTTTTTTCATTTTGCAATTTCAAAATAAAATGTTAAAAAATAGAAAAATACTTTTTCAAAAAAGGTCCGTCAATTTAACAGTTGGGAATTTTCTGAATGTGAAAACAGAATTTAAAAATATGTATTAGTTAATAAGTTATTTGTAAAGAAAATTTCCCCATAGAATAACATTGGCTCGGGCTACCGGCGACGGTAAGTGAAGAGGGCCGTTAATGATGTTTTCGTTTTGATAATTGACTACAAAGAAATATATTATCTCAGGCAGAAAACGTCGTTCAGGGCTCGACGAAGAATACTCTTATTTTTTGAATACTCTTATTTATATAAAGCAATTTTTTTTACCACTTAATCGAAGAAAAATATTCCGAACGCTTACTAAATATTTCTATTTTTTTTTTTAATTGTTATTCAAACTCTGACAGCGGCGAGAGTCTTGACCGTTTTAGTATTTAAAATAATTAATTTAGTATAATGTAATCTTTTCTTTATAGATTACTCTTTGAATGTGAATAGATAACTATTATGAGGGTCATTTTCTCTAAATGACGACTTTATTGGCCTCAAACACAGCTCATTTAAACTTGTAAGAAAATTAAACAAATGCAAAGAGTTCTCAATTACATGTCCTTTTGTCTATATAATGGTTTGAAAGATACTTTCATAGCTCCCAACTTGTGCAGTTTTTTAACACAACTTTTTCTTAGTCAAAAATTTTAATTTATTTAATCGCAGAAAACTACTTCAAATTTTATAAAAGATTTCTTTTAAAAATTACTCGTAGAAAAAAAAATGTACAAGTTGGCAACTACTGTAATTTCCAGCGTATAATCTGCTGGTCAGATAAGTCAATTGAACACCAGAAATCTTAATCAACAGAAAAAGCTCTATTTGAATATATATATAAAAAAAAGAAAAGTTTAAGAATATAATATCTTCTGTTAATTCAAATTTCTGGTGAAAAACTGATTTACCTGACCTGTACATTATACGCCGGAAATTATGGTATGTACTTATAAAAAATAAAAAAAAAAAAAAAAAAAAAAAAAAAAAAAAAAGAGAGAGAGAGAGAGAGAGAGAGAGAGATTTAGAAGTTGTTTTCCTTTTAAGAAATAACATTCTCTTATGTGTCTCTAACTCGAGCATATCACAAATCTAGTCTCTTAAAGTGGAGTTAAAAGCAACACAGTTGTAGTATACTGAGCTGCCAACTTAATCAAGAGGATTGTTAACACCGCTCTTTTTTCCACACCAGTCTTTTTCAAGAGTATTTTCCTTCTTAATTCATCGTAAACACATATATGAGGTTTAAACTATTATTATTGAAAACTATCATATGAATTTTTAAAATATATATATTACAATTGAAGAAATGCTGAGATTTATTTTTTCATTAAAAAAATAAATAAATAAACATAAAACTCACCTTTTGGTTTTGTTATTATTCCCTTATCACAAAAGAAAAATAATTATGATTTTATCTGTAAACTCTTCTATTAGTCTAAATTTTATCTTGGTGGACAATTGTATCACCAGAAAAGTCGCATTGAGTTGTTTTATTAGCATATATAAAGCAAGCACATATAAATATTTGTGATTCCCTGCTATATTTTAGTAAGTATTTAAATTTACTGTCGTTACCTTGTATATTTTTTTTACCTTAAAACTGTAATAAATTCCCAAACTAATGATTAAATCTTTCATAAGTTAAGTTTTCAATCTAAATTTAAATAATTTTAGTGCATGTCGTTATGGTAACATACAAACTGACCCTACTTTTTTCGCCAATCCCGCGTAGTCCTACCTTTGCATAGCTGCCAACACTTCGAATTTTTAAATCAGACTTATCACCACGATTTTGAAATAGAGATTTATCGCATTACTTTTTACGATTAAATCGATTGAAAATTGGTAACGAAAATTTCTTGAATGAAGTCTCCCAGAAGTAACGGAAGAGTTGGGAGTAATGCATTTTGTCTCATTACTTACATCACATTTAAATCAAGCTATTTCTTTACGTTTAAACTTATTATTGTTCGACGATTTTTTTTCCTTAAACATACTATAGAAATACATTAGAACTATATTTTAAAGGAAGAAATAATAGTATTTAATATATATATATATATATATACTATCGATATAGATATAGATATAGATATGTTAAATTTTATGCTATAGAAAAGAAATGACCAGTCAAGGGTAAAATATTTCACCATCTGTCGGTTAAAAAAATAAATAAATAAATAACATTTAATTTTAGTTTCTTTGAAACAAAAAATTATTCCTTTTTTCGTATTTCTACTTTTATTTGTTTGCGAATTATTGGTGTTTTTCAATTTATTACTATCTTGACATTTGGATTACCCTGTATTATTTTTTACGTAAATAACTACAGCGTTCCTAGCAATTTTAAAAAGCAAATAACAGTAAACATTTATTTAATAGTTTAAATATTTTAATTTCTAATCTGTTTAACATTGCCATGAAAAAAATATTTAGCGAAATTAGACAACAGCGAATGTTATTTGTTTTCTCTTTCCTTGTTATGGACATTTTACTTGCCGCAGGGATGAAGCATCTTAGTATCTTAGGAAAACTGTATCCTAGTAAAAACATATGTTATTTCTGTTGTTGTAATTACTTTAGAAGCACACGTTTCCTTTTATATTTGCTAAACAAATTACGAATTGTTTCAAGTGGAGAAAAGATTTATGCGTTTATTTTGGCTTTCCTATTCAATTATTCTTATAGAATAGACGACAAAAATATTTGGAATAAAATAAAATATGGATCTTAATCTAACATTAAATGACGTCCGTATTTAAATTATTTATTACCGTAATTTTCGGCGTATAATCCGGAGGTAAGATATGTTATTTCTCCACCAGAAATTTGTGTTACTAGAAAAATCTATACATTTTCGCAGAAACAGATCGAACAAAAAAACTTGAGTTGTCAAATAAAATTTCTGGTGCAAAACTCACTTATCTAACCTGCGGATTATACACTGAAAATTACGATACTTCTGTAATCTTTTTTTTTTTTTTTTTTTTATGACACAAGTTGTTCAGCCACCATGTTTTATAAAAGAAAGTTGAAGGGAGAAAAGAGAATAAACTTATTAATATAAGAAAAGAAATGCAAATTTAACTACGTAGGTGGACCTACGTAGAATTTTGTTAGACCAATTTTGTTAACCGCAGTACCACCAATACGTAGGTGGTACTGTGGTTAAAAACCATTTTCTTTTATATCAATATGTATAACAGCGATACCTATCTTCATGGGCACAAAAGTCCACCGCTTTTCTCGAAGGTCTCCACACCGGCTAAATTTTCCAAACATTTTAATGAAAATGTTACAAAACATTGTTTAAATGTTGCCTTTTATTTTGTTGCTTTTTTTTTTTTTTTTTTTTTTTTTTTTGTTACTCAAAATTTTAAATAAAAACTGTAATAATGAAAACAAAAAAGAAAAGGAAAGGAAAAAAAGGAATTAGCCTTCGAAATTCTTGTAACCCTTTAAATTTTCTGGGTTGGGGACATAATCTTGCAGCCAAAATATCGCGGGACATTCATTATTACAGTTTTTATTTAAAATTTTGAGTATATCAAAAGGCAACATTTAAATAATATTTTATAAGAGTTTCATTAAAATGTTTGGAAAATTTAGCCGGTGAACCTTTCGGAGAACCTTCAGAAAAGCGGTGGACACGATTTCTCAAAAACCAATGCACCGATCTCATTAAAATTCTGCACCCTTTTTAAAAATACATTTGGTTAGTACTTGGACGAAGGATATTTTAAGAATTAAAATTTGAATTTTTGGCAGGTTTGTGCGAAAGCAGTACAATTTTCGGTACATTTTAGCCCACGTAAAGCACTGTAAACTTAGATGTAATCGAGAAAAAAAAAGAAAGAAAGAAAAATCCTTCATACAAGCACTAATCAATTCAAGCAGTGCGTAAAATTTCAGTAAGATTGGGGGATTAATTTTAGAGAAATCGTGTCACCGTTTTTATAAAGGGGCTTCGGAAACCAGTTACCGACGGCGGCTTAATCTTTCAAAATTTTTGATGAAAATTTTATAAAACATTGTTTAAGTGTTTCTCTTTTATATGTTTAAAATTTTGAATAGAAAACAGTTATTTATTACATTTAAAAAGGAAAAAAAAATATGTATATATTTTTCCCCCTTAGAAACCCGTGTAACTACTATTCAACAATGCTTTGACAATTAAAACATCTATATACAGATTGGTGCAATTATAATTAATAGATACTGATGTCTAAAAAAATAGAAAAACTGAAAAACAGCAGTTCCACTTGTTGTCCCCAAATTGAATCAGCACATTTGTCCATAATATTCATCTCCCAAAGGAAGTTTCGTGCATTGATATTATTATTTTTCTTAAATGGGGGCTAAATTGCAACATAGCAGCGCCACTTATCTTTAGGTATGCAGACAAAATAAATCGACTTAGTTTTTCATCATGACCCTCATACATGTAAAATTTTGTGCCCTTATGCACTATAGAAACTAAGATATAGCATGCCCTTAAATGGGGGCAAATTACAGAATAGCAGCGCCACTTATTAAACAATATATCCCAAGATCTATTCAGCACCAGTTTAAGACAAGGTCTAACTAACTATAAAGTTTTGGTGAATTCCGTTCATTCATTCCTCAGAAACGGCGTCCACAAAATTTTGGTAATACCCAGATACACAAACAGACAGACGAGACAGACAAATATTTGCTAAAAACTGCCAAATCATGTTTATGACATCTCAAAACATGCAAATTCATAGAAAAACAAAGATAAAAATTTTGTATGAAACGAATACTTTATATATATATGTGTGTGCGTGTGTATGTATTGTATAAGGAAAAAGGGTAATAAAAGGAAGCTTTAAGCGGAGATTGTGGCCAATCTCCAACATCCCGTATTCAATATCTTGCTGTTTAAAAACATATATAACGCATGTAGAAAATAATTTGGAAATAATCAGTAATACATTATACATATTTAATATCGAGGCAAATATTTTAAATTTCCTTTTCGTCTAATTTAGAGTTCTTTTAACGAAATGAGACTTGTAAAGTGCATATAAATGTCATATAATTTCTTTTTATAATAAATTCTTTTATAGTAATTTAAGTATTTTTATAACAATTTAAATAATTTTTTATTCTATTGAAATTAATGTTTTGCAGTTATTTAACGCAGTTTAAGGCAATAATATTATGATTAAAGTCGAAATTTTGAGTTTAAACCTGTCAAGCTTCTTTGCAAGTAAATTACTAATATGTCTTAAGATATAAAACAATAATCAAATACAAATGATGATTTTTAAAAATAAATACTATTTTGTTTTTAAAACATACTCCCTATATTTACGTAAATAAATTAATTGAAATTATCTCCAAACTACATTTTTTACGAAATTTTCAACCAACAATCGTATACATTTTGAAAATAAAAAAATACTTTTAAAAATCATATGACTGTGAAGACCTTTATTTCTAGACTCACCAGACACTATTTTGTTGAAATGAGAAGATAAAGAAATGCTAAATAAAAAAACTGTGTTGTTCTAAACCAGAAATAGACTTTTATTTACAATACACGCAAAAAACATGTCTAACGATGCATGTTCAGGGTTGAAAGTGCTCCGCGTTTTATGCACCAATATTTTTACTTAGAAATATTTAGTGTATTTTTACATTAATATTTTGTGATTAAATAGAATAGAGATTATTGTAAAAAATGAGTGGTGTAAGAGTTCCGTCAAAAGACGTCCTCCTTCACTCCTGTGCTTGTTAACACTTTCGCGACCGCATGCTTTTGTCTTTTTGACTGTAAAGTCCGCCTGTGGGCGTTATTCCCCCAAGTTATAGTATTTCAGAACAAGATTTTCTGTATTCACATTAAATTGTAAATGGATATTCATTATAATTTTATTCTTTCTAATCAAAGTATTTGTATCCATAGTATATTTGATTGTACAAATACGAATATCAGGTATATTCTTAAGAAATAAACAACATACAAATTGCGAAAGAAACGCCCACTGGCGGTGTTACAGATTTTCAAATGACGTGAATCTACGTCAGCGGTCATGAAAGTGTTAACAACTAAATATCTCATATGCTGACGAAAGACAAACCCCTCTGTGACCCTTTCAAGCGTGATGTCCTCGATGAGAAGATGCAATTTCTAAGTCCAACCAGCAAAATTTCATTCCGATATTTTTTAAACAAAATTTTACTTTTAAAACACAGCCGAAAAAATCATTTATTAATATTATTTAAATTTTGTTCGTAAATTGTGGTGGCAGTCTAATTCAAATGATATCAGATGCTTTGTGCCTCAAAGGGTTGATAAAACACGCTTTATTTAGTTAAATATGATATAACCCATTCATATTTTGTTGAGTATTATACTGATATTTCTATTTTAATATTTTACCCATTATTCTAGCTGCATATACCTATAAGCTCAAATAGCAAAGTTGCTTAACTTATAGTTTCAATGTATGATTCAGACACTTGGAGAAATTTTTCACACATCTGAAGGAACACTCAGTTATTTTAAGAAAGAAAATTTAACTTTTACTTCAGTAAAGAAGTTACACGAAATCTGAAATTGCTAGGGACTACATGTGAGTGCTTCTAAAATCAGGATCGTAAGAATTTATTGGACAGATATTGGGGAGAGAGATGTTGGAGCTCAACCGTCCTCCCTCTCTCTACACACAAATACCGGAAGTTATTTTGTTAATACACTGAAACCAGGAATGAAAGAGTTCCGCCTTTTCTGCCACCAGTATTTCTATACAAAATTTTTTAACATATTTTTACTGTTATTTTTGTGATTTTATAGGTTAGAAATTTTTGTAGAAAAATACTGGTGGCAAAAAAAGCAGAACTTTTTCATCCCTGACTTCATCTAAATCCTGAAATGGTCCTAAAGATGCCTGATAAGTAAAGAAATAGAAGAATTAATTATCTAATGACCTCAAAACAATAAACAAGCCCATTATTATTTTTTTTTTTTTTCAGATTTTATATTATATTGTAATTATTGGTATTACATGACTTGGTTAAATAAATTTAAACAAGAAATATAAAATTCTATTTCTATCTCATTTACTAATTACATTCTCATCAACTTCATGGTAATTTTCCCTCTCATGGCCCAAATGTACCTATATATACATATATAGGTACCTATATATACATATATACACACATACAAATACATATATTAGTATATATCTTATGTACTTGACCCCTCCGCCTCAAAAAAAAAAAAAAAAAAAAAAAAAAAAAGAAGAAGGAGGGAAAAAAAAATAAATACTGGGTATTCCACCTAAACTAATCTAGTCGGAAAACCACATGTATGTGTTATATGACGATTTCTATATATAAACCCGTCCCTCGATGCATTTTACTTATGGATTTTTCGATTTTTCGTGGATTTTTAGACCGGCATTAGTTTTTTTTTTTTTTTTTTTTTTTTTTTTTTTTTGCCGCAGTTTAACTTTTTACTTATTTATTTATTTATTTATTTATTTTTTTTCGCATGCAAATTGCAGTTTCCTTTACCAATGTTGCCAGAGCTGGCGGATTTCTTATTGAATGATCACTAATAATTTTGATTAGTGATATTTGTTATACATAATAGACTATCAATCTTTGAAGTGATTAGGCAAAAGTTACAATTAAAAATTATTGGTGATTATTGAATAAAAAAAATCTGCCAGATCTGGCAACACTGCCTGAAGGAACGCTCCAAGAGCTACCCCGGGAATGCATAGTTGTCAAATTTTAAGATTTTTAACTATAGAAAAATTGAAATAGAAATTTTTATTTTATTTAAATAGTGAAAACTTTTATATAAATACATAAAAGTTTTTTATTAAAAACTCCCGTTAGCCAGAAAGCGTAAAAGTTAGCAACTATATGAATGTAGTAGTTTAAAGTAGGCTCTCGAACACCCATCTTAAAGTAATTTCTCGAACACCCTAAGTTGAACCTGGATGCAAATTTAACATATATAGACACCCCTAAAATACTGCTAAGAGTTTAAAAGCTGGTTTACAATATGCCTCTTTCTAAATTCAGAACAAAATATATTTCTTAACATATTAATTTCATTTCCCTTTATTCTGTTATTCTAAAAAGAAATGGAACTTTACCTGTATTCTCACAAAATTTTAACTTCTAAATTATAAACACTGATAAGCCAATATATACTAGCTTGAGAGTTTTTTTAAATTTATTTATATTGTGAAAATTCAAAAGATAATTTTAAATCGAAAAAAGAATATGCCAATCCTTAGATAAGCGTTATAACAGTTTTCCAATATCAGTTTTATTTGAAGAATGCTTAATTCTTTGACGTATTTTTCCTTCACAAAAAGAAAATGTGAGATGCTGACAATATGAAACAAAAATTTTTAATTTATTCATTACCTATTGTTTTTTATTCATTAAATTTTATTCAATGTTAAAAATTAAGTAATGTAAATGCAATATAAAAAGAAATAAGGTTTTTAACATTCATTTTGAATACAAATATTCAACAAGTTCTATATAATTTATCCGCAGTGTAACTCTGGTGCAACGTGAAACCTACTCATCCATCACTAACATTTTATAAAAAATATCTTGAAACTGTAAAATTCATGTAGAAATTTCAATAAAACTTATCTAAAAAACATATATATTACAAAATTTATAATCATTATATTAAGAGACATCACTGGTAACATATTTTCTAACATAAAATTTTAATCAAATTTCGTGAAATTTTGTTTAACAATATTTGATAAATGAAATCTGAATTGACAAACAGCTTTTACACTACACAGAAACTAATATAAAGCATATGCTATGTAATTTTTTTTTTTTCAAAAGATCAGTCTATACACACACACACATGCATATATATATATATATTATAATGATAATTTATAATGTTAAATTTATATGATATATATAAATTTATATATTATATAATATATATATTAAATATTATTTAGATATTATTATTATGATAAATTTATATATATATATATATATATATATATATATATATAAATTTATCATTACAGTGATCAAACATTAGGAAGGAAGACTGAATTAATCAATAAATAAATATATGTGGAAATGAAGCATTACATAACAAAATATATTGAAAAAGTTAATTAATGCAGAAAAATTACTTTGAAATTTCCCAAAAACCTGCTATATCGTTAACAAGGGCAATTACAGCAGCAGAGTAGCAAATAAGTTGTTTCTAAGGCAGTGATATATGAGATCAGATAAAATTACGATCCTTGTCCAATAATTGAAAGATTTCAAAAATGAATTAAAAGACATTTAAAATGTGGAAAAAAAAAGAAAGAGAAAGATAGCGAGAGAGGTTGGCAAATATTATTAATTTGTATTTTATTTACATGAAGCAAAGGCAACTTAAGAGTATTGAACACGATAAAATATTAATGTAAGAGACAATGATATTAAACTTTCTAAACAGTTAAAATTTCGATAACTTAAAAAACAAACACTTAAATTGCTCATCAATAAATATAATTACAAATAAGCAGAGAAATGTATAAATCTTTATACTATGAAAGTAGCTAATTATAAATATATTACTATATAGCAACCATTTTCATTTGAAACTACCCAATATTCAGATATGAAGAGACAAATTGTATAATCTTAAACTAACATATCGATAATTATGTTAGGTAATATTTTATAATATTTAATTAATATTAATTCTATTTTAATATAACTGTTATCTTAAACACTTTCATAAATAACCGCACTTTTTACAGTATACAATTACTATGATATTAATTTATAGGTAGGCTAGTTATGAACTTCGTTTTATATAATCACCCTTTTAAAACTGAAATAGTTATCTAAATCCATAAATGTTACCTAGTAGTTGTGCTTATTAGTAATAAATTGTTATAATACACTTCAAATTAATTAGCATGCAGAATAAAATGCATATAAGCAAAAATTAATAATTAATAGATACTTGAAATGCAGTAATACTTTTTTAATTATTAATTTCAACAACCTAACCACCCAACCAAGCCAAACAACAACACCCTACCTCCTTCATCAGATATCTGCTTACTTACCCTCCACCTCTTTTTTCTTTTCTTTAATTTGTAATTTTTGTTCATGATATTTATTTATTAAATACCACAATACTAAAGATAAATTAGTGAATAAACAATTTTAGTGGGAAAACCAAAATGTGTTGCATAAACAATTTTGTTAAATTTTTTATTTTTAAATTTAAATAAACATATTGTTTTGCTCAAAATAGATGGTTAAGAATCATATTTCGAAAAACAGATAAACGAAGACAGGATTTAAAATGTATACATAGGTTAGACTTAGAACTAAAATCTTTACGCTGGACATATAAATCAGTAAATATTGTCTTATTTTTTAATTTAATCTTTAAATCGAGAGAGATACATATTATAGTTGCCAAGCATGAAATACACACACACACACACACACACATATATATATATATATATATATATATATATATAAGAGATTTATATATAAATGTGTGTTATTAATGTATTATTACTAACATTGTCAAATAAAATTTTAAAATGTCCGTGTCTTCAGATTACCTACACATACCTATTCCAAAATTACCTTGAATGTCGACGAAATTTTAAAACAGTTTTAAAGTCAATTTTTTAATTTTCTGATGTCAAATTTACGTCAATATAATTTGCACCAACCAAAATTGCAGCTTAGTTCAAATCTATCTTTTTGGTTACAAATCCACATGTTTCAAACATTTTTTCGATAAGTTTCCTATATTTCTACTCTGATTTAAAAAAAAAAAAAAAAGCATGCAGAAATGTTGATTTTTATTACATATTATTTACACAAGACTAGAAACAATCTTCATTCAACAATGACTATTTAAATGTTAAAATTATTCATATAAAACATTATAGCCATTAGTATTAAATACTGACAGTCTATCACACATAGTTGCAACAAGTATTATACAATATTTGCATAAATGAAGTCACTTCAGTAAGATTATTTATTAACACAAAAATATTCACTACATAAATATTCCGTTTGTAATGTCAAATATTTTTATTGTACTAATAATAAATATTTATTTGTATTTTTATAATTATATTATCAATCTATATTTTTTATTTTAGAAAATGTCAAATGTTATAGTTAAAATTTATCAGCTTTTTTTACAGGCTATTTCTGAATATCAAATAACTTTGAGTACTAAAATCGGAACAATAAAAATATACCCCATGTTGAATATTCTAAGACACCATCTATCGAATGAGTTTTAAATGACAGGGTTTGTACAGACTTATACTTTTGTGAGGATTCTTCCACCACAATGTTTATATAATAAAATTTTACTTAAAATTTTAATCTTAATTTATGACAAAAATTGCTATGAAATTTTACTGGTGCCGAAAAATAAGGATTTTGGTGCCGAAAAATAAGGACCCCCTCTGAATGAAAGTCGCAAACAACATTAAATATGTATATATATATATTTAATACGACAATTACTTTCAAAATTTGCATAAGACAATAGTTCCATAAATACCAACTCTCTCATTTTTCCCGAGAGACATTGTGCCATAATTTTTTTACATTTTTTTTTTTTTTTATTTATTTAATTATAGAAAATAGTAATAATAAATTTCTGTCTAAAATCATTGGTGAAAAATTCATAGCTACCAAGTCTACCGACTTCGGCGGAAGACTTTTGCTACCAGATGGACCAAAATATTTAGGAACGTATAAATATTTTCTGATCATTGTGAAAAAGTTTTTTTTTTTTCTGCGGTGGGGGAGGGGTGTTTGTGGTTATAAAATCACACTAACACTTATAAACGTTTCATTCTATAAAATATCTTAATTTAATTTTAGTAATAAAATGCTGCGAAAAATTTCATGTATAAAAATGAAGGAAGAAATAATGTTTGTAATCAAATACTATAAACATACCTGCCAACATTCTAATTAATATACCGTAATACTTTTAGTGCCTTTTTTTTCACACCAGTCTTTTCTTAGAGCATTTTTCTACTTATTTAATCGTATTTGTATTTAGAGAAAAATATTCTTGAAAAAAGTAGTGGGGCAAAAGTTACGGATACTAACAATACTACGGAATATTAATTAGGATGTTGCAAGTATGTATAAACATAGCTGCTAACTTTTCTAATTTATTCGAAATGTTTTCAGTACCCACCCTTTTTTCACACCGTATTCATTATAGAGTAATTTTCTTCATTGTAAAATTACGATTAAATATGAAGAAATTTATTCAACAAAATATACAGTGTCAAAAGAGGGCAGGTACTAACAACGTTCCATAATAAATTAAAAATATTGGTAGCTATGTATAAATTACAAAAAGCTTGCAACAACTGTTTCGGATCTAAATAATTATGTATAACTCAACATCAAGCGAACAAATATTGGCACGAATGTAGTGTGAAAGAAGCAGCATGTAGGTCTTATTTAATTATTTCGATCCGAAACAATTATTACATTTTTTTTAATCCTGTTTACATCCATATTGTTCTTGGAACTTATCTTTGTACCAGTCGAAAGTCAATGGCAACAATAGCTATTGATATCTGTTTAAACATGCATATGGAAAATATATTACAAATACAATAAAACTATATCACAAACGGCTTTGTTACGAATTGTTGATTAATATAAGTTGCCAAAGAATTTTTAATATTGATGGAATAACGGATTTTTTTTTTTTTTTTTTTTTTTTTTTTTTTTGAAATAATAAGTATATTTACACCAGTAAGTTTTGCTCGTATGGTGAATACACAAGCACACATTTTACTCTCTGATGCACTTAGTAGATATTTTTTTTATTCTTGAAGTACTTTTAAATTTTTAGTTTAATTAAAAGAATGTTAATTCATTTTAATATTTTAAAAATAGATAAAAAGTCTGTTATAAAATCAAGAGAATTCTAATCATTTTCATATTTCAAGAATTATTTATATATAAATATATATATATATATTTTTTTTTTTTTTAAATAAACTGTAGATATAACCCTAAGTAATAGTGTTTACCTTATTTTCAGGTGTTGCTTAATACATAAACTTATAAATTTTTCAATAGCGAGAGAATAGACAAATAAATAATAAATAAAAGACCTCGATACAGCAATAATTATTACTGCAATTAAGTGAAAATAGATAATGCAACAGAACATTGTTTTAACTCTAAGAAACCAGTGCGTAGGAGGAAATGCTGAAATAGATGTTTCAATGAAGAACAATGAAGAAATGGTAGAATCAGGAATAAAATCGTTTTATTTACGCTTTGTTCCTAAAACAATCGTTATTGATTTTTTTTTCCAGCAGTCTTTCTAGAGGAAATACTTATCCCTGCTATTAAATTCAACAAAAAATTTTGTTTACTATTATCATATTGTATTAATACACAGTCTAAACAATATAATTTCTAGCATTATGTTTTTATCTTTTTGAACATTTATCTACAAATATTCTTCACAATTAACAAATATCTTAGATAAAATTAATATTTTTCTCCTATCTAAAAGTTGACAGTTTACAAAATTTTACGCGTGCAAAATTACAGAGTAAAATTACACATGACGTTAGTATAAATATTAAGTAACTCAGATCACATGGGACTTACTTTTTTGAGGAATGTTTAGAAGCAAAATCATGCTCAAGAAGCTTTTGTTGACGTACATTGCGTCATATTGACGTTACAGCAGCGGAAGAGATTTAAAATCATCTGTACAGCCTGCAGAAAAATTCTATCCAATGCGTGCGAATGACACTGGCTAGCTCAGAGCATGAGTTACTGATTTCATTAACTTTTCAAACATTGCAAATTCCTATTTTCAAAGCATGCTTGCACATAAAAATGATCTAGAGCGTTAAAACCCTATTATTTCTTATAAGACAGCATCTCCTGACAGTGCTGGGAACTAGTGATGAGATACTTCATGGGAGTAGGATCGCTGAGGCTGCGCCGTTACCATGGTTACTAGGTAGCGGCCTCTCATCCGGGGTTTGACTAAAGCGGGCTGAGTGACGTCATACTGTCGAAAAAGTATTTCAAGAAAGTGAGAGGGCCATTTTGTTTCCTTAATTACAAATTTGCATGCACACGATCATCACAGGGCAGATTAGGCTCATACAGAGAGACTTTATATCAACTAACACAGAATTTTTCAGTATAGGCTGATTGCATTGCACAAAGCATATTTTCCATTATATTTTATTGAACAGCGTGCAACTAGCAAGATTACACAATCTTTCAATCAGTAATTATAAATTCCTCAGTCAGCAATTATAAATTTCGTATTTGAAGCAAGTAAAATATCAGTTATAAATCTTTCCTAAACACATAAGAGCCTACCTTCTAGTTTTGAGTCATTTGCGGTTCCAGTTAAGATCTACAATGCTCAAATAGCTGTTTAGACTTTTATATGTACAGTAGTTTACAATCATGATTAAGTAGCAGATCTAGGTATGCTTAGCTTTCAAAAGCAAAATATTACGTTTGTAATCCAAAATTAATTAATCAAAAAACCCGAAATTTTCTCATTCGTAAACTGCTATGACAGATATGCTATGCACAATATTTTCTATAAAAAATGTGCTGAAATGTTCATTGATTTTAGTAAACCTGCATATTTCAGCAATTATACCTTAATACTTTTTTAAATATTCTATACCAATTATAATTCTGTATCAATTATAGCTAACTGTAGGGACCTGTGCAAAATTCTGATACCATTTCTTAGATAATATTTCATTTCACACATATTTACCTGAACTTGATATACTTCAATCCGAACCTTAAATACTTTACTCCTTATGACACCTAGACCTAACCCGTTTCACAAACCAAAAAGAAAGAAACCAAAAAATAAAAATCAATCAACAAGCATCGATTATTTTAACATTTTACAAAAAAAGAAAGAAAGGGAAGAAAAACAAAAGAAAAACTGTATATAATAATACATCACGCTCAAAATAAGAAACCTACATCGATGAATATTTGATAACCGAAACGTACTAACTGCAATTTCTATGTCAAAATTTACAAACGCAGCGAAGTGAAATAATTAAAATGCGAAAGAACCTTACTGCATGAAATTTCATGTTGCAATTATATCTAGTAAAATATCTATTTCTAAAAAGAAAGCGCATGGTTTTCATATGCAACTACTCTCTGCTTTTACATCCAATCAGGAGCAGCCTTACTTCTATTATTGTTTTTCAAAAAGAATTTTAGGACTTCTATTACAAATAACTTACGTATTCTCGACTTTTTGGGTCTTATTCAGTCTCTAAATTTTCTGTGCTAGAATTTACGCCAAATTGTTTTGCCAAGCCCAATAACCAACAGGAACTTCGTTAAATTTGTGATCAAGTTTAACATTTTCGAAGAAATACTCATTTTAGACAAATGTTTGTGAATAAATCTGTACTGATAAGTATAAAGGAATTAAGTCCAAAAATGTCGAATTTGAGTTAAGTACATAGTCAGACTCAGAAAAAAATTCTCTATCGATTGGTATAAAGGATTTAAATCTATGCCATTTAGTCTTTGAGAAAATCCATTGGTAAAAAAAAGTTCAAGTCAGAAATTTACCAATCATGTATGGTATAAAATATTTAATTCATTTTTTCCCCGTTATTAAATGAAGGTTGATAATCACTGAATGGTATAAAGGGTATAAGTCAATGAAATGCCCTTTTCCTAATCGATTCTTTTGATTTGTTTTTAGTTAGTTTAACTTTATTTTTCGTCTCCTGAAAAATCAAGAATATGGACTTAAATCTTTTATACTTATCAGTACAGAAATATATATATATATATAATGTCAGTTGTGCATCAAGGTACTCATACCAAAAATAAAATTTTGCTCAGTTAAAACACGCATAAAATCATTAAAACCATTTAAAGCAATAATTACCCATAGATCATAACGATACATGCCGTAATTTTCTGAATATAATCCGCATGACAGATGAATCAGTTTTACACCAGAAATTTTAACTAACAGAAAGAGCTATACTTTTACTATGAAATGCTTTGTACAAATATAAATTTGTCTGTAAATTAAAATTTATGGTGCAAAACTGATTCATCTAACTTCTGGATTATACGCAGGAAATTACGGTAAATTTTTGTGTAGATGTCTATGTGACTTTACTCAGTCTTTAAGTGCATAATAAAAAAGTTATTTACCTAAAAAAATAATAACTTGCAGTCTAGAGGGAAAAAAAAACGCACGGACGAAAATTGCATTTTGAGCTTTAATATTTCTAATACCTTCCAAACAGTTTAAACAAATAAAAATACGTGCTAAGGTTTTGCAATGCTTATAACAATGAATATTCGCTGATTTCTTTCTTTTCAATTTTTTTTTTTTTTTTTTTTTTATTACACATTTACACATTATTAAAGAAAAACGTACGCACGCACACACACACACACGAAGAAAAAAAGAAAGAAAAAAGAAAAGAAGTGAGATGAAAAACTATTACGATCTTGAAAAATTATTTTCTTGCATAATTATTAATGAAATGAAATAAGATTTTTTATCAGTTACAAACTAATAGAAGTGTTTTTTAAGTACTGTGAATTATAAACTGTCAAAATACATTTTTAGAAATTCATATTTAATTGATAAATATATGCTAGTATTCCCTGCTTGGTTTTAATTATACAAGTTTTATGCGATTTAGCCTTCATTTATATACATATTTTTTTTTTTTTTTTTTTTTCTATTGTGCCATACACTTTAAATGAGTTTTTCTAACTGGAAAATTTTCAGATTTAAGCATGAAATTTTAAATCAATTGCCAGCTCCAAGTGGCCGAGAGTTTCTGCTCTTTTGATGGTAGACGGTTGAACCCGGGTTCCACTCCAGGTCTCGTTTGTCGGCTTCAGCCATTTGGACCTATCACGGGTTTCAAATACGGACTTGGACCCTTATAAGACACTTCCCTTATTGGATGGATAGGCTTAACCCTTTGCCGTCCAGTGTTCCACTACTTGGAACACCTAACTTCGTTAGCTTCCCCAACCGTTAAATTCAATTGCAAATGCATAAAAATAGGTTTATTTTTTACTTTGAACTTTCCTTTTCATCCATAGATGGCATCACTACACAAGGCAATCCATGATATTTAGCTGGGACGCGTTATTTCAAATCCTCGTATTTACAAGAAATTTTGTATTTTTATTTTTATTATTTTTTTTTTTTTTTTTTTTTTGTGATACAAAAAAGATTGCTTGAAAAAAGATTTCTATGTTATATCGTTGGCTGTACTCTAAATTATTTATTCTATATTATTTTTTATTTTTAATACAGTATACATACGAGGAATCGTTGAATAAAATAAGGTGTTCCATCTCCTGGAACACTGCGACACTAGCGCTTTTCACATTACGCAACCGAAAACAATGATGAGAGAAGACAGCTGTGTTTACGTGCTCTGTTTTCCTCTGTTTGGAGGGAATGACGTCAAGCTATCAGATGCTGCGAGGGAGGGTTGGTAGTTTATTAAAAAAAAAACGCACAAAACTAGTTTCATGTGCAAAACCTGCAATGTTGGTTTGTGCTTCTACCAAAAGAGTGAGACGTGCTTCCAAAAATTTCATGAAGCTAAAAAATAGACTAATTGTAAATATTTTTGCACATAGGACTTGTATATATGTATACTAACTGTAAATATCAAATTATTTCATAAAAAATCATATAACCAAGATTTTTTTTTTTTTGGGGGGGGGGGAGGGGATGGGGTGTAGAGTAGCAGGCCTCCCCGTGATGCACCATGGGTCATGCTAAATCTACTACACAGGTATAATACAGTGTTTTTTAATTTATATGCAAAATCTTCTACTCATTTACGCGCTTCACTGCGATGCTCTTAGACGCACTTTTCAGAGCTCTAGTGGCGCAGTGTTCCCGCTGATGTAACACCGACAGATTCAAAACGGTAAGTACTATCTTTACAAAATTATACCTGTGTACTCCTTTAGACCTAAGTAGATAGCCTACAACTTTTTTTGTTGAAATTCCAACTTTAAAGGGTAGTGCGCTGTGAAGGGTTAAGCTCTTCGAGTAAATAAATGACTGTAACAAACACACTACACATATACCAAGACGTTTCTTGTAATATCGTGGTTAAAATTAAAAAATAGAGTTGGTAAGTGCATTGATTCTTTAAAAACTGACAAAATTTACTTCAAAACTTAAATTTACTTACCGCAGGCGCTCCGTAACAAAGAATTTTATTGTCTTGAAACAGTGGTTGTGTAAGTATGGGACGTACTTCCAGGGCGGTAGGATAGTGTCCTTCTTTATTAGGTTTAAATGTTTCCGAATAATAGCCTCAGGAAATAATACTTGACCACAACCTTATGATACCGAACCTCATACCATAACGTAAGGAAAATCTTCAATTGGTTCTATTGTATTTTCGCTGTAAATGTCCCCTTTCATCACCCTATGTATTGATTTATTTTCGATCCAAAAAGATTCATTTTGTACTCATCAGTAAATATAAGTTACGACCAACCGTTAACAAATCAGTCTAACCCTTAAAGATTATCTCACACACACAATCATGAGTTCGTTTTCTTAAATTGCTTATCCATTCAAATTTTGTTCTGTTATTCATGCAGTTTTATAAAACTGTATTTAATCTATATTCATAAAACTTGTTCCGTCTGTGTATCTGTGAATCTGTCCTAATTTCTTAATTTTAGGTACAGTGCTACGCCTTTGAACATAGCGCCACAAATTTCAGTACACTTTTTAATCAAGAAAAATCTAACTGATATTGCAATGTTGACTTTAATCGAATAATTCGAAGCTAATTAAAATGGGATTTTTCAAGCCGATTCCGTTGCCATTTGTAATCATCTGTTTCCTTATCGAAGCAACAGAAACTCTTCTTCTAAACTGTCACATTACAGAAGCAGTAATTTACACTAAAATAATTGGATTTTTTTCATGGAAAATTTTGGAAATCTCATTAAATTTATGAACTTAGCACATGCTAAAAAATGGCGTAATTTGGTTGAAAATTAAGGTTTTAAAAAAATGTTTAATTGTAATCAAGGTTGCGTATCGAGACGAGAGAATATCATAACGTATGGGGTTTATAAAAATATATTGTGAAAGAATGACGATAAAGGATTATCGCATTTTTAGTCGCAATTTTTCAAATTATTTACACAAAAAGTAGTGATTATGAGTTTACAGAATTTAAACTGAGGTTCGTGTGCAAATTTGGTTTTTCCAAAACATTCTGACAGATTTTAAAGGAAGTTTTTTCGATGTTTCTATTGTTTAGACTTATTAATTAGTTTCTTTATCGAGAAATAACTAATAAGTCTAATAAAATCCACGCGCCCAGGTAAAGCTCTGGCGCAGACAGTGTGGATCGGTCCCGGCAGAATGGCACAGCTGCCAACATTTCTAATTTTTAAATCAGATTTAAAATTCATCACCATTATTTTTAAAAAAGAATCTAGAACACATATTTTTGACGAATAAATAAAATTAAATAAGCTGAAAACATTTATAAATTCTTTCCAGTATAAAGCCTCCTTTGAAAATAACGGAGACATGAAACCTGTGGAATGGGGGCAAGAAAGTAGCTGCCGAAAGCAATGAGGTCCCGAATCAGGTTCATTTAAAAACTTGTTTCATGATAAATCATTGACTGATTTTCCAATGAAAAATTTTTTTAAGTTAAAAGCTGTCGAAGACAATACGGATTCGGGCCCGATTTTTTGACAGATTTCAATGGACTTTTTTTTTTTTTCCTTCAAATTTAACTTCTCTAGAAATCATAAAAAAAAAAAAAAAAAAAAAAAATTAAATATAGTGACTGATGAAGTCTACAATAGCCGCTAATTTTTGATAGACATGTGATGACAATTCTAGTAATTTTACTATTTAAATAATTATTCAAAAAGCATAGTGCAATTGCAATAATTAATAAAGTTAAAACTACTTTTGGCTCGCTGTGAACATTTTTTTTTTTCATTTACAGTGAATTCCTCTGATGCTTTGCTAAAAGAAATTCATGCGTTTACTGCCACGCTGATTTATGCAACAAAGCCCGCAAACTAGCTCTTTTCCAAGCAAACAAATCTCTAACTGAGGATTTAGGACTAATGGTTTGTATACATAGCCACAAAAGAATTCTGATACATTTTAGTCTACGAGTAGAATGTTCTTCAATTCATATTAGCCCCCTTATACTGCAATAAAAATTTTAAAATTAATAGACATTTTTCAGATACACAAAACTGTATAAAAAATAGTATGAACAGAATTAATATTTCGTGTGCAAGGTTACGCAAACACCTGAGACAAATTACAAGCTAGACTATCAGTGAAAATGTTTGAAAATGAGTTTACAGTTGTGTTATGAAATTTTTTATTTTGCCAAATTTTAGTGCATCGTATTGTATAAATACAATATATAAAAGATGTAAAGGGCTTGTTAAAATTTATCGAATCTATTGCTTTCTATTTGAAGTAATTGAAATGAGCGTTTTTTAAAATTATGTTAAACGTATCACTGTAGAAGTTCTGTTCATGCAGTCTTAAGAACACACATTTCTTTCGATTTTTAAAAAATGAAACCTATCATTACACATTTTAATAAAATCTGGTTATAAAACTTTTCATTCTAATTCTAGAAATGTCAACTATTTTTAAATTAGTCAAGGTATTGTGAGCTTTTAAATACAAATATATATGTGTATATTTGTATTTGCTAAAACGGCCGATTGGTTGCCATTTCCAATGCTGACCATAAATATATAAATGTTTGTAACTTCTTTGATTTTTATCATAGAACCATCAAACCTTTATTTAATTTGATAAGAATTAAATAAGCTTTCATTTATTGGAAATTTTGCATCGCCAAATCATCCAATTATTTATGATAGTGGCTTTTTTTTTTATGTAAAGTGTATAACATTTATAGATGATTTCCTGCAATGTCCCTTCAATCTTCACCAAATATATGCAGACAACACAAAGTTTTTTTTTTTTTTTTTTTTTTTTTTTATGTCTTATAAGAAATTTTGATGGGAGGTCCACATGCATCTGATTTAACTTTAAAATGTTATTAATTATTCAAATGTAATATTGATATATATATTTCAATTTAACTAATTTATGAATAAAATTTAAATTGTAATTTTGCATGATATACAAATTTGAAAACTTGCAAGAATTTGTGAAATAAGGTGAATAGTTATTCAATTCAATCAATTACTAGATGAATGTTCCAGAAAATCACGTCTTATTCATCCAGAACAACTGCCAGAAAATCAGATTTTAGACAACCACAACAAATTTGCTTTTTATTTAGTTTTGAAGATTTTTTTACCAGTCAGTCGAATTTATTTGCATTTTAAACGTATTTTTCAGAAAACTGCTTTTTAGCCAATCAAATTAACTTATTTGAGTGAAAATGTGTTTCCCAACCATCCAGGGTAAAATTATTTTCTTGATATTTTCTGAGTATAAATATCATATGATGGATTTTCTTATAGCACCTGGATGAACCAGTTCACTTGATTTCATTTTAAAAATCACTTGTAGTTTAAATACAGTGATCTGTTTTCAGAAATATAATTCTTATTATTTGTTTGCCCCGGACGGAGAGAGACATCAGCGAAAGCTAATTTTCCTGGATGAAAGGAAAATTCCAATCGAATTTTCATCTCAAACCCCTAACTATAAATTTCTATCAAAACTCTTCAGGCAGTTTCCTAGAAAACCAGGCTTATGCAACATTTTGTTCTTGGCAAAGAAACGGTTACCAGAGACTACTAACATATATGAGGAAGAAAACAAATACCAAAAAACAATCGACTTCAAACTTTCAACAACATCGTTGTATCCATTTCCGAACAAAACCAACTTCTGCCGTATTTTGCAACCGACAAATAAAAGGTTAACAGCGAACGCGAATTTTCCTGAAAAGTAGAATAAGACCAATCAATTTTTCACAACAAAAACTTTCAATCCTAAAAAATCATCAAAATCTTTACATCTTAGAAAACCCTATTTCTGTCATAGGTTGCAGACTATAGATGAAAGCTTAATTTTTATTCAAGACTTTTTACTCATTGTAGTTGAAAATTTCTTAGAGTTTAGACTTTCCAACATACTGCGTCCTCCCACTGAAAACACGGTAATATTATAATTGTTTATCAGGTGGTTCTAGGAAAGACTCGAAAGAAAAGTCATATTACAACTTAAAAAAACAATCAAAAGTTTAAAATTAGGTTTATTCTGATCCCAGATCGTAATTTAAAACACATTTTAAAAAATTGAAAGAAATGGTAGGTAAAGTATCCGGTTTCTTCAGCAGCCCTGCATCTGATCTAAAAACATCAAACAGATATCACTGAGTACTGAAATTAGTTCAGTTAAAAAATGTTTTGCACAACTGAATTTCCTTCCAGCAAGTGCCATAAACCATAATATATACGATTTCTTTTTAATATTTATTAATTTTTATTTTATTCTCTAATAATTTTAATATTTTCTAGTTAAAATGAGGCCGCTACATGCAGAATTTCAAATAATTCGATCCTTGAAAAACTGCTATTCAGGCATCCGAGTTTGACAGAGTATGAGAATGTAAAATGAAAAGCATAAAAATAAATAAACGGAAGTAAAAAACGGAAAACAAGGAAGTCTTAATATTTATTTCAAACCTTTCTAGAAGCTTTATTCATAGCTTAACTATATTATTTTTACGGGTTTCATAGTACAATAGTTTGCGGAAGTAGTATTTGTTTTCATATGTCTAGAATTCTATTATGTTTTGGAAGTAAAGCCATACTTGTGCCGTTAGTTAAAGGTCACGAATTTCAGATTATTATCAGAAATGATGCATTTATGAAATGAAAATTAAAAAAATAAACATACTGAGGGAATTTATTTTTTTCCGATGCACATTAATTCTGATAAATATTTTATATTTTATACCAAAAACTCGTTTAAAATTATTCTAAAAACCAGGAGTGTGATTTCCGCTTTTTTTGCTACCATTATTTAAAAACGGGAATATTTTCCGTATTTTTATCATAATATGCTATGACTAAATAGATTTGTAATTATTGTTAGAAAATAGTGGTAACAAACAAAAACGAAAATCAAAACCCTGAAAATTTAAAAAAAAAAAATTATTGTTCAAGTCAGAATGAAAAGAAATTTTACATACGTAATTGCAACTTTGATGTAATTGAATGATTACAAAATCAAAGCGAAACGGTCATTTATTATAGGAAAAATTGCGAAAGAATAAAGGTTTTAGTACCCTGTTGGGCCACCTCTAGCGTGAATGCATAATAAGATACGGACGGGAATTGAGGTATACAAGTTCTGTATGGTGTCCTGTGGCATCCTGTTCCACATTTGTTGTAAGCACGATTTGAAAATTGTAATGGGAACTTGTGACTGCTAGTCACAGCTCCATAGCTAATGAAACTTTGGACGACAGAAGTTTAAATAATTCTCAAACAATGTCCAAGCAACCCTTAAGCAAAAAAAAAAAAAAAAAAAAAAATATTTCAGCTACTTCAAACTCTACCACGCAGGTAGAGAGGAAATGTGAGAATACTCCAACCACTTCCTCCCCTCACCACAAAAAACAAAGACAGACTGGTCACAAACGTGACCTCACCTGCACTAACTAACTCATCTTTTTTCTCACCACAGCCGAAAAAGAAAAAGTTTTGGAACCCGTTTCTCAAACGCCTTCGCTCACTGGCATCAAAGGAATCCAGTAGAAAGCAGCCAGCAGCCAGAAAAAGCCTAACTGCCTCAGACTCGGTCCGGACCAGCGACTGTCGTCCATTCCGGCGCCCGTAGGCTCCAAAGCGTCCCCCGCCCTCTTCAGCATCCAGTGGTCGCCACATCGATAAAGCCTTTGCAGCACCTAGCTCTACAAAGTCTGCAGAGCACCGGCCTCAGCACCTCTTCAATAGCAGTTTACAAGCCCGTCAGCAGCGATAGTTTTATTCGACAAGCAAAACCACCGCTCAGCCAGCCTGGAGCCCAACGGTCTAGATGACGAGCTCAGAGATCACCATATGCCTCGACTTCACCCTCATAGATGCTAGTCCTCACCTGATGTCCAATCCAGCCAATAAATCAGGTGACGAGTTTCCAGTTTTCTTTCTTTTTTTTTTTTTTTTTCTTTATCGAGTGAATATCTGTCTCAGAGCTGAGCGAAACATGACTGACATATCTGTGAATATTTTTGGACCTTTTGAATTTTATCAAAAAAAAAAAAAAAAAAAAAAAAAAAACGAATTTCAGCAGAAATAACTAAGAAATTAATTTAAATCAAGCATATGTCATGCATTTCTGTCGTTCGATTGTACGAATATTTGATATATCTCTGCAGAGCGGGTGACTATAAACCTTTTTATTATTGTAAATTGAATTGCATGACACTTTGTACTGTCGGCAGCAAAAGTATCCGAGCACTAGTAAAAATTCCTATGTAAAAAAAGTACTCTTACTACTGTTTTGTTAAATAAATCCTTGTCGAATGATGTTCTTAGACTGACTAAGAACATGATTCGACAAGGATTTATTTAAAAAAAATAGTATTAAGAATATTTTTTTTACATAGGAATTTCCTGTAGTGCTCGGATACTTATGCTGCCGAATGTATAAATACCCCCCATTTCCTTGTATAATTGTATATCTGTATTGGTAAAACTTTTGTAATCTAAAAATTTTTTGTATGCATTTTTTGTATGTGAGGGAAAAGAGGTTTTTTTTTTTTTTTTTTTTAAGCTACAAGCATAAAGCCGCGTTTAATTTTATAACATTAAAATGGCTTACACTCGTGTTTTTCCGCATATGCTCTAGCTAAGGAGGGAAAAGTCATGTATCTAAACCATACATTATGTTAATTATGTTAATAGAGGCAAGACTGTCTTAGCTCTTTCCAGAGGCAGGTTATAACTTCTTCTTTGAATAACTCATGCAGCACACTAAGTTCCAGAGACGTCTCAAGTGCATCGCAATGTCTCATTTTCATCACATCTCAGTGCATCTTAAAACAAACATCTCTGAGATATCACGGTTTATTGTCTCTGAGATGTAGAGCCCAAACTGCTAATCTCGCGCACGCGCAGATATTGTATGCGATGTACTGAAGATGTAGTATGCGATGTCACAAAGCTGAGACATTTCCACATCTCTAGAACGTATCTGAGCTGTTCCAGAGATGTAACAGAGCATCTATGTAACATCGCAATGCCACAGTACGATGTTCTTGCGAAGTTACAGAGATGTACAGTCGGCAGCAAAAGTATCCGAGCACTAGCAATAATCCCTGGCTAAACAAAGTACATTTAATACTGCTTTGTTAAATAAATCCTTGTCGAGTTATGTTCTTAGTCAGCCTAAGAACATGATTCGACAAGGATTTATTTAACAAAACAGTATTACAGTCGGCTGCAAAATTATTCGAGCACTAGCCAATAATTCCTATATTTAAAAAGTACACTTAAGACTGTTTTGCTAAGTAAATCCTTGTCGAATCATGTTCTTAGACTGATTAAGAACATGACTCGACAAGGATTTATTTAACAAAGCTGTATTAAGTGTACTTTTTTTTGGCAAGGATTAAAACTAAATTAAACTTAATTTTATTCTCTTCCCTACCAATTTCTTCTTTATCTTTAAAATGTATTAAAACTTTAAAAATTCTATTTGAGGAAAATTTAATACCATTCACTTCAACATTGATTGAGTTAATTACCCAGCTTAAAGTTAAATTCACTTAAAGGATCATTTAAAACGGTTAAGTTTTAATTCGGGCCAGTTTTGAATCCTCATGAAAACTTTTGTTTCGTTGTAGGGAGTTGTAAGGTATGAGTGGCGTCAATTTGAGGAAGTAAAAGTCGAAGAGAGAATTCAGTATTGAAAGTAGTTTAAAGTGATAGCGTCGAGTTGGGATAGAATGTTTGGTTGAGAGAGTAAAGGTCGCCAGTCGAATTTAGCATTGAAAGTAGTCTAACGGGAAAATGTCGAGTAAAGGTAAAATGTTCGGTTGAGAATGGGAAAGTTTCTAGCTGGATCCAGGATATTTTGGCGATGTTGTGGGTGAGATAGTTGGTTGAAGGTGTCGAGTAGTGGTGAAGGTGGATTAGCATGCAGTGTTTCTACTTATTGGACACTCCACTCTAGTGTTGGATAATTTGAAAACAGGATCAACGTACAGTCGGTAACAAAAGTATCCGAACACTAGCAAAATTCCTGTATAAAAAGACTGAATTTTGCTCCCTACTGTAGTATAAAGTGTATCGATCTTCATGTCATGTAGTAATTTTTCTCTTGGTAATAAAGTTTCCGTGGGGAAAAAATGACAAAACTCACTTTCGGAACGTCCCTCGTAAAAATTAATTATTTTCCAACTCCCTCAACCAAAAGATTCAAAAAATTATAGGAGCTGACACTTTTTTATAAATCCTTAGTTCATGGCTTTCTAGATTAATGCAACTCTTAATTTATTTAACTAAAGCCAAGATTAAATTTCAATGGACGGATGCACATCAATAAATTTTCGGCAATGTAGAACACATAATTTTAATCTCTCAAATGGTTAGGTTATTTGACTGTAACAAAATGTCTTTGTATCCAACGATCCACTTAGCCTTGAGACTCCTTGAATCTTAACAACCATTTTGGAGAAGTGTAGTTCGTTAATGAAGTAAATGTTGTATACACTTTACTATGGCTAATAGCACTTTCTTTGTTAAACAATATTTTCTTTCAAAATTTATCAAACTCTTGATGAAATTAACTGGTACCCGTGCTTCATTTTAAAACTTTTGAAAAAGAATTGATCCAGTCTTTTCTTTAGTAGCGTTTGTATCGAAAATAAACTGCTTGCCAGTCTCAAGATATGCCAAAACCGGTGCTGATTTCAAAGCCTGTTTTGTACTGTTGAACAATCTTTCACACTAATCAGTCCAGTTTAAAATGCGTTTGACTTCTATTAATTGCAGAAAATGTATTGCTGTTGTCGATAAATTTCGACGAAGCGAAGGTAATATGTAAAGAGCATAAAAAAAAAACGTTAAAGTTTATTCCCGATATTTGCAGGGATGGAACACGGGCGCAGAACTCATACCACTATCAACGTAACAAACTTTTATACTTCTTAAATCAACGATATTATAGGTGGAGAAATTTCTTAAACAAATACCGGTATGAGTTCTGCTCCCGTGTTCCATCCCTGTGTTCGGGGAAGCCAGTCAATTCCTTTTTTAAATTTTTCTGCATCAGTTCTAACTTCCTCTGATGGTATAATATCCCTAAGGTAAGAAACTTTTTTATGAAAGATTGGCATTTCTAAGAATTTAATTTCAGATTCTCATTTTATCGCTTTTGGAACACAATATTGCTTAGGGGTTTTTCAACTGTCCGACTAATTATGATATCCAAATAAATTAAACAGGCTTAGGAAAAGAGTTCGTGCAATACAGTTTCCATTATAATTTCCAAAGCACGTACAAAGTAAGCAGTGAAACGTCTATGGGGAATGCGTCCACCCTATCGTCCGTCATTTGCGACAGCAAGCGGATATTAATAATATTTATTTCATACCAGAAATATTTCAGAAAAAATTATTACACTGTTAGTTTTTCCGAGACATCAATTGCATACAATTTTTGAATTTAAGATTTTAAGGTTTCTTCAACCTGGCTTACAATGTGAATGACTGTATACTTTCTTTTTTCAAATGTTTCCGTTGTTTGCTTTTCTGCTGCTCGACTGCTGCACACAACTGGCGGTGCTGTTTGTGGTCCTTTTTTTGCGTTGTGCCGCTGAATTTGTACTCGTTTTGATACTCTCAAACGTTTATAGTGGCGTTGCATAGTCCAAAGGGCATCATTTTTATTTGCCAGTGCCCTTGTCCGGGGTTACAGGCTATTTTCTCTATCTTCGAATTTCATTTAAATTTTCCAGTATCTACTCTTTACGTCCAATGTAGAGAACCACCGGCTACCAATCTGCGCATCTAAAATATTGTCAATACAGCGCAAAGGATAACTAATTTCCTTCCTTATTTTGTTAATTTTTCTGTATTTGACTCAGATTTATCTTGTTCGTTTGTTTTCTTAAGTAAAACTATGGACGAAATCCATGGTCTTGATGACTCTTCGATGACTCTGCTTACTTTCATTTCCTTTATTATTTTCTGAAATTCATATTCTTAGATATTGGTAATCCAGAGTGCGTAGCACCCGCTTTTTTGTAAGGATTCTTCCCCAACTTTTTAAACAACAAAATTCTTTCTTACAAGGAAACATTCAAAAGGTGTCGTCTTCAAAAACTATTGAAAAAAATATATGTGATTCTACTCTTCATAAAACACCAGAAAGTGAAAAAATTATCGGCTGAAATGAATTACAGAGACCACAAAAAATTATCAAAAATAAGTATATTTGGCTATTTCACACTGTTAGACGATTGATTTTGAGTACTTGGCGGAGAAGCAAAACACAGTTCTGTTCGCACACGGCAACCTCGGTGCTAGCAAACTTATCGCCTAACAGCGCTAAATCGCCAAAAATGGTTAATTTTGATAATTTTTTGTGGTCGCTGTAATTCATTTCAGCCGATAATTTTTTCACTGTCTGGTGTTTTATGGAGAGTAGAATCACATATATTTCTTTCAATAGTTTCTGAAGACGACACCTTTTGAACGTTTCCTTGATAGAGAAATACAAATTTAAGAAGAATTTTCTTAATAAAAAAAGTGAGAAAAAGTCCTTATAAAAAGGCGGGTCCTACGCACCTTGTTAGTCGTCTTGAGTATTAATTGATAGCCTAATGGTCTGCTACATAATGTTTATACCGTATAAAATTGCAGTGTCCGACATCGATGTCATCATACTTGAGAAAATGTTCTTAAATTTATTCGATAAATCCCATATTGCAATCTGTTGATCTTTAAAAAATGTAACTTATTTAATTTATCTAAATGCATTTACTTGTCATTTTCGGCTTTCAATTTCTCACATTAAGAAGAATTGACTGTTCACAACTGAACTCCTTCGAGAAAGGCTGTTCTCTTTTTATAATCTCAGCCGCAATTTGACGATAACTCTATTTAATTTTTCACTAAGAATCCAATAAAAAGTTTCAGAAGTCGGATCTTATTTGAAAGATGGAAGGAGGTCACTCACCGCTATGTAGCTGTTTTGAGCGATTTTGGCCTCCCCTGTTGTTTATTACATAAATTAACACACACACACACACACAAAAAAAAAAAAAAAGAACTACAAGGTCTGCCAGGTTAAAAGATTCTACGCGACGTACTATTATGACGAATAGGCAACGGAGAGATTCACTCTTTTAACAGAGGGAGCAGAAGCAGTTCGGAAAGGTTTCCAGTGGTTCTGGTTACTTTTAAAAGTAATTCTTTTAGTAGTTCTGGAGTTACTTTGGAAAACGGTTGCACAAAGTACGCAGATCATAGAACCCACACAACAATAGGCGCAACATGATTTGCTGGTGGTGGTTATTAAAAAATCAATAGGTTTCTTTCTTTGTGAAATAAATGCAGTGAATGCGCCGAAACGTAGCCCTCATGCAAGAATGGGCGCCACAAAATTTGTATATAGATTGATGATGCTAAAGAGATTAGGATGAGCACTGGACTTATGAACTCACAAATATAAGTTTTTACTGAAGGTAACTTTCACTTTTGTGCCAGAAGGAAGCTTAGTCGGTGGTAATTCCCATATTGGAAATGTTAAGAGGTTAGGTTAGATATTTCCATGAGAAAAAGAAAATATTTGCTAGTTTCTGACGTAGAGGAGGGCGGTTAGTAATATTAAAAAGACAGTTGGAGGGTTTGTTTAAAGGATTTAGAATGCGCCAGTTAGAGGTTAAAGGACAGAAAAAATAGTAGTGATTAGGGGAGTCCTCTACCCCACATTCATGAAGTTAGAAATTCAGAGCTTTGGCAACCATAAACTACTATATCTCGATAAATTTAGTCACGAAGTTTGTTACCAAGGCCGACTTAATGGAAGTAAATAGATTCTCTATTGTTTCCATTTTAATTCTAAATTATTTTTACTGCTACAGTACTTTTAAAGCAAGGAAGAGGTTTAGCCCTCCGCAAGAGTATTGTTAAATTGAAACCAAACTTTTCTCCAAGTGATATCGCAACAATACTCAAAAAAGACTTTAACACAGAAATCCATCAAAAACTATCTGCAGAGTTCTTCATTGTACTGGTTACAAGTCTACAGCAGTCAGAAAAATATATGTTATGAAAACTATTAGAAGAAAAAAGGCTTTGTTTTACAAAGAATTCAAGTGAAGATAGATAATGTGGGTCGAATATATTGTTTTCCGATGAATGTAAATTCTCTTTACTTCGTTGCAATGGCAGTAATTTAATTTGGAGACGTAATAGTATCAGGCTGCATGTCGGATGAGTTCATTGACGGCACAATTAACAAGAATGTCTATCTGAATATATTTAAATGTAATCACCAACAAATCGTCCATAACTTTCATCTATGCATCAATTCCTATTCCAACAGGATAATGATACTAAACATACGGTACGTTTTGGCTACCTGTTGCTGATCTGCCATACATCCCACACTCTCAGTCCCTGCTCAATACTCAGATTTAAAGCACATCAAACATTTTTCCTTCATTTTCACGTTCAAAATTAATATCTATTTTTGTAAGTTTGTTATTTTGAATATTCGTTTAATATTTAATAGTTGTCTTTATCATGTACTGAATATTATATAAACATACACTCATGTTTGTGAAAATTGCGAAGTTCACATATCAGTACTGAATCTAGTAAAAAGTTTTTTTGGGGTTTTATGGTCAGTAACTTTAATCAATTCAGAGTGATATAAGACTCAGACAGAAGACGGTAAGAGTTTTTTTAATTTTAATTATTATTTTTTTTTAAAGACCAGTTTGGTTAAAAAAAAAAAAACTCCTTATTTTGAAGAAAAAAATAGTGTTTATTCTCCAAAAATTTAAGTACAAAGAATTAAGTAATACACTGCTTATGGCTTGCAAAATTCATATGTGAATATTAATTCATTATCGTCTTCTTCAATACCTGCACATGAGTTGTGTGCCCACATTTTGTATTTAAAACATGACACCCAACACTCATTTGATGTTGAATACAGATCATCACAATACAAATATGACGCGTCTTCATCTTCCTCAGAGCTTTCATCTGAGATGTCCTCTAACGCCTCATCCTGTTTGTTTGGTCTCTGCTTCCTGGGTTTAGGCCCTTTTCCTGAACGTTTCTTCTTATCTTGAGCGACTTTCTTTCTCTTGGCGGCATTCTCTTTCGCTTCTTTAGCCAGAAACTTTCTCTTTCCGGCATTCTTTTTCTCCATCCCGTTCTGCTCCGCTCGTTAAAATTTAAAAAAAGTCACGTGACCACCAATAACCATTTACATTTCAATCATTGCATCATGGTTTAATATATTTAAAAACATGACTAATTTAATGGTATTAAAGTTAATTGGGAACAAAATACGGAAAGACTTACCTTGCTTCGAAAATTTCCAAATATTACAGTAAGACACACAATTTATAGTTAAAAGTTGCCAAAGTGATTTAATTAATTCTAGAAATCAATTAAACGCTACTCATCAATGTCCTGCATGCAACTGAGGCTCGTGAAGCTTTGCCGTGCTACTTTAGCGTCACTGGCTGGAAATAAATGCTGTATCCCGTTCTACCCCGGTTTCCCATTCCGCCCCGGTGTCCCCTATGTTTGTCAATTTGTGTCCAGTTTGTATTACTACCTCTTGGTGCGTCTTTTTTTTTTTTTTTTTTTTTTTGGTTATAGAGTATAATTATAATAAGCATTTGACCGTTTTTTGCGACCATATTGGATTTTTGATAGGTGCTATCAATTCCATTCTAGCAAAATCATATTCCTTAATCAGAAAAATGTAATATTTGACACCAAAAACATCTTTTTATCATTAAAACAACCAAAAATACAGCCATTAACACAATCCAATAGTGCCTATTGACGGCCATTTTGTTTTGTTACCGGAAACACCTAAAAGGAGTATCTGACCAAAGAGCTTCTGATTGTATTTACATTCTACATGTTTCAAACACTAACTCTACCAAATTTGATGTTTTTATCAATAACTGAACAATCGTTTCTCATACCCTCCCTACTATGACGCATGGCTTGCCCACGTACTTTAAGATCTTCTTGTCTTCTCCCCTGTAGAGAAAAAAATGGATAAAAATCCAGCAAAAAATGCCATAAATACGTTTTTCAACCCTCAGTCAGGTCCCGACTATGGCTTTTGGAGGCCCTGGGCCCAACTTTTATTATTTATTATACTCTCATACCCGCCCTACTATGACGCATGGTTTGCCCACGTACTTTAAGATCTTCTTCTCTTCTCCCCTGTAGAGAAAAAACGAATAATAATCTGGTGTATCACTCACACGACTATCTCTTACCCTGAAATTTAATACAATAAATACAGGTTGCAGATTAATAGGTAAGATAACGAGTACTGTTATGTAAACCTATGTTAAAAAATTCATATTAGGCTTCTGAAGAGTTTTATATGATAATTAGTTCTGTGTGAGGGGGGCTACTGCCCCCCTCAACCCCCCGTTTCATTAATGCACCTACATTTATATAGAATTTAATTCGGTCATTAAAAATTAAGCCTGTTTTTAAAAAATAATTTATTAAAATTATTATTTAAAAAAATTATCTTTCCTGATAGTGCAGACGATTTCAATATTAGAGAAGTAGTATAACACCAAATATCCAAAAAAAGTCCATTTTATTCTCAAAAAAAAAAAAAAAAAAAGTACGATTTTTTTTTTTCGTTAAAAGTAAAAAAAAAATCGATAACTTTGTTTCAAATTATCGCAGATCGATGGTTCAACCATTCGTTTTAAAGGTATTGGCGAGCTCTTTTGAAAGATACCAATCATGAAAATTTACTCCCCCCGAGGGGGGACTTCCCCCCCAGGAGGGGGAGGCGAGGCTCCTACATACACAAAAAAATTTTCCCAGTTAACTATCTCTATTACAATATATATATATTCGTTTCATTTGGTTTAGTGCAGTCTATAGACGTTTGGGTTAGACGTTGGAGTCGTTAAAGAGACAAGACGTGAGTTTTTGCGCTCCTGATGGCCGGCTAAAAGAATAGGAAAAGGGGTGAGTCGGAGTTATGTACCATACCATTTTCTTTTCCTAAAGTTATTATCTGTCTTTTGATACCATTCATAAATTTCCAGCCCAAGTGGTTCATTGATAAAATGTATAAATAATAATTAATAACTTATGCTTCCCTCAGCAATGGCTTTCAACATGGCTGATTGCTTTTCTCTATTTTAAAAACTTTATTTTAGAATGCTTTTTACATTTAAAATCTCTCTAAAACCTAAAAACGGAATATTTTCCAGTCCACAATCACGACCTGAAGACCATTGCTGACCCTCAATTACGTATTTTGCCAATTTTTATTTATAATACCCAATAAATGATAGCTTATTCTTAAATTTGTTTTCCCCACGTGCCTTGCGCATTTCTGTTAAGTTACAAGTTTTCATGTAGAGGTACTTGCCTATCCCCGCCCCGGATGCAAGTTTGCTTCCCTTGCTCGGGGATGCGGTTCGACGTTGCTGATTGGTTGTCATCTTTTATGGTGTAATGATTCTCCACTGACTATAATACTTAGCTTAAATCAGTAATAATTTACCATATTGCTCTCGTTTTATGCGAATAAATGAATATGAATAATTGAAAGAGATTTCTAGTTGTATTTTGAAAACAAAATTTTCTTCTCAGTATTTTAAATTGTTTATTTTACCATTTTAAATTTATGATAGATAAAATTACTTTAATAAAATAATTCTGAATAAGAAAAATAGTGGCGCCATCTATATTTTTCATTGATTTTTAATTATTATGTAACCTTCTTCATTTTATTTTATGTTTTAATTCCCTTCATTTTTCTAATTAATTTAAGTTATAGAAGTTCGTATAACTTTCCCGCGAATTCCTTAAACATATTTTTAAACAATTTCTTAACAGTAATTTTATCAAAAAAAAAAAAAAAAAACAGTAAGAAAAGAAAAGGGGAACCTACTTATTTATTTATTTTTTATCTTAAGAAAAAAAAAAAAATAATAATAATAATTTTTTATTTATTTATATTTCATTTTTTTTTTTTTTCTTTATTATTCATTTAAATACTTACAATTTTTATTTATTTATGCATCTAATTTTTAACCCCCCCCCCCCAAATTTTTTTTTTTTTTTTTACTTTTGTTCTTTTGTGATCATCAAAATAACAATTTTTAAGATGAATTCTGATTTCAAAACTAAAGAAGTACATGTAATACTAAATACCTTGTTGGTATTCTAAATACTGTATTAATTAAAAGAAGAAAAGGAAAGAAAAAGGGGAAAAAAAAAAAAAAAAAGAAGCTTTTTTTTTTTTTTTTTTTTTTTCCGATCTTTAAAAATAATAATAATAATAATAATAATAATAATAATAATAATAATAATAATAATTTAAAATAAAATAATCATTTTTATCGTTCTATTTATTTACTCATTTACTTTTGACCTTAAAAAAAAAAATAAATAAATAAATAAATATATAAATATATAAATAAATATTTAAATAAATAAATAAAAAATAATAATAATAATAAATAAAAAACTTAGTGTACAGCTGTATATAAATTTCATTTGTATCCTTATAAATATATTAATTTAAAAATAATTAATAAAATCTATTAATACAATTAGCTAAAATAAATTAAAATATATAAATAATAATAGTTTGTGCGCATTAACTAAAATCCGACCCTACAGATGGCGCCACTTTTAGATACATTTTCAAAATTTTCAAAATATTTAAAACATATTTGTACTTTGCAGAGAATTAAACGTAATAAAATGCAATCTTAACTTCATAACTTTAGCAAATTAATGCAGTTTTGCTTCTTAATTACTAATTCCTATGCTTTTATTGAGAATAAATTTCTTCTATGATTAAAAAAAAAAAAAAAAAAAAAATTAAAATTAAAAACAGAATACCTTTCGAAGTTTACTGTCCTAGTAGCTGTTGGTGTTTGCCACCACTCCCCCCTCCCCCCCCCCCTTTTTTTTTTTTTTTTTTTTTCGTTGTTTTGTTACTTGTAGTGTTGTGTCGGGTTTGTTCCTTAACCACTTGGGTCTCCCCCCTCTGATTTTTTTTTTTTTTCTTTTCCTCTAAAGCCCTAGTCGGATGGTAACAAATCTAAACTTTCTCAAATCTAAAAACATTTTCTCTTATTTATTCTCGGGAGTCTAGGCTCCTGGTTTTTGCTTGCCCCTTCTTTTTTTTTTTTTTTTTTTTTTAAATCTCTCCCACAAATATGGTATGGTACGAGGGCTTCGGCGAGCCTCCTCCGTTAATTCACTTCAATTGTTCAAATCAGAATCTTTTCCACCCACTTCATTCCTTGGATAACAGAATCTAAAACTCAAAAAGCCTTTTTCAAGGCTATCTTCAAACCTGCCATTCTGCTCCGTAAGATTGAAAGATGACGGATTCAGAAGAAGAACTCGATGCAGTGCTTGATAACAATGAGGATCAGGATGATGCCTCCGACTCCTCGACCTCATCTGACAACTCTACACACTCCTTCAAATCAGGGTGTTCGACAAGGTCACAAACCCGTAAGAATCGCAAGAAAAAATCGAAGATCTCACAGATGACTCCTCAACAATTCCTGAAAACCAACAGCACCCCATCAAAGGACTCATTTAACCCGCGCAAAGACTTTAAAGAATACAAATCCATAGTCGCTGTCACAAAGGCAGCAATGGAAATTATAGCCACAGTCCGAGCCAAGGGTAGTAGAGCACCTCTGGCCTTACTCAACAGAGCCTTCTTGCGAATAAGATCGATCCACAAGATGGCCAGACTCAAAACCTACACGAACATGGAACCACCATCTACAGAAGAAGCACCAACCACCAGCATTCAATCGCAAGCAGAAAACAGCACATCAACTAATCCCCAAGATCCAGATTCCGAACCTCAACACACGCTAAACTTACAGGACATCCTAAAGAACCACCAACAACAAGTCCATGAGAAACTCGACCACATCTCAGCCCAGCAAGACAAGATACTTAGAAAAATCACAAAACACATTCACCCACAAGCCAACGACTCTCCCTCAACCTCTTCCACACAGCAACAACCAGTTAATGAAAACGTCCTCCCAGCACAGCCTGCACTCAACGAACAGCCCATCGCAGCCTCAGACCCCGCCTTCCCATCTCTGGAAGAAGCTCACCATTCAGTACACCATCACACCACTCCAACCAGCCGCCCTCCCCAATTAACGTCGTTCAGCAACAATTCCAAAGCCCTCAACGTTTACAACAAAACACAAAGCACCATATACATCACATCCAAGGACTCTACACTAAGCGGATTTGAAATCTTAAAGCTCATGCGAAACACAAGAGTTGCAACGGCAGCTAAAATAATAAAATACAACACCTACAGACGCTCCTTGGATATCATCTGCAATACCAAGGAAGAAGCGCAAACCCTGATCCAGGATTATTCAAGCAACCAAGCCCTCACAGAAAATCTCACCTTCAAGACGAAGCCAAGCCCACAACTAAGGTTCATCGTCCTGGGAGTCCCAGAGGAGCAGTCCGAAGATGCAATCAAATCAGAGCTACAAGATCTGGGCTACATTACATAATCCACTAATTCCGCACTAAAGCTCATCAGACAGTCTCCTTCAAAAGTGCAGGGACTTAACAACTGCATCTTCCAAGCACCACTCCCCATCGCTGAAGCCATAATAAAACTCAAATTTCTACCACTAGGCCTAATGCGGTGCATGATAAAGCCACATACACAGGTTTCCCGCTGTTCAACTTGCCAAAGTTTTGAGCACACCCCATCACACTGTAATCAGGAACTTTACTGCTCACACTGTGCTCAAAAGCATCGTAACAACAACTGCCAGGAACAGCCCAGCTGTATAAACTGTGCCAGAGTAAATCTAAAGAACGCAAACAAGGGCATTCGCCCCCTCAACTCGAACCATCCTGCATACTCTCCTTCCTGCCCGGTTCACGAGGAGGAATATAGGAGGTGCAGAGAAGCACTGGATAAAAAGTTCAATGTTACAGACTCCAAAAACACCCAACCACCACCCCGCATGCAACAGTCAGCAAATGCAAGCGCAACTAGACAATCTAACTTCTACTCAAACTCCAGACCGCAACGTAGCAGGCAGTCAACAAGTCTCCAAGCTCCTCCAAGTCCCTTCCCCTGGCTCTTCAACCCCTTCTCACTCTTCATGCCACACCAGAATGCCTCCCAACAAGGACAATCCTCTAACTTCTTCAGAGAAGGAAGCTCCAACCTAGCACCAAACTGTTACTATGAAGGCAACCAGCGGTACCTTATGCCATCGGGTCCTTTCGGTCAAACTCAAGAAGCTCAAGGAGTACAAGGGTAAATCATTTCATTTCCCTCTTTGCCCCCCTTTTTTTTTTTTTTTTTTTTTTTTTTTTTCGCTCTTTTCTCTCTTTTAAATGGCAAAATCAAGAAAGAAAAAACCCAAAGTTCTCTCCTCTCCTTCCCAAGAGTCTACATCCTCTCCTAATTCGTCATCCACAGACAATTTCAACAGTTTAAAATTCATGCAGATCAACCTCAACGGGTGCACGGCGGCTAACTTGACGGCCCGGGATTTCATGGAGAAAAACTCCATAGATATCGGGTTGTTGCGGGATGCCTACTGCACCGTTGGGAGTGGTCTGTATGGCTTCCCCTCTTCCTGGGTTAGTTTCAGCTCAAAAAAGAATACAGCACACATCATAATCACAAATAGCAACCTAAACTTCACACACCTTTTAACTGGGGAACATTGTGTTTTCATTACACTAACCACGAGGGAGGGTGAACTGACCCTTGGAAGTGCCTACGCCGCCCCGTCTGCGGACTTTGAGGCTTGTCTTTTGGAGTGGCAGCACTTAATCTCTCAACGTAAACTTTTTGTCTGCGGCTGCGACCTCAATGCTAACTCCCCCCTATGGTGCTCACCCACTGAGGACATCAGAGGTCGCAGCCTCATTGAATTCATCGCGTCCAACAACATCTGCATGGCTAACATAGAGAATTCAGCACCAACCTTCCAAAAGCGCGATGCCCAGGGCTGGCCGGACTTCACATTGTGTAACCCCAAGACCTATGCCAGGGTGAATGACTGGACAGTCCTGGACATCTTTAATAACTCCGATCACAACTATATCACCTTCTCCCTTAACTCTAAACCCTCCATAACCCAATCAAAACGTTTCGCAACCAAACGCGGAAACTTTAATAAATTCAATAAATTAATGTTAAACCTCGCTCACCCCCTATTGGAAAACTTAAGCTCAATAAAGGACACTAACCAACTAGAAAACTTCACATTAAATTTCATAGCCGCTATTCAATCTGCTGCCACTTCGGCTTTCAGGCTGAAAAAGTCGGGACGTCGCTTCACCTATACCTTCTGGACTCCCCAGCTCCGCACCATGCGTAACAAATTGACAGCAATGAAAAGACAGTTAAAATACCTAGACCCCACACTTATACCACAACATAAACTAAAAATCAAACAGCATTCGGCCAACTTCAAAAAACAAATCAATTCCACTAAACACAACGCATGGAAAAAATTTTGCTCCACTCAAACACAAATATTCGGCACCGCTCAAAAATTCTATAGTAGTAAGTTTTTCACCCCCACAGAGTTGAAACTAGAAAGACCTCCAGCTCTTTCCTCCAAGCGCAACAACCTGGAATTCCTAACTAGCACTCTATTCCCCAAAACACAATACCCACTATTTCAAGAACCTTCCTTCTCGGCTCCCTCGGATGTTCCCTTCACGGAGTCCGAGATTAAATCCACTCTTTACAGCTTCAACATTAATAAAGCACCAGGTCCAGATAACATTGATTTTAAAATCTTACGAAACATTCATAGCACTATCCCACAAATATTCCTACTATGGACCAATCAATGCCTCAGACTAAATTATTTCCCAGAAATTCTCCGGAGAGGTGAGGTGGTGTATTTCTTGAAGCAAGGGAAACTCCCCTCTGAGCCCACATCTTATAGACCGATCTGCCTCCTTCCTACCCTAGGAAAACTGCTCGAGAAATTAATCGTAACCCGGCTTAACTATCACCTAGAAACAAATCAACTTCTCCATCCAAACCAATTTGGGTTCAGAGAGGGCAGATCATGCGAACATGCCTTACAAGCCATTAAAGATTCCTGCGCCGTAAGCTGTAATGCCTCTAGATACACCACCATCATCTCTTTGGACATTAAGGGTGCTTTTGATAATGTAGAGTGACCCCATATTCACAAAGCACTACAGGAACTCAACTGCCCGGGGAACCTGGCTGGAGTCATTCGCTCCTACCTTTCAAAAAGGAAAATCATCATTAACTGGGGCGAGGGAAACACAGAATTTCCCCAAACTAAAGGCTGCCCCCAGGGCTCGTGCCTCGGCCCGATTCTCTGGAATCTCATAGCTGACGGCGTGCTAAAGCGCATGAACTCTGAGGGCTTTACGACATTCGCTTATGCGGACGACTTCACCCTGATTCTCACGGGCCGTATCAGGAAGGATCTGGAGGACCAGGCCCAGGAAGCACTCTCCTTATTTAGCAGGCTCCTTAAAGAGTTTGACCTCAAACTCTCACCATCTAAAACCAAGGCCCTAACTTTGGCTTTCCCCAGATCCCTAAAAAAAGAGAAATCCCAAGATGCGGATTGATGGTATCAGTGTCCAGCATGTTGATCACATGAAGCTTCTGGGAATAACCTTCGACCGACACCTCAACTGGCTGCCCCATGTAAAGGACCTTAAACTCAAAACACTAAGTCATTACCACAACTCAACTAAGATGGTAGGAAAGAGGTGGGGTATCTCCACCTCTCTCCTTAAAATATGGTATCAAACAATAATTGAAAAAATAATAACTTATGGGGCAGGCATCTGGGGAGGTCACTTAAGATCTGACGCCAGAGCTTCGCTTGACTCCGCTCAACGCCCTTTCCTCCTGCAAATTGCAAGAGGGTATAAAACCATCTCCACTGATGCCCTCACCGTTATCACTGGGATTCCCCATGCCCACTTGCAGGTCGCCCAAACCTATACTAAAACTAAAATCCTACAACTAAACGACCAAGAGCTCACTAACATAGTCTTTCCCCAAACTCCCATCCAGCCCCTGACCTGCAGTTGGGCAATTCACCCAGGTTTGGATGTAGCTCCTCTAATAACAAACTGTTCAAAAAATAGCTTCTCACCTTCTGTCCCGGTGGCGATCTACACGGATGGCTCTAAGACCGAGGCTGGAGTTGCCTCAGCTTTCTGTGTTCTTGAAGGCGACAGCGAAGCCTATCGGTGGGCGGGTAGGCTCGAGGACTACAACTCAGTATTCCAAGCAGAACTCTACGCAATTAAAAAAGCCCTTGACTGGGCGGTCGTAAATCATAATCAACAACAACAACTAAGTGTTTATAGTGATAGTCTTTCGAGCCTGCTCGCCATTGCTCGCCATCGGAACAGACACCCACAAGTCCTGGAAATAAAAGAAATTCTAATGAACCCTAACCTTAACTGTACCCTGGCACACGTTTCAGCCCACAGGGGAGTAGTCGGTAATGAACTTGCTGATTCCCTGGCCAAAGAAGCCACAGAATTCTCAGTAAAAGAACCATCTCCTCCTGCCCCTCCCTCCTACGTAAAATCAAAACTGAAACAAATCTTCATTTTAAAATGGCAAGACCTGTGGCGAAATTCCGAGAAGGGTAGATATACCTTCTCCCTAATCCCACAGGTTTCAACAAATTCATGGACTCTAACTCCTCCCATAACGGCTTTCTTAACAGGCCATGGCCCCTTTCAATCTTACCTCTTCAAGTTTCATCGCCGACGCTCTCCCCTGTGTCCCTGCGGTGAGGAGGGAACTCCCGAACATTATTATTTCTCTTGCCCCCTAACTCAACAGTTCCATTTCAGAAATCCCACTCCAAGACCAAATAATTGGCTTGAAAATATCTTAACCAGAAAACTGTTAATTAAAAAACTAAACAATATTTACTCTCTCTTAATGGACATAACCAATTTGACTGATTAATAACTATTCCACTGGCAGCTAATCTTCTTCCCAAATGAAGCTACTTATCCTCCCACCCTTTTTCAAAATACCCTTCACCAAAACAAAAATCTGTTTGCAAGGAAGCCTCTTACTAAAACCTCTCTTAAAAACTAAATAAACTCTATAGTTTAAATTATCAACAATCCTAACTCTCTCATTCTCTCCTCTGTTACTCAAATTACCCTGCAAAATCAGTTTTCTGCACAGTTGTTCTGCAATACTGTCACCCATGTTGTCATCCAATTGTATCATCTAGACTATTCTAGTCAAACTTGAACTCTCTAGTACACATCAAGAGTTGTGAAAACTCATCTAGTGCCGTCTGTCGCGAGAGGCCTAAAGGGCCTGGCACAATCCATCTAAAATTATCATCGCCCAATGTCGCGAGGTGGCTTTCAGCCAAGCGATGACCATGTACTCTTTCTATGTTGTTTTCCATCGCCCCTTGTCGCGGTAAGGCTTCATGCCTGGCGATGCCTATGTAAAACCCTCTTGCTTTTTAAATAAACGTCAGGCAGGTCTGTAGGGGTTCTTCTCGGGACAGCCCACGTGAACCTCGGTTCTGGAAGCGCTCAACACCGCTCTTCGAGCGGTGAGCGTGGGCTGCTCCCCTGTTCAGTCTATAGACGTTAAACTCTATTTTCCTGCAATTTCCCCCATAGACGTAATGTATTAGAATTCTCTTGATTGTCCCTGTACACAAACCATTAGCTTGATCTTAACGAAAAGCTTACTGTAGCATCCCTATATGATACACATTTAGAATACCAAGTTTGAACTTTCTGCCATAATTTGTTTTTGAGATATGCTGATAACAGACAGACACACAGACAGACACACAGACATACAGACACACACACAGACGCACAGACATACACACAGACCATTTGCTAAAAACATGATTTTCGTATTCAGGGGACCTCAAAACGTTTAAATATAACAAAATCTCGCGTTCGAAAATTTGACCCAAAAACAATACTTTCTCTACCTTATGGGTAAGAGAAAGTAAAAATGCAGCAAAAAATGCCATAAATACGTTTTTCAACTCTCAGTCAGGTCCCGACTATGGCTTTTGGATGCCGTGGGCCCAACTTTTATATGTTACCCCCCAAAACATATACAGTTAAGTGATTTTTGGGTGTATTATATCTTATACGACTTTTATTTGTAATATAAATTTTACCATTTATTGTAACACAACGAATAATCAGATTTATCTATAATAGTTAAAGTATGCAGTCATAGTATTATTATGCTTTCATATCCACAATAACATCGAAACCAGAATAAATGGATTTTAAGTGCTAAATTTTGTGATTTTTCTGAAATATTCAAGCAACATGGCACACTTCCAAAATTAAATTAAAACTCTGAAAAATACACTTTCTTTAAAAAACATATTTTTAATTTATTCTTTGGTCTTTAGTATCCTGAAAGGGGAAAAGGAGTGTGTTTGTACTTATTTCTTATACCACAGCAAAGAATAAGTTCCTAGGTTTAGTAAGATATCCCCATAGTCGTAGCTCTGACCACGACAATTTAATAAATCCAAATCCGCACTCAGAATATAATTAATAAGTATTTTAAACAAATGTTCTACGCTATGACTATGAGCCAGGAGTAAAGTCAGAAAACATTCCACGGGCAAATTGTCACTTGCCACATTTCTGATGACAAAACCCAACTGTTCTACACTACATGTGATCTTTACTACAATTAAATTAATAGTTTGGAAGCATTAAGGAAAAATTTTCAAAATAGGCCAAAGTGCTTGAACCTATGTAGGTATTGAAAGTATTAATGTATCTAATTTAGCTTAGCAATATTCGAATAATGTTAATAAAATAATCATGATTTAACAGTTACATTTTTCTATAGTTTAACATAAAAGCAGTGACAAATTTTAAAACATTATTTATAGAGTTGGTGCCCCCCAAACTTAGGTACCCTAGGCTAGTGTCCCGTGTGCCCATGCCCTAATCTGGCCCTGCCCTCAGTTACCAAAATTACAGAACATTAGCAAAATTATGGATCGAAAGTACAGCATTTCCTGTAATCTGTAACGTGTTGGTGGAGCCACCTTTTGACCTTGGAATAAAGATTAAAAATCTTTATATAAACTGCCCATAACTTCGTGTTTTTAAAAAATAGTAGCCTTTTTTGACTAACAGAAAATTAAAATACCATATTTAAAAGTTATTTTGTAAATTTAAAACATGTTTTCTTACCACTAACATGAAAAAATTCGAAGCATCAACATTTTATCTCAGTTTTTGAGTAATGGAAAGAATTCTTTAAAAAGCATATAAAACATAAAGGCAAAGAAAAATACAGCTTTTAGTGCATGAATTCAACATAAATCTAAATTTCATTTTTCTACAATCATTAATACTTAACGCGTAAAAGTTTTGAAAAAAGTTAGCTGTGATAGTCTACTAACGACTTGACAACAGCAGATTTCATCTTTCTCTTATATTAAACGAGTTAATCTTGAGACTTGTTACACACACATTGTATATACCAATACAAAAACCCTTAACGGGTTAAAAGTTTGTGACGCAGCACTGTACTTTATGGCTATAAAAATTAGAAATACGGGTCTTAAAAATAACGATATCAAATTTTCAGTGACGCTTTGCTATTAATTAAAAATTACATAGATTTTCTTGTTTGAATTTGCTTTTTTCTTTTATTTATTTTTACAGTGTAAACGTTATTTTCAACATAAAATAATATATAACATTTACTCACCGATACCTTTTCATTCACATCTCTTATAATATTAAAGTATGTGTTTTTAAAAGAAATGATATGAAATTCCAGCAACGCAGTGAATTTACACTAAATGATTTGTTTTTAAATTCCACTGCAATTATTTTGTTTTGCATATTAAAGTATATTTCCACATTGAAATACTGCTTTTAATTTTCTAATACGCAGTCAAATATATCACTTTCATTAAGTTTATATTATGTACTGAAATGTATTTATTTCAATGAATTATTTTATCTTTTGCGTCACGCTATCCAAAACTACAACTAAAAAAAAAAAAAAATTAAACCGTTCCAATATAATTCGATGCAAACCAAACTAGTACTGCACCGAGTAGCACTTTGGTAACCGAGTACTCGGCCTTTTACTACTCGGCCGAGTACCGAATAGTTGTAAGAAAGAATGAATAATTGATGTATATATGAAGAATTTTGCACATGTTGAAATTAAAAAAAGGCTTTTTGAACACAAAATTAAGTTAAATGGCAAACAGCATGTTTTCATGAAATGTTTCAGAACTTTTGTAGTGTATAGTATACACAATTAGGTTCATTGTTATATTTGATATGTCCAGCTTAGTGGATTATTAAAACCATAATAATTGATAATTTCATTCTTTATTATATAGTCTTTCTCAAATGCGAACCATTCTTAGAGAATATAGAAGTTCCTATACACTCAGGTTTAATTTAAGATGCATGAAAATTTACATATGAAATGAGAACATTAAAATAAATATTTTATCATTTCAAACATGATAGACTTCATTAATCTTCAAATTCTAGAAGAGTAAAAAAGATAGGTGGTTTTGGGCCATAATTTGCAAAACAACAAATTTGATTATTAAAATATATTTTTAATAACATTTCAGTGTATTTACCTTTTTCATATATTTTTTAAATTAAAAATCAATCTTTTCTTACAGTTTTATAAGTGTCTTACTTTTATTAGCACAAATATATAACTAATGTTTTATCTACTATTTTAGTATTATATAAGGGTTCTTTTTTCTAAAATATTTTATTTTTGTCTGTTTTACAGATACAATTTTATGTACTAAGTTTTTATTAAAAAAATTGCATATTACACACATACAAGATGGTTATACTTAAATACTTGTAACTAAAAGGGATAAGCTCATACCATAAATTGTCGCTATACCGAGTTTGGTGGCATACTCGCCCATTTTAACTGCGAAAACTGTTTACAGCAAAAGTTTAATGACTTTAATATTTTCATAATTTTTTAATTTAGTTATTAATAAACAACTCTTATGAATGTTATATTTCTTTCAATAATATATAAAAATAATGAAATTCTTACAACTACTCGGTATTGGCCGAATACTTAGTCCAAATTCGCCCGAGTAACGAGTACTCGGCAAATTAGCTGAGCACCGAGTATATACTGAGTACTCGGTACAGCTCTAAACCAAACCCAATTTTCTATACAAATATATGTATGATTTTTCTGAAAATGACTTTTGTACTTATTTTGTAATGTTTTCTAACAGCAATGTTGAAATAAACATGGATTGTAGATCAATCGCATTATACACTTTCAAAATGTTGAAAGTTTGAATTTGTAGTTGATACCAGCAAAATCATTAGTACAGGGCGCGAAATTTCCTCTCGCCATTGGTGAGTGGAATTTTTACTGTGGCGAGTAAAAATTTGGTCTAGTTATAGATAGAATTCTTACATGATAAGGTGACAAAAAACATTCTTTTTATAGATTTAAATATGGCAAAATCTTGCCATCTTATAACCTCATATTTAACCTCTCCTTTTTCTCTTCTTTGAGTGTCGAGTCTGTGTGCGCGTTGCCCGACAATCGTCCCAGCCTGAGAAAGGAAAAATGTATAAAAGTACACACATAAAAGTTTTAATCTCTAGGCAGTTTCGTTTCTCCCACTGTGATTTCTTTAAGCAAAGTGAGAATAGACAAGCAGAGAGCCTCTTTGCTAGGCGCCCACAATCCAAGAGAAAAAAAATGCGAAAGTTTGCCTATGCGATATTGGCGCATGAAAATGATCCCGAGCCCTTTTAAAGATACTGCCTATGTTTATTTTGTTGAATAATGATCAAAAAACAGTTAACATTTTCCAGTTTTTGCTGAAACACCAAGAATTTACGCTTGTTATGATTTGTAAGCAACAATTTTATCGAACAAGTAATTCCGAAATGGCTATTTCAAATGACAACAATGAACAAGTTATACGCATCGACATTCCGTCTGATCATAAAAATAAAATGGACGAAAAAGACATTTCTGATGTAAAAAGTTAAATATATAAATAAGTAAATAAGGAAGCTTAATCTTGCATAATAAGATTTTCACAGGGTGTTGATTGACAAAGTTTTTTTTTTTTTTTTTTTTTTTTTTTTTAATGACTCTTCGCATTGATAGATATTTTAACCTTTTTTTTCAGATCTCAAATACAATGCATTATAAGGATTTTTGATTATAGATGATTATGAGACATGATGATATATACAATACACTTTTAATATATATAATTTTAGACATATTTGTAAAAGCATTTCAGATAGTTAGAAAAAATAAAAAAAAAAACAAAATGCGTGAAACAGAAAAAAAAAGACAACCCTATTTTGCGGCGAGTATAACTTTTTTTGGGGTGAGTGTAATCGGAGTTGAAATTTTAGACCCTGCATTAGTAAGTATATTACAGAGAAAATTCAAGATCAAACAAGCAAAATCATTATTATGACCAACACAACAAGGAAGCGGTCTGAATAGCCTCCACACTAATTGCACTGATGGACCAAATAGCAATGGCCACAAAAACCCTGAAAACTAATACCTGCATGCAGATAGGCAGGGCCTGATTATCGCACAGGCCGACTAGGCCTCGGCCTAGGGCACCTTTATCTAGGGGCACCAAAAGTGTTTTTAAATTTAAAGTGATATTTTTGGCAAAGATTTCCTCAAAAAAATTAACTGAAAGTTTGCTAACGATAATAATCTTAGTTGAAAATAGGAATTTTTTAAATACCTTTTGACCAATTACACTGCTCTGAAAAAAAAAAAAAAAAGAAAAAAAAAAAAAAAAATTCGAGATCTGTTACCATTTTTGCTGATTCTTATGTAAAATGACCTCCTGAATCTGAATATGACTTCCATTTTGCCCAGTCATCCACCGTTTTCTAGATACACCACCACCTCCCTCAATTTCTTTTTCTGTTCGATAATTTTATGACCATGAATTTGATTTGAAGAATGAAAAATAATTAATTTAACATCTAAAAACAGAAAATTATAAAGATTAAAAAATAACATTAATAACAGATTAAAACAAAATATATAAGATATGTAATGCATAATTTCAGTGGCAAATCCCCCCCACCCACAGAAAAAAAAAAAAAAAAAAAAAAAAAAATCCCTTGTCGCAAATGTCCATGTTTTAAAATTTTCCAACTCTGTAGCCCCTCAGAAGATATTTAACGGTTCAAATAATACTCCGCTCTCCTAAAAATCAAATTTATAGCCACCAAAAATTTGTGGCTATAAATTTTGGTGATTTATAAAATCACCAAAAAAATGATAAAAAATAGGTGGCCATTCCTAAAATACGGTGGGTAATAGGGCAAAAATGGGTGTCCTATTCGGATTCAGGGGGTCATTTTACATAAGAATATGCTGAAATGGTATCAGAGGCAATTTTCATGTCGAGCAGTGTTACCCGATTAAATTAAAAAATACAGCATTAGCTAGATTATGAAATGTACCAGTTTTTGTGGAGATCGGTTGAATTGATATAACTTTTTACAGCGGATCTAAAAATCCAGAGAAAGTTTCAGTGAGAGACTTACAGTTATATAATATAAATTACAGAACTTTGTAGCATACTAATGGAAAATATCTTTACATTTTCAATAGTATTTGGTCATGTGTTAATATTTACATACCAGCTGACTTTGTACGGTATGAAGGAATCAGATTAGGATTAAAAAAGAAAACACTATTATAAAATATTAAATAATGTAAGAAATCACATTTCTATAGAAGTGAATTCCAACAGTCATAGAAGAAAGATAATATCTCCTCCCCCAATAATAGTAATAATAATAATGATTTTAGGTCTCTTTGCAAAAGAAGTGAAAACTAATTTCTTATGATGGTGATGCCTTAACTTTGTTGCCAGCAATCAAACTCAGTGCACAAATTAAAAAAAAAAAAAAAAAACTTAATTTGTTTGGGTGGGGGGGGGGCACCCAAAATGCTCCCAGGCCTTGGGCCCCAGCAGGTCGTAATCAGGCTCTGCAGATAGGGCACTCTTATTAGTGATATATTACATGGCTACTTATTATACGTGATATTTGAAGAGTTCTTAATACATTTTAAGGAAACAACTACATTTTAACTAAACATTAAAAATGAGGAATTTCTGCAAAAACAAAATAATTTAACATGAAATTCAGAGAAAGCAAAATTTTCAAAAACCCTGAATTCAAGGATAGCCCATGAAAAGTTTCACCCCTGAATAAAGCAACACTAAATAGTTATTAAAATCTAGTCTTCTGTGAAAAAAATTTATAATTATCTTATTAACATACAATTTATATATATAAGCAAGAAAAGACAGTTGCTTGTCAATGTAAAGAAAACTATATGACTCGAGGAATATGAAATATAAATAAATAAAAATAAAATTTAAGGCATAAGCGAAAAAACAGAAACACAGTTAGAACGTTCAAAATTGGTACAGATAGGTTTTAGAGACCTGCAAGTCAAATGAGGATATTTTCGAAAGTGATTAATATAGCCGTTAGTTTCTGTAAACTAATGTAATTTTATTTTATATTTTATGATATATATAAACAAACACGTATCTGAAAAAAAGAAGGGTAGTGCAAAAAATATATATTTTAACTTACAGTGTGACTCCCGAATGTCGGATTTTATAATAATTGACTGAAATAATATTGTCTTAGTATGTGACAAAATATTTAATAAACATATACGTGAAACAATAATTTTTCAGTCTAGTTAATCATATTTTGAAAAAAAAAAAAAAAAAAAAAACACATAAGGTAATTTCGGGACAGATGCCCCACTTAAGGAAAGGGAGCTATAAAATAAATTGGATATTAACAATGACAACGAAAATTTGTGGGAAATACATAGTTTATTAATACTAAGTAGTTTTTTTGTACCGTATTGTAAATTTTCCAAAGAAAAAATTAAAATTGCCGCACTACTATATTTGACCATCTTTCCCGAAGTTGCGGGCGAGATGCCCCACTCACGTGGGAGAGATGCTCTACCTGTAAAAAACATAATAAAATGTTTTAACAATGGTCAATAGTTTATAATAAGTTTTCAGTAGTTTATAACATATGAAATGTAAGCTATTTAAAAAACAATACGACCTTAGCATTAATTTATAAAACATTAAAATATTTAGCTACCATAGACAAGATGTAAAAATTAGAATAAAACACATAAACTATTGAAAAATATTTCAAATATATATATTTTTTTCTTTAATATATGGGAAAATTTCATATTTACAGCTTAGAAAGTATAATAAAAAAATATTACGAAATATGTCGAATTTATTCAGATAATATTTTTCTTTTCCTCTTCTCTAATTTTCGCTTTTCCGCAAACATTGCACAGATCTCCGTACATTGTGCATGATTAATGCAATAATTTATGGCACTTTATGCAATTTATCCAATCTACTGTTTCTTTTGTAAAATAATAGTTTTCCTCACATTCGAGGCAATTGTTTGTAAGATCACTTTCGTCATTTTCAATAGGCATGTCCATCACCAGCTGTTTTGACGCTTTGCTAAATTTAACAGCGGATTCTAGCTTTTTTTCTTGGGTGTGCTCTTGGGATGTAATGACCTTAGCCGACTGTATCTTTCTTTTTCGGCATCTTTCCTTTAACCTAGGTACAGGGGGAATCTGTTGCAATATTTTTGTCTGGGAGGATGTTTGTTCAGTTGATTCAGAAATTTGGGACTGTTCACGCGTCTGTTTCATTTCTTCACTTATGGAGAAGAAGTGGTTTGGAATCGCTGCTTGGTTTAGAGGAAAAATTCCCATCTCCCGAAAACCATTAATAGCAGTGTCAACAGAAGCTACCATTTTCCAGGCTACACCAATCAGTTCTGCAGCTTGTATTCTCCCAATGGTCCTTCCTGGATGATTAACAATCCATTTCCTTGCTTCCTCTTTAAAGTAGTGTTTTAGTGGCTTAAAAAAAGACCGGTCAAGAGGCTGAAGAGCTTCTGTCGTACGTCTGGGCAGGCATACAATTATAATGTCATTCTTGTCCGCAAATTCCAGCAAAATTCCAGTGAAATATTGTCCTTCTGCATTGCAACAGGCAATGACTGTAACATTTCCTCCTCTCTCTGTAGACGTCAAAACATGAATTTTTTTTTGCCCCCTTGGTAGCCACGACCTTTCCTGGAACTTTATTTAACTGACAGTCGGTTTCGTCCATATTATAAATACTCCCCTGTCTAGTAAAGAATTGATTTTCTTCAAACACTCTTGAAAGAATTTTTAAAAAATGATCAACACTTTCTCTGTTCATGCCTTACCCCCTTGCTAAAGAGAGCCCCTGGGCTTGTCTAATACTTAGTTCTGGGTTTATCTTAAAAAATGATGACAGCCAGGCGTAGCCAGCCATTCTTGCTTCTAAATTAAATCGATTCTTGAGACCTAGTTTTTCAGCAAACTGAAATGCAACTGTCCTAATTGTCTCTCTGGCAGGTGCAAATCCGCATTTTTCTAAACGTTGGATGTGCTTGACGAAATGTTTTTCATTTTCAACTCCAAACACTCCTTGTGGCCCCAAAGAATTTGTTTTGGTATTATTACCCGTTTTTCTTCGACGACGACGAAGTGTCGGAGAAGGAATTCCATAGTACCTAGCAGCTTCATTGACACCAATTTCCCCTGCTTCTAGTCTCCTGAGAGCCTCTTTTAAATCGTCTCCTGTCCAGGTCTCACGAGCTGCTCCAGTATTTTTTCTTTTGTACACTGTAGGCATCTTTCCTGAAACAAACAAGAAGCACTGAACAACTGCATGAACAAATACAATAATATACACTCACTGGCACAATTAACCGCCCACCTACAGTTCGTTAGCGCCGAGTTTTATTTATGTTATATTTTAAATGTCAATATTCAGTTTAAATGTCAAAGGTCAGTCTGACATACCTGTGCGTTTTCTGCTTTCTTATCTGGGTTTAATCTGTATTTTTGTGATTTCGTTTTGAGTTGCCACTTCTAGCGATCACGCGAATTTGAATTTTATTTGAATAATTTTAATCTAAATTTATAGTTGAAAAAAGTATTTTTAAGTTGGAAAATTTTCCATTTACAAATATTAAGCGTTTTTTAAAAACAATATGATTTAAAAAATATTAGTCTAAAATTTAAACAATTAAAAGATTTTTCTCCCTAAAATGTATGTGGGGCATCTCACCGGAATATTGTCTGGGGCGTCTATCCTTTTGGTATGGGAGAGATGCCCCGGAAACTGTCCAAAGTACAAGACAGGTAAAATGGCCGCGCAATGCCCGAAGTCGACTGATCAACTTCTTACTACAGGTTTTTAAGCTTATATAAAAAAAAAAACCCTACTTATTAAGTAGTGCCTGCCTTGCAATGCAACATCACTCTTATAACAGAGTAGGAAAAACATGGTACTTACTTGAAATATTGTTGTAGTAGCAGAAAACAAAGAAATGACTTCATGTAACTTCCACAGCACACTATTCAACATCTATCTGAAATAATAATCGGACTTGCAGAGCCATCTAGCGTTACGTCTCGAAATTACATAAAGTGGGGCATCTCTACCGGTGGGGCAACTCACCCGGAATTACCTTATCGTATTCATAACAAGCCACAAGCGGAGGGATACAGTGTGTAAACAAACCAAACGAGCTAGCCCTAGTCTTTAGCGAGCGCCAAGAGTTTTGGATCTGGATAAAGTGCGCATGCGCTCCAAAGACCATGGACCATAGTATAAATTCGTGTGCATGAGTGATTTAAACTATTTTGCTTTATTTTATTTTTTTTTATTTTTTTTTTTATGAATAACGATAAAATAGAATATCTATAATTAAAAAATACTTCTTTTATTATAAATATATAATAAATATTTAAAACAAACAATGAAATTTCTATTTGCATTTAAAAAAATAAATAAATAAATATTTTATTGACTGCATTCAGATTAAACCAACCAACCACAGCCTCAGAAAACTGAATGACGCCTGCTCTGAATTCTGAGAATATGCAGTGCAAATCCATGCATGGCGGAGGTAAAAATAGTTCGATTTTTAAGCTAAATTATTTAAGAAACAAGAGTTTTTTGGGAAAAACAGGGAACGTCACACTTCTCAGACAAAATAAATTAATATCATATATCAAATTTATAAAATTTCTTCGAGCCGTTTTCGAGAAAAAAAACTCACACAAGAACACATTTTTCCTTTGAAGTCTTAAATTGCAACTCCAGATCTCAAAATATATACAATGTTGAAGTGTGAAACTTTCAGGATAGCATCAGGCAGAAGATAAAAGATTATTCTGAAAACATCAGATCAAAATATCTCCTATTTACTGAGATATTAAATGTCGGCGTTTCCAAATCCCTTTGATGTAAAACGCTGTATATATAGAGTGTCGCTGCTAAGCTTTGTTTGAGCTTTGCTGCGTCACTCAAAAAACTGTCGTTTTTTATGATTTGTCTTGGGGATCTCAGAAAAAACTCTAACGATTTTGATAAAAGTTTAAGATTAAGGGATTTGTGGGGTAAAAACAACGATTAGGCTTATCCTCATCTTCAGGAAAATTCGTGATCGCTGTTGTTAATCCCTTATCGCCCACTTACAACATATTGTGAAATTTGGGTTTACTCGTAAATGGATATAACAATTTTGATGAAAGTATGAGGTTAGGAGATTTTTGGGGGTTAAAAAAAAAAACGATCGGGCTTATCCTCATTTTTAGGAAAATTCGCGTTTGCTTTTAACCCTTTATCGGCTACTTACAACATATGGCAGCAATGAGGTTTACTCGGAAATGCATAAAACAATTTTGATGAAAGCTTGAGGTTAGGAGATTTTTGGGATTAAAAGAAAAAAAAAAAAAAGATTGAGCTTATCCTTATCTTCAGGAAATTTCGCGTTCTCTGTTAACCCTTTATTGGTTACTTACAACAGATGGAAGAAATTGGGTTTACTCAGAAATGGATATAAAATTTTTCAAGAAATTTTGAGGTTAGGACTATTGGGGGTAAAAATAAAAAACGATTGAACTTATCCTCATCTTCAAAAAATTCGCGTTTGCTGTTAACACTTTGTTGGCCACTTGCAATATATAGCGCAAATTGAGTTTATTCCGAAATGGGTATAGCGATTTTGATGAAAGTTTGAGGTTAAGTGGGGTTTTGTTGTTGTTGCTTTTTTTTTTTTTGTACTAAATTGATTGGACATATCTTCATCTTCCTAAAAAGTTGCGTTCGATGTTAACCCCTTAATCGCCGATTGTATCATATGGCATAAATTGTGTTTGCTCAGAAATGGATATATAATGATTTTCATGAAATTTTGGGGTTAAGTTTTTTTTTTTTTTTTTTTTGGGGGGGGGGGAAGGGGGAGGACTATTAGACTTAAATTTATATTCAGAAAAATTCGCGCTTACGGTTAATCCTTTTACTGTCTTTTGCAAAATACAGCAGAATTTGGGTTTTCTCGAAAATGGGTATAACGATTTTGATAAAAGTTTGGGGTTAAGAGTGTTTTTAAGTGCGATTAGATTCATTCTGTTATTAAGAAAATTCTCATTTGCTCTTAAATCTGTTTTCTCCTGTTGCAAAATATGGCAGAAATTGGGTTTATTCGGAAGTAGATATAATGACTTTGAGGGAAGATTGGGATTAAGTGCTTTTTGGAGTAAAATATCGCTTATAGTTATCCTCATTTTCACGAAAATTGGTGTTCGCTGTTAACCCTTTATCTGTTGATTGCAAAATATGGATGAAATTGAATTTACTTTGAAATGGATAATAATTTTGATGAACGTTTGCAGTTAAGAGTTGTTTGGGAAGAAAAATTCACTAGACTTATACCCATTTTCAGGAAACCTACCTTGCGTTCGTCTTAGGAAATGTCTCTAACAATGTTGATAAAAACTTAGCTTTAACGGTTATTTGAGTTGTGAAACTGATTTATCCCCATCCGATTTAACCTCATCTTCACAAATATTAACGTTCACTGTTACTCCTCATTTCGCACTTGGCAATATAGGGCATAAAAATGGTTTTCTTCGAAACTATTTGAATGATTATGATAAAAAATTAGATTTAGGAAATTTTTGAGTTTCTAATTGAATTGGAAACACAAAAATCTGACATTCTCTTTCCAACAGCGTTTACCGGCAACCAGCGCTTTCCTCTGGAAAAAATGACAGAAATTTCGTTTTTTTCTTTTTAAGTACTTAAATGATTTTGATAAATATTTAGAGTTAGTGTGTTTTTTAGATGATATTTCGATCTGAAATAACCTCATCTTCAGTATATTTAGCATTCACTGGTAACTCGTACAGCAGCGGGAGTAATAAGGCATAAACTTTGTTTTCTTGGAAATCGCTGAAATAATTTTACAGCAATACAAATGGCGACAACACAAAATCTCAGATTGAAGCAAATAGTTCTGTCGTACTAAAAAATAAATAAATAAATAAATAAAAATAAGTAAAAATGGAAATGCAATATTTATTTCACAAACTTATGTCAAGATTATTGTGTTAAATGAAAAAGAAAACAATAATAATAATAATGGAGCTAAAAATGTAATGCTTTTTCACAAATTTCGCTTGCTTTATCTTTTAACTAAAAATTAAAAAATTAAAAAAATTAAAACAAATAATCACTAATAACGCGATAATTGCCAAACTATTTTCGCTGAAATCAGCAGTTTCGTCTTTGACACTCTTTCTTATATTCCCATAATATAGCAATACTCCGTCCACTGTTATAACAGGTCTATGAATGAACGCTAATATATTATTGTACTTCAGTTTTTACATTCCAAAATTTAATAATTTTGTATTTTTGCTAATTTTAAAGTAATTTGTAAGTAAAGTAATATTAATTTATCAGAAAGGACTGTGTTCTTTAAACGACTTGGGCACAGTTTTAGTACAGTACTTACTTACTGACATTTAAATTGGTGATGAATTAAAATGGCTATCTCAGTTACGTTAAAAAATATTTTGGAGAGAAATGACCGAGTTACTTCGGCACCAAATTTCAAATTTTAGTAAATGGGGCTTCTAAAGCTGTTCCAGAATATAATTATTTTTTCTATTTTATAACGCATATATATTAAGTTATTCCCGATTATTGATACCGGATTCAAATATCGCCATAGATTCACCATTTGACGAAAATTCAATGCAGAAAAAACTCTTATATTTTTTATGCAGTTGAATATTGAAGAAAAGGTACAGCTCTTGGCGACATTTTATTAACTAGCTATTGTACCCGTTTTTCAGAACTTAAATGGCAATAGAAATTGTGTTTTTTGGTCGTTGAGAAAATTTATGTTCAAATCAGTGCACAAGCAATTATGCAAATTAAAATACATATATACGAGTGAAAATTTACAAATTGTACTTATTAACTGTAATAATCTTACTCTATCTTCATCAGCATAGTAAGCTTCAGCTAAGATTATTATTATTATTATTATTATTATTATTATTATTATTATTATATTGTGAATAATAATTAAATTGCCGTTCGAAGAACGGGCACAACAGCTAGTATTTTAATAATGTAATTTAAATCTAAGCGTACATACCGTTTTCTTGAGTGGTACGTTCAATACGGACGTTGTGCTTAGGGAAAGTTCTTATAATCACCTTGTACAGTCGGTAACAAAAGTCCCCGAACATTAGCAAAAATTGCTATATGAAAAAAGTACACTTATTACAGTTTTGTTAAATAAATCCTTGTCGAAAAATGTTCTTAGTCAGTCTAAAAACAGGATTCGACAAGGATTTATTTAACTAAACTGTATTAAGTGTACTATTTTTATATAGGAATTCTAGTGTTCAGAGACTTTTGTTACCGACTGTATAATGTGATTATAAGAACTTTCCCTAAGCACAACGTTTAGTAGAGCATAATGTTTAGTAGAAAATTGGTGCCCTTTTTATCCAGACTGCCAGAGCCCTCTTCGTCATGCCAGTACGATCCTCGTTATGACTGTTGTAAAGTGTAGTGTAATGTTGTACCGTAAAAACCTGCGTATGGGCCGCACTCGGTTCTTTATTCAGTAGCCACCACTAAAATTCAATTATAGCGTTTGTCTAATCACTTCGAAGAGTAGCCGCCTATTACATAAATGAAATGTCACTCTTAAAAATTATCGGTGACTATTGACTTAAAAATTCCCTCAGTTTGACGGTACTGACTGTGGCTCATACGCCGGTTTTTACGGTACTTTCCTCATACTGAAAAAGCAGACATGCATTTCATCTACGAAGCTACAAGCGGAAATACCAGAGAGGCAGCACCACGACGAGTTTTTTCCCAATAGTAGGTTGTCCAATCCGAAAACATTTTCGCGCTTTGGTTGGCAGCTATGCAAAACGGGATCCTTTTTTGATTTTCGGTCGTCCAAAGTCACTACCAGAACATGAAATGCGGAAGAAGCAATTCTGCAGACAGTGGTAGATCAACCACCAACAAGAACAGGAGCTACGTACTTGGTGAATCACAAATTATGACATGGCGGATGCTAAAAGGTGAGCATTTTATTTCTTCAAATCATTTTATTATACTTATTTAGGAAAAGTTGAAACTGTCTTAAATCTGTCTTATTATCGAACGTCTATCGTTATTAATTTTATTCCCACCGGTGTTAAAAATCACAGTTTTGAAATTGATAAATAAAACTTTAAAACGTCTTATTTAATAAGTAATTAAGTCATGGTTATTTTTCCACACCACTTTATTTTTAAAGTAATTCTCTCCAAATGTAATTACATTTAAATAAGAAGAAAAATACTCTGAAAAAAGACTGGTGTGAAAAAAGACGGATATTAAAAATATTACGGAATATTAATTAGTATGTTGGCAGATATGTTAATATATTTTACTTAACAAACAAAATCATGTCCTCATTTGAAAATATTTTCAACTTGATGTTATCAATGCCTATTTTTCTAAAGCGCTTGATACAATGGATTTTGGTTTTCTTTTACAGAAATTAATTAATTTTGATTTTCAAAAATAATCATATATCGATCGGTTTTTTTTTCTTACTTAAATAATCGTTCATTTTACGTTTATTTTAACAATGCTGTCTCTGGAATCGTATATTTTATGTTTATTTGTCAATACTGTCTTTAAACTTACTAATACTGGGGCGTACCTCAAAGTCCCAGTTTGGAATTCTTTATTTCATGTATTAATTATCTTTGTGATAAATTAAACTTTGTTAATATATTTTGTTTGTCGATAATTTGAAATTATTTATGCTCATTCGTTTTGTTTCCGATGCTTTTTTTTTCTTTTTTTACAAAAATATCTTCGTAATTTGAATCAATTGCGTGCGTGCAATAAGTTATTTCTAAATATTACGAAATGTAGCATCCTTTGTTACACATGTATATCTAGGTTTTTAATTTATCCTTATCAAATCAATAGCCATACTTTAATGCATTCTGATTCAATTATCAATCTATGTGTTATTTTTTACATTAAACTCTTTTTTTTTACGTCATATTGATGGTATACGCTTATAAAATGCTTGTTTTCTCAAAAGAAAGCTAGCATTTTTTGCAAAGCACTAAATATTCTTCTAATCAAAAAAATCTAAAAGTTTATACTTTAGTATAGTACACAGTAATGTTGAATATTGTAGCCTTATTTGGGGACCACATTTTGAAAATAACAGCAAAATTCTATAGTAGTTTAAACTAAATTTGCACGCTATTTATTTTACAAAAGTTACAATTCTCAGGATATCTCTTCATCATGCCTGAGTAGTATGTTTGGCATACGTAGCTTGAAACCTCAACATGATTTTTTTTTATTATTATTAATAGTATGATTATATAGATTATACATAATTGTATACAATTTGTTCTGCCTAGTAAAACTCTTAAAAACCAGCACTTATTTGGGCACATTTTTACCAGAGTAAATTAAATTTAATTTCCCATCATTTAAATTTTATTAAAAGTTTTAAAAGGTTTTCTGATGATTTGAATATTTTTATTTATTCTTATTTTTTTATCTTTATTTATTTATTTATTTATTTATTTATTTATTTACTGTATTTAAGACTAAGGTTTCACAACTTTTAAATTCGGAACATATGTATTAAATGTTGTATTTGTGCTTTGTTTTGCTTTCATGCAATATTCTAATGCCGTTATTACACACGACAACTTTACCTGCACTTTTCATTCGAGCCAATTTTTGCTCCAATTTCTGGAGGCCGAAATCCGAAAGAGTGTTGCAAAAGTGCAGTCAAAGATGGTTCAAGAAACTGGCTTTCACAGTGTTCAGTACATGCCTAGGTGAAAGTACTTATCGCTCTTCTCTCGGCGCCTATGAAGAGCTTTCCTCTCATTGTTTTATCATCGGGGGAAAAATTGCTCGTAGAAACAACGTTTTACGATTAGCCATAAAAATTGTTCGTATTCCCATTTCATATTACACTGGACGTTGAGGCGATTTGAGCCAACAAAATTGGTTTAAATTAACAAACGTCTCAAACGTTGTACAAAAAGTTGTCGTGTGTAATAAATAACCTTTGTAATAAATACTCATAATTATAAGAAGAATCACAATCACAAAATAGAACTACAAAGTATTTCTAGCATTAATTTTTACCGGGTAATCCTTAATATTTTTTTTTTTCTTTAATTTGTTATTGATCCATTTTGTGCTTTCGGTACAAAACCTTTGCTGAAATATATGTGCTACAGCATGATGCCAAAGTTACCAATTCTACCAAATTTTTCATATCACTATTCCTTAAGAGAAAAGTTTGCCTGATTTAAACATCAAAATTCTGTAATTAAGTATGACGAAGCTAGCTATTTTATAATAATGGTGTGAAAAATTAAAATAATCATCAAGTGTGTAACATAGAGAATCCATCAAGTACTTCTCTAAATGTTCGACAATACGTTTAAATTTGGAAGTGTCCAAATACTTTTAATCATACAACAAGAATAGAATATTGGCGCAAAACTCATACCACTATTAATGAAATGAAATTTTCTTCTTCTTGAACCAAGGATTTTATACGTAGAGAAATTTTTTAGACAAATACTGATATGAGTTCAACGCCAGGGTTCCATCCCTGCCATACAGCCTTTTTGAATTAATGAAACTTTTTATGAGTTGTCCGCAGAATTATAAAGGACGAATTCAGTGATCCGGTAAGTTGAAAACGTAGACGACCTCAGCATTAAGCGTCTGGTTTTCAAAAGCTACTATTCATCCCAAATACCCTTGTAAGACGTTTTTTGAGATTGGAAACTTGTTTTTGATCCAATTTCGAGTCTACTTTCTCATCGTGTTGTCTGTGCTTAGGTTTTCCAAAGGAAGAAGCAAATCATATGATGCAATATAACTGGCAAAATAATAATAATAATAAATAATAATAATAAAATAAATAATTGAGCAATCAACATAAGGATGGAACATAACGCAGAACTCATACCAGTATTTGTTTTAAAAAAAATTCCACCTATAAAATTGCTGGTTTAAGAAAAAGTAAATTTTGTATCATTAAGGGGACTTGGCACTACCAGAGATGCCAACATTTTAATTTATTCCTGGGCATTTTTAGCCCCGCTTCTATTTCATACCACTTTTTTCATAAAAGTAATTTTTTCTTATTTTATCGTAGTTATATACTGGAGAAAAATATTCTATAAATAAAGTGGTGCGATTTAAAGGCGGGATTAAAATTGCTCTGAAATAAATTAAAATGTTGGCAACTATGGGCATTACTGAAAAAATTTTCATGTAAAAGTTTATATTTCCATTTAATATTTATAAATTGAACTATATTAGGTTTATTGAATAAAATATATGTTCAAGCAGCTCTTCTTGTTTTTGATATACTTTTTACAGATTTGAAATCTTTAAATTGAGTTTCCTTAGTGTAAATTTTTTCATGAATTCATGATCTTCAAAATGCTAAAACTTCTACAAATATTTAAAGAACTTTTTTTTTTTTCGGGGGGGGGGGGGGGGTTAATAAAGCCTACTCAAAAGAATTAGAATTAAGAATGGATTTTTAAATCTATTCATTAGTTTTTAAGAAGAAAATAAAAAAATGCATGTCAATGTAAAAATTTGCCGAAAAAAAAAATTATTTTTATTTTTTAATATTTTTTCTTCTAAAAATATTGCAAAATCCATCCCTAATCCTCTTAACTAGGGTTCATTAAACATAATTTGTATTATTTCTGTAATTTCTGTAATTTTTTCAATATGTTATTTACTGATTTAAAATTTATATTATATTATGATTCTTGTAGTGTTGTGAAGTTTTGCGACAGTATTTTGTCACTGGCCCTGCATCATTATTAACTAACTGTATAGTTGGCAACTTACGTTAATAATTTACTCTTTATTTTTATTTATTTTTTTTTTTTTTTTAATTAATGTTGTGTATGTGTAGTCGAATATTTCATTATAATTATTATATAGCATTTTGTGCCTGACATTTTGTGAATTGTGATGGTTAGTTTTTCTTACTTTACTTTAAAAAAAAAAAAATGGGCGGAATTTAATTTTTAATTGGAACCAAATCAATAGATTCAGTCAAAGGAGGTTTAGTGTAAATATGTACATATTATTTATTATTATTATTATTATTATTATTATTATTATTATTTTTTTTTTTTTTTTTTTTTTTTTTAGTTCTCTCCACTTTTCATTAATCCAGATACTTATTATTCAAGAATCAATTTAATTTAGTAATTGAATTTGGTATAGCCCACTTTCGATAAAACTAATGTAAATACATACTTGCCTTGTGATTTTTAATATACAAAAACATTTTTTCTCTATGACTCTGTTTAGTAAATTTTTAGATCCTGGCAAAAAATACTTAGCTTCACAGCAGTATTGTGCCCGGTACAAGGATATTTATAGGGATATCCTTGGATCGACATCCAGTTACCTATTATCTCCTCCTCCTTTACTTCAGTTTAGAACATGCGGTTCTAATAGATGTAAAACTTGCCCTATGGCCTCTCACACACAATTGAATAATAATCACTCTTTGGTTCCATTTTGTCAGGCATACAATGTTATTTATAAAATCAATTGTGGTCATTGTAAACTTAGTTATATTGGTGAAACTTCAACTCCTCTTCATCTACGCATTAATCAGCATCGATCAGATTCTAAAAACCTTTCAGCTGCATCTTCTAAGTCAACTATAGAATTACAACACTTTAAATCACATAATTTTAATTCATGTACCATAGAGATTGTAAAAATTCAGAAAAATAAAAGTGAGCGTCTATTTCTTGAATCAAAATTTATGCAATACTATAATACAATTTATCCATATGGCCTAAATTCCGAATACTTTAGTAAAACTATTAAAGCATTTTCTAACATCAACCCTCTACATGATTATTCGACTATTTATGCACAACTTAATCACAAAATTAACAATAAAACTTCTAGAACTAAACGAGGTAGTAAAAAAACAGATTTAATCTTTTCTAAAAGTGCCATTATTAAACTCATTTCAGATCTACAGACTAATTACTTATCTAACTATAACTGGTTCATTATTCGAAAATTTATTTTTGCAATTAAAAAGAAATACTTAGTAAACTTTCTGAATGTCTTTCAAAGCCAATCCTATAATAAACATTTTTCAGACATTTTTTATGATATTATAATGTACAAAATCAAACAATTTAATTTAAAACTTAATAAAAAGCCCAACAAATTTAAAACAAATACTCAATTAATTGTGAATTTTACAAATCAAATATTGAACAGTATTAACATTACGTCTATCATTAATGACAAAGAATGTTTGTTTCCGATTAAAGATTTAAATCTATCTCGTACCTTCAAATATCCTCTTCCTCTTGGCAGAAAGATATTCAATTATAATTCTCTATCTAAGTCTACCTCTTTTACTAACACTGTAACCTGTAAATGCAATGATCCTTCTTTCTCAAAATTTATTGACAGAGACCATGGACACATTATCACGGGTAATCTCAATATTATTGATAATTATCAATTAAAAAAATTCATGAAATTTGGCACCAAATTTAGACTTCCAGTTAAAACTAGCATTCCACAAATCTTTCAACAGTTTTCTTATGACCTAGATTTATTTATTTATAAAATATCTATTACTCATAATAAACCTATTGCCTACTTCACTCAATGGAAAGTTTTAGTGTTACAAAAAATCAAAAATGCATTATTTATCAATTCTTCAAATCTGGTGTTGTTTAAAAAATCTGTACTTCTTAACTCAATCAAATCACTACAGGATGACTTTGTGATCACTTATGTTGACAAATCACCTAATAATTATGCCATTATTTGTAAATCCTACTATCTCTCTATTTTAAACTCTTCAATCAATAATAGTAACATCTTCAGTTTAACTAATAATAATTTTATTATTAATAACCGAAAAATACATAATTACTATAAACTACTTCAACTTCCCTTCAATAACTTTAATTATCCTTATATAGTTCTCATACCTAAGTTTCACAAATCTCCAATTAAATTTCGCACTGTCACTGTTGGGTGTAACACTTATAACAACAATGCTAATAAAGCTCTACTGGATATTCTAAAACAAATTTACAAATGTACTTGCAAAGTTGATAATTTACACTGTCTTAAAAATAGCTTTCAATTAATTCATTACATAAAATCGCTCGATTCAATAGACAATATTATGACTTTTGACTTTCAAGATCTTTTCAATAATATTGAGTTATCAGATCTTAGTAATATCATTTACAGTCTTTTTCAAGAATATAAAGCTCAAATTAATCTTCCTTACAATTTTAAAGCAGAAAAATTTAAAACTCTTCTTAACTTTGTTATCCATAATAATTATATCTTCCACAACAACGCTATCTATTTGCAACAATTAGGCATCCCACAAGGAGGTTGTAGCTCCAGTATTTTGGCAGATCTCTATCTTTATTATTATGAAAAGCAAATTTGCAATGATGATGTTCGATTTTATCGTTACATCGATGATATTATTGTATTTTATCTCAACAAGAACTCACAAAATGGCTTTTCCTTCAATTATCCACCTAATTTAAAGCTAACTCAAAATACTCTGACTAATCAATCAATTAACTTTTTAGATCTAAAAATAATCATCGATGGTAATAAACTTTACACAGATATCTATGACAAACGGCAAGATTTTTGTTTTAATGTCAACTTATTTACACATTTTAATTCATGTCTGCATCCCTCGGTATTTAGAAACATCATCATTAACCATTTATTTCGAATTAATAATTTATGCTCTGCAAAGTTTAAAAACAAGAATATTAATAAACTGATCACAGCCACTGCTAAAATGGGTTTTCCTAAAAACTTTGTATTTTCTATTTTATATCCTTAACCATGTCTCTGTTAGTACAAAAAAAAAAAAAAGCTGTGTACACTCTTGTGTATATCAACAAAAAAATTATAAAATAATAAAAGACAATAAAAAAGGTGGCGGTTGGGTGGGCAGATGTTTGATTACGGAGGTGGGGTGGTGTTGTAAGGCTGGATGGTTGGGTGGGTTTGTGAAATTAAATTAAAAAAAAAAAAAAAAAAAAAAAAAAAAAAGTAGAAGGCTTGTTGCATTTGCTTTGTATTACTATGCAAACTTTCATTTTCCAATAAAATTTCAGATTTTTCCTTTTTGAGTTGTCAACTATATTTAATGTTCTAATTATACTGTTAAACACAATGTGATCAATCGGTGAATTTCATTGTGGCTTCGTGACTTCATTGTTGTTCATCTGCTTTGAAATTTTGCATTTTTAAATCCATATGTTTCCTGTTCTGGTTGTGGCAGGCTGGGGGAGTGTTGCCGGCGTAAAACTAGTGTAACCCCACAGGCAAGTCACAAGTCTTGCCGCCTGCCTCCTTCTTCCTATCTTGTGTTTCTTGGGTTGTTTTTTCATTAATTTTGATAAGTTTATGGTTTTAAGTTAAGATTTGTTGTTTTACTTTATTGATTCGTTTGTTTTTGCAGACTGTTAATTAATAGATCTGGTTTCTTTACATTAATGTATTTCATCCACTGATGATTTTTTTATTTTATTTTTTTTTTTTTTTATTTTTTTTTATCTTATTGGTCATTGGTGTTTCATTGATCTTGTATCTGTTGCTTGGCTTCTAATATGCTTAATAGATCATCTTTATTATATTTACATTTAAAATTAAACCTGCTGCAATTGCGCATAAATTTTGAATGTATTTTGTGTTTAATAAAACTTATTGCTTTGTCATTTAAATTATCTAATATATGAATTTCATATATTTAGATTTGTCTTAAATTGGCATTAACACTATTTTTTGTATTATACACTTTGTATAAAGCTGCATTTGCGCTCTTACAATTTGTATTATTTCTGTAATTTCTGTAATTTTTTCAATATGTTATTTACTGATTTAAAATTTATATTATATTATGATTCTTGTAGTGTTGTGAAGTTTTGCGACAGTATTTTGTCACTGGCCCTGGATCATTATTAACTAACTGTATAGTTGGCAACTTACGTTAATAATTTACTCTTTATTTTTATTTATTTTTTTTTTTTTTTAATTAATGTTGTGTATGTGTAGTCGAATATTTCATTATAATTATTATATAGCATTTTGTGCCTGACATTTTGTGAATTGTGATGGTTAGTTTTTCTTACTTTACTTTAAAAAAAAAAAAAATGGGCGGAATTTAATTTTTAATTGGAACCAAATCAATAGATTCAGTCAAAGGAGGTTTAGTGTAAATATGTACATATTATTTATTATTATTATTATTATTATTATTATTTTTTTTTTTTTTTTTTTTTTTTAGTTCTCTCCACTTTTCATTAATCCAGATACTTATTATTCAAGAATCAATTTAATTTAGTAATTGAATTTGGTATAGCCCACTTTCGATAAAACTAATGTAAATACATACTTGCCTTGTGATTTTTAATATACAAAAACATTTTTTCTCTATGACTCTGTTTAGTAAATTTTTAGATCCTGGCAAAAAATACTTAGCTTCACAGCAGTATTGTGCCCGGTACAAGGATATTTATAGGGATATCCTTGGATCGACATCCAGTTACCTATTATCTCCTCCTCCTTTACTTCAGTTTAGAACATGCGGTTCTAATAGATGTAAAACTTGCCCTATGGCCTCTCACACACAATTGAATAATAATCACTCTTTGGTTCCATTTTGTCAGGCATACAATGTTATTTATAAAATCAATTGTGGTCATTGTAAACTTAGTTATATTGGTGAAACTTCAACTCCTCTTCATCTACGCATTAATCAGCATCGATCAGATTCTAAAAACCTTTCAGCTGCATCTTCTAAGTCAACTATAGAATTACAACACTTTAAATCACATAATTTTAATTCATGTACCATAGAGATTGTAAAAATTCAGAAAAATAAAAGTGAGCGTCTATTTCTTGAATCAAAATTTATGCAATACTATAATACAATTTATCCATATGGCCTAAATTCCGAATACTTTAGTAAAACTATTAAAGCATTTTCTAACATCAACCCTCTACATGATTATTCGACTATTTATGCACAACTTAATCACAAAATTAACAATAAAACTTCTAGAACTAAACGAGGTAGTAAAAAAACAGATTTAATCTTTTCTAAAAGTGCCATTATTAAACTCATTTCAGATCTACAGACTAATTACTTATCTAACTATAACTGGTTCATTATTCGAAAATTTATTTTTGCAATTAAAAAGAAATACTTAGTAAACTTTCTGAATGTCTTTCAAAGCCAATCCTATAATAAACATTTTTCAGACATTTTTTATGATATTATAATGTACAAAATCAAACAATTTAATTTAAAACTTAATAAAAAGCCCAACAAATTTAAAACAAATACTCAATTAATTGTGAATTTTACAAATCAAATATTGAACAGTATTAACATTACGTCTATCATTAATGACAAAGAATGTTTGTTTCCGATTAAAGATTTAAATCTATCTCGTACCTTCAAATATCCTCTTCCTCTTGGCAGAAAGATATTCAATTATAATTCTGTATCTAAGTCTACCTCTTTTACTAACACTGTAACCTGTAAATGCAATGATCCTTCTTTCTCAAAATTTATTGACAGAGACCATGGACACATTATCACGGGTAATCTCAATATTATTGATAATTATCAATTAAAAAAATTCATGAAATTTGGCACCAAATTTAGACTTCCAGTTAAAACTAGCATTCCACAAATCTTTCAACAGTTTTCTTATGACCTAGATTTATTTATTTATAAAATATCTATTACTCATAATAAACCTATTGCCTACTTCACTCAATGGAAAGTTTTAGTGTTACAAAAAATCAAAAATGCATTATTTATCAATTCTTCAAATCTGGTGTTATTTAAAAAATCTGTACTTCTTAACTCAATCAAATCACTACAGGATGACTTTGTGATCACTTATGTTGACAAATCACCTAATAATTATGCCATTATTTGTAAATCCTACTATCTCTCTATTTTAAACTCTTCAATCAATAATAGTAACATCTTCAGTTTAACTAATAATAATTTTATTATTAATAACCGAAAAATACATAATTACTATAAACTACTTCAACTTCCCTTCAATAACTTTAATTATCCTTATATAGTTCTCATACCTAAGTTTCACAAATCTCCAATTAAATTTCGCACTGTCACTGTTGGGTGTAACACTTATAACAACAATGCTAATAAAGCTCTACTGGATATTCTAAAACAAATTTACAAATGTACTTGCAAAGTTGATAATTTACACTGTCTTAAAAATAGCTTTCAATTAATTCATTACATAAAATCGCTCGATTCAATAGACAATATTATGACTTTTGACTTTCAAGATCTTTTCAATAATATTGAGTTATCAGATCTTAGTAATATCATTTACAGTCTTTTTCAAGAATATAAAGCTCAAATTAATCTTCCTTACAATTTTAAAGCAGAAAAATTTAAAACTCTTCTTAACTTTGTTATCCATAATAATTATATCTTCCACAACAACGCTATCTATTTGCAACAATTAGGCATCCCACAAGGAGGTTGTAGCTCCAGTATTTTGGCAGATCTCTATCTTTATTATTATGAAAAGCAAATTTGCAATGATGATGTTCGATTTTATCGTTACATCGATGATATTATTGTATTTTATCTCAACAAGAACTCACAAAATGGCTTTTTCTTCAATTATCCACCTAATTTAAAGCTAACTCAAAATACTCTGACTAATCAATCAATTAACTTTTTAGATCTAAAAATAATCATCGATGGTAATAAACTTTACACAGATATCTATGACAAACGGCAAGATTTTTGTTTTAATGTCAACTTATTTACACATTTTAATTCATGTCTGCATCTTTCGGTATTTAGAAACATCATCATTAACCATTTATTTCGAATTAATAATTTATGCTCTGCAAAGTTTAAAAACAAGAATATTAATAAACTGATCACAGCCACTGCTAAAATGGGTTTTCCTAAAAACTTTGTATTTTCTATTTTATATCCTTAACCATGTCTCTGTTAGTACAAAAAAAAAAAAAAAAAAAAAGCTGTGTACACTCTTGTGTATATCAACAAAAAAATTATAAAATAATAAAAGACAATAAAAAAGGTGGCGGTTGGGTGGGCAGATGTTTGATTACGGAGGTGGGGTGGTGTTGTAAGGCTGGATGGTTGGGTGGGTTTGTGAAATTAAATTTAAAAAAAAAAAAAAAAAAAAAAAGTAGAAGGCTTGTTGCATTTGCTTTGTATTACTATGCAAACTTTCATTTTCCAATAAAATTTCAGATTTTTCCTTTTTGAGTTGTCAACTATATTTAATGTTCTAATTATACTGTTAAACACAATGTGATCAATCGGTGAATTTCATTGTGGCTTCGTGGCTTCATTGTTGTTCATCTGCTTTAAAATTTTGCATTTTTAAATCCATATGTTTCCTGTTCTGGTTGTGGCAGGCTGGGGGAGTGTTGCCGGCGTAAAACTAGTGTAACCCCACAGGCAAGTCACAAGTCTTGCCGCCTGCCTCCTTCTTCCTATCTTGTGTTTCTTGGGTTGTTTTTTCATTAATTTTGATAAGTTTATGGTTTTAAGTTAAGATTTGTTGTTTTACTTTATTGATTCGTTTGTTTTTGCAGACTGTTAATTAATAGATCTGGTTTCTTTACATTAATGTATTTCATCCACTGATGATTTTTTTTTTTTTTTTTATCTTATTGGTCATTGGTGTTTCATTGATCTTGTATCTGTTGCTTGGCTTCTAATATGCTTAATAGATCATCTTTATTATATTTACATTTAAAATTAAACCTGCTGCAATTGCGCATAAATTTTGAATGTATTTTGTGTTTAATAAAACTTATTGCTTTGTCATTTAAATTATCTAATATATGAATTTCATATATTTAGATTTGTCTTAAATTGGCATTAACACTATTTTTTGTATTATACACTTTGTATAAAGCTGCATTTGCGCTCTTACAATTTGTATTATTTCTGTAATTTCTGTAATTTTTTCAATATGTTATTTACTGATTTAAAATTTATATTATATTATGATTCTTGTAGTGTTGTGAAGTTTTGCGACAGTATTTTGTCACTGGACCTGGATCATTATTAACTAACTGTATAGTTGGCAACTTACGTTAATAATTTACTCTTTATTTTTATTTATTTTTTATTTTTTAATTAATGTTGTGTATGTGTAGTCGAATATTTCATTATAATTATTATATAGCATTTTGTGCCTGACATTTTGTGAATTGTGATGGTTAGTTTTTCTTACTTTACTTAAAAAAAAAAAAATGGGCGGAATTTAATTTTTAATTGGAACCAAATCAATAGATTCAGTCAAAGGAGGTTTAGTGTAAATATGTACATATTATTTATTATTATTATTATTATTATTATTATTATTTTTTTTTTTTTTTTTTAGTTCTCTCCACTTTTCATTAATCCAGATACTTATTATTCAAGAATCAATTTAATTTAGTAATTGAATTTGGTATAGCCCACTTTCGATAAAACTAATGTAAATACATACTTGCCTTGTGATTTTTAATATACAAAAACATTTTTTCTCTATGACTCTGTTTAGTAAATTTTTAGATCCTGGCAAAAAATACTTAGCTTCACAGCAGTATTGTGCCCGGTACAAGGATATTTATAGGGATATCCTTGGATCGACATCCAGTTACCTATTATCTCCTCCTTTACTTCAGTTTAGAACATGCGGTTCTAATAGATGTAAAACTTGCCCTATGGCCTCTCACACACAATTGAATAATAACCACTCTTTGGTTCCATTTTGTCAGGCATACAATGTTATTTATAAAATCAATTGTGGTCATTGTAAACTTAGTTATATTGGTGAAACTTCAACTCCTCTTCATCTACGCATTAATCAGCATCGATCAGATTCTAAAAACCTTTCAGCTGCATCTTCTAAGTCAACTATAGAATTACAACACTTTAAATCACATAATTTTAATTCATGTATCATAGAGATTGTAAAAATTCAGAAAAATAAAAGTGAGCGTCTATTTCTTGAATCAAAATTTATGCAATACTATAATACAATTTATCCATATGGCCTAAATTCCGAATACTTTAGTAAAACTATTAAAGCATTTTCTAACATCAACCCTCTACATGATTATTCGACTATTTATGCACAACTTAATCACAAAATTAACAATAAAACTTCTAGAACTAAACGAGGTAGTAAAAAAACAGATTTAATCTTTTCTAAAAGTGCCATTATTAAACTCATTTCAGATCTACAGACTAATTACTTATCTAACTATAACTGGTTCATTATTCGAAAATTTATTTTTGCAATTAAAAAGAAATACTTAGTAAACTTTCTGAATGTCTTTCAAAGCCAATCCTATAATAAACATTTTTCAGACATTTTTTATGATATTATAATGTACAAAATCAAACAATTTAATTTAAAACTTAATAAAAAGCCCAACAAATTTAAAACAAATACTCAATTAATTGTGAATTTTACAAATCAAATATTGAACAGTATTAACATTACGTCTATCATTAATGACAAAGAATGTTTGTTTCCGATTAAAGATTTAAATCTATCTCGTACCTTCAAATATCCTCTTCCTCTTGGCAGAAAGATATTCAATTATAATTCTGTATCTAAGTCTACCTCTTTTACTAACACTGTAACCTGTAAATGCAATGATCCTTCTTTCTCAAAATTTATTGACAGAGACCATGGACACATTATCACGGGTAATCTCAATATTATTGATAATTATCAATTAAAAAAATTCATGAAATTTGGCACCAAATTTAGACTTCCAGTTAAAACTAGCATTCCACAAATCTTTCAACAGTTTTCTTATGACCTAGATTTATTTATTTATAAAATATCTATTACTCATAATAAACCTATTGCCTACTTCACTCAATGGAAAGTTTTAGTGTTACAAAAAATCAAAAATGCATTATTTATCAATTCTTCAAATCTGGTGTTATTTAAAAAATCTGTACTTCTTAACTCAATCAAATCACTACAGGATGACTTTGTGATCACTTATGTTGACAAATCACCTAATAATTATGCCATTATTTGTAAATCCTACTATCTCTCTATTTTAAACTCTTCAATCAATAATAGTAACATCTTCAGTTTAACTAATAATAATTTTATTATTAATAACCGAAAAATACATAATTACTATAAACTACTTCAACTTTCCTTCAATAACTTTAATTATCCTTATATAGTTCTCATACCTAAGTTTCACAAATCTCCAATTAAATTTCGCACTGTCACTGTTGGGTGTAACACTTATAACAACAATGCTAATAAAGCTCTACTGGATATTCTAAAACAAATTTACAAATGTACTTGCAAAGTTGATAATTTACACTGTCTTAAAAATAGCTTTCAATTAATTCATTACATAAAATCGCTCGATTCAATAGACAATATTATGACTTTTGACTTTCAAGATCTTTTCAATAATATTGAGTTATCAGATCTTAGTAATATCATTTACAGTCTTTTTCAAGAATATAAAGCTCAAATTAATCTTCCTTACAATTTTAAAGCAGAAAAATTTAAAACTCTTCTTAACTTTGTTATCCATAATAATTATATCTTCCACAACAACGCTATCTATTTGCAACAATTAGGCATCCCACAAGGAGGTTGTAGCTCCAGTATTTTGGCAGATCTCTATCTTTATTATTATGAAAAGCAAATTTGCAATGATGATGTTCGATTTTATCGTTACATCGATGATATTATTGTATTTTATCTCAACAAGAACTCACAAAATGGCTTTTCCTTCAATTATCCACCTAATTTAAAGCTAACTCAAAATACTCTGACTAATCAATCAATTAACTTTTTAGATCTAAAAATAATCATCGATGGTAATAAACTTTACACAGATATCTATGACAAACGGCAAGATTTTTGTTTTAATGTCAACTTATTTACACATTTTAATTCATGTCTGCATCTTTCGGTATTTAGAAACATCATCATTAACCATTTATTTCGAATTAATAATTTATGCTCTGCAAAGTTTAAAAACAAGAATATTAATAAACTGATCACAGCCACTGCTAAAATGGGTTTTCCTAAAAACTTTGTATTTTCTATTTTACTTCCTTAACCATGTCTCTGTTAGTACAAAAAAAAAAAAAAAAAAAAAAAAAAAAAAAAAAGCTGTGTACACTCTTGTGTATATCAACAAAAAAATTAAAAATAATAAAAGACAATAAAAAAGGTGGCGGTTGGGTGGGCAGATGTTTGATTACGGAGGTGGGGTGGTGTTGTAAGGCTGGATGGTTGGGTGGGTTTGTGAAATTAAATTTAAAAAAAAAAAAAAAAAAAGTAGAAGGCTTGTTGCATTTGCTTTGTATTACTATGCAAACTTTCATTTTCCAATAAAATTTCAGATTTTTCCTTTTTGAGTTGTCAACTATATTTAATGTTCTAATTATACTGTTAAACACAATGTGATCAATCGGTGAATTTCATTGTGGCTTCGTGGCTTCATTGTTGTTCATCTGCTTTGAAATTTTGCATTTGAAATCCATATGTTTCCTGTTCTGGTTGTGGCAGGCTGGGGGAGTGTTGCCGGCGTAAAACTAGCGTAACCCCACAGGCAAGTCACAAGTCTTGCCGCCTGCCTCCTTCTTCCTATCTTGTGTTTCTTGGGTTGTTTTTTCATTAATTTTGATAAGTTTATGGTTTTAAGTTAAGATTTGTTGTTTTACTTTATTGATTCGTTTGTTTTTGCAGACTGTTAATTAATAGATCTGGTTTCTTTACATTAATGTATTTCATCCACTGATGATTTTTTTTTTTTTTTATCTTATTGGTCATTGGTGTTTCATTGATCTTGTATCTGTTGCTTGGCTTCTAATATGCTTAATAGATCATCTTTATTATATTTACATTTAAAATTAAACCTGCTGCAATTGCGCATAAATTTTGAATGTATTTTGTGTTTAATAAAACTTATTGCTTTGTCATTTAAATTATCTAATATATGAATTTTATATATTTAGATTTGTCTTAAATTGGCATTAACACTATTTTTTGTATTATACACTTTGTATAAAGCTGCATTTGCGCTCTTACAATTTGTATTATTTCTGTAATTTCTGTAATTTTTTCAATATGTTATTTACTGATTTAAAATTTATATTATATTATGATTCTTGTAGTGTTGTGAAGTTTTGCGACAGTATTTTGTCACTGGCCCTGGATCATTAATAACTAACTGTATAGTTGGCAACTTACGTTAATAATTTACTCTTTATTTTTATTTATTTTTTTTTTTTTTAATTAATGTTGTGTATGTGTAGTCGAATATTTCATTATGATTATTATATAGCATTTTGTGCCTGACATTTTGTGAATTGTGATGGTTAGTTTTTCTTACTTTACTTAAAAAAAAAAAAAAATGGGCGGAATTTAATTTTTAATTGGAACCAAATCAATAGATTCAGTCAAAGGAGGTTTAGTGTAAATATGTACATATTATTTATTATTATTATTATTATTATTATTATTATTTTTTTTTTTTTTTTTTTAGTTCTCTCCACTTTTCATTAATGAGATACTTATTATTCAAGAATCAATTTAATTTAGTAATTGAATTTGGTATAGCCCACTTTCGATAAAACTAATGTAAATACATACTTGCCTTGTGATTTTTAATATACAAAAACATTTTTTCTCTATGACTCTGTTTAGTAAATTTTTAGATCCTGGCAAAAAATACTTAGCTTCACAGCAGTATTGTGCCCGGTACAAGGATATTTATAGGGATATCCTTGGATCGACATCCAGTTACCTATTATCTCCTCCTCCTTTACTTCAGTTTAGAACATGCGGTTCTAATAGATGTAAAACTTGCCCTATGGCCTCTCACACACAATTGAATAATAATCACTCTTTGGTTCCATTTTGTCAGGCATACAATGTTATTTATAAAATCAATTGTGGTCATTGTAAACTTAGTTATATTGGTGAAACTTCAACTCCTCTTCATCTACGCATTAATCAGCATCGATCAGATTCTAAAAACCTTTCAGCTGCATCTTCTAAGTCAACTATAGAATTACAACACTTTAAATCACATAATTTTAATTCATGTACCATAGAGATTGTAAAAATTCAGAAAAATAAAAGTGAGCGTCTATTTCTTGAATCAAAATTTATGCAATACTATAATACAATTTATCCATATGGCCTAAATTCCGAATACTTTAGTAAAACTATTAAAGCATTTTCTAACATCAACCCTCTACATGATTATTCGACTATTTATGCACAACTTAATCACAAAATTAACAATAAAACTTCTAGAACTAAACGAGGTAGTAAAAAAACAGATTTAATCTTTTCTAAAAGTGCCATTATTAAACTCATTTCAGATCTACAGACTAATTACTTATCTAACTATAACTGGTTCATTATTCGAAAATTTATTTTTGCAATTAAAAAGAAATACTTAGTAAACTTTCTGAATGTCTTTCAAAGCCAATCCTATAATAAACATTTTTCAGACATTTTTTATGATATTATAATGTACAAAATCAAACAATTTAATTTAAAACTTAATAAAAAGCCCAACAAATTTAAAACAAATACTCAATTAATTGTGAATTTTACAAATCAAATATTGAACAGTATTAACATTACGTCTATCATTAATGACAAAGAATGTTTGTTTCCGATTAAAGATTTAAATCTATCTCGTACCTTCAAATATCCTCTTCCTCTTGGCAGAAAGATATTCAATTATAATTCTGTATCTAAGTCTACCTCTTTTACTAACACTGTAACCTGTAAATGCAATGATCCTTCTTTCTCAAAATTTATTGACAGAGACCATGGACACATTATCACGGGTAATCTCAATATTATTTTCATGAAATTTGGCACCAAATTTAGACTTCCAGTTAAAACTAGCATTCCACAAATCTTTCAACAGTTTTCTTATGACCTAGATTTATTTATTTATAAAATATCTATTACTCATAATAAACCTATTGCCTACTTCACTCAATGGAAAGTTTTAGTGTTACAAAAAATCAAAAATGCATTATTTATCAATTCTTCAAATCTGGTGTTATTTAAAAAATCTGTACTTCTTAACTCAATCAAATCACTACAGGATGACTTTGTGATCACTTATGTTGACAAATCACCTAATAATTATGCCATTATTTGTAAATCCTACTATCTCTCTATTTTAAACTCTTCAATCAATAATAGTAACATCTTCAGTTTAACTAATAATAATTTTATTATTAATAACCGAAAAATACATAATTACTATAAACTACTTCAACTTCCCTTCAATAACTTTAATTATCCTTATATAGTTCTCATACCTAAGTTTCACAAATCTCCAATTAAATTTCGCACTGTCACTGTTGGGTGTAACACTTATAACAACAATGCTAATAAAGCTCTACTGGATATTCTAAAACAAATTTACAAATGTACTTGCAAAGTTGATAATTTACACTGTCTTAAAAATAGCTTTCAATTAATTCATTACATAAAATCGCTCGATTCAATAGACAATATTATGACTTTTGACTTTCAAGATCTTTTCAATAATATTGAGTTATCAGATCTTAGTAATATCATTTACAGTCTTTTTCAAGAATATAAAGCTCAAATTAATCTTCCTTACAATTTTAAAGCAGAAAAATTTAAAACTCTTCTTAACTTTGTTATCCATAATAATTATATCTTCCACAACAACGCTATCTATTTGCAACAATTAGGCATCCCACAAGGAGGTTGTAGCTCCAGTATTTTGGCAGATCTCTATCTTTATTATTATGAAAAGCAAATTTGCAATGATGATGTTCGATTTTATCGTTACATCGATGATATTATTGTATTTTATCTCAACAAGAACTCACAAAATGGCTTTTTCTTCAATTATCCACCTAATTTAAAGCTAACTCAAAATACTCTGACTAATCAATCAATTAACTTTTTAGATCTAAAAATAATCATCGATGGTAATAAACTTTACACAGATATCTATGACAAACGGCAAGATTTTTGTTTTAATGTCAACTTATTTACACATTTTAATTCATGTCTGCATCTTTCGGTATTTAGAAACATCATCATTAACCATTTATTTCGAATTAATAATTTATGCTCTGCAAAGTTTAAAAACAAGAATATTAATAAACTGATCACAGCCACTGCTAAAATGGGTTTTCCTAAAAACTTTGTATTTTCTATTTTATATCCTTAACCATGTCTCTGTTAGTACAAAAAAAAAAAAAAAAAAAAAAGCTGTGTACACTCTTGTGTATATCAACAAAAAAATTATAAAATAATAAAAGACAATAAAAAAGGTGGCGGTTGGGTGGGCAGATGTTTGATTACGGAGGTGGGGTGGTGTTGTAAGGCTGGATGGTTGGGTGGGTTTGTGAAATTAAATTTAAAAAAAAAAAAAAAAAAAAAAAAAAAAGTAGAAGGCTTGTTGCATTTGCTTTGTATTACTATGCAAACTTTCATTTTCCAATAAAATTTCAGATTTTTCCTTTTTGAGTTGTCAACTATATTTAATGTTCTAATTATACTGTTAAACACAATGTGATCAATCGGTGAATTTCATTGTGGCTTCGTGGCTTCATTGTTGTTCAACTGCTTTGAAATTTTGCATTTTTAAATCCATATGTTTCCTGTTCTGGTTGTGGCAGGCTGGGGGAGTGTTGCCGGCGTAAAACTAGTGTAACCCCACAGGCAAGTCACAAGTCTTGCCGCCTACCTCCTTCTTCCTATCTTGTGTTTCTTGGGTTGTTTTTTCATTAATTTTGATAAGTTTATGGTTTTAAGTTAAGATTTGTTGTTTTACTTTATTGATTCGTTTGTTTTTGCAGACTGTTAATTAATAGATCTGGTTTCTTTACATTAATGTATTTCATCCACTGATGATTTTTTTTTTTTTTTTTTTTTTTTTTTTATCTTATTGGTCATTGGTGTTTCATTGATCTTGTATCTGTTGCTTGGCTTCTAATATGCTTAATAGATCATCTTTATTATAGTTACATTTAAAATTAAACCTGCTGCAATTGCGCATAAATTTTGAATGTATTTTGTGTTTAATAAAACTTATTGCTTTGTCATTTAAATTATCTAATATATGAATTTCATATATTTAGATTTGTCTTAAATTGGCATTAACACTATTTTTTGTATTATACACTTTGTATAAAGCTGCATTTGCGCTCTTACAATTTGTATTATTTCTGTAATTTCTGTAATTTTTTCAATATGTTATTTACTGATTTAAAATTTATATTATATTATGATTCTTGTAGTGTTGTGAAGTTTTGCGACAGTATTTTGTCACTGGCCCTGGATCATTATTAACTAACTGTATAGTTGGCAACTTACGTTAATAATTTACTCTTTATTTTTATTTATTTTTTTTTTTTTTAATTAATGTTGTGTATGTGTAGTCGAATATTTCATTATAATTATTATATAGCATTTTGTGCCTGACATTTTGTGAATTGTGATGGTTAGTTTTTCTTACTTTACTTTAAAAAAAAAAAAAAAAAAAATGGGCGGAATTTAATTTTTAATTGGAACCAAATCAATAGATTCAGTCAAAGGAGGTTTAGTGTAAATATGTACACATTATTATTATTATTATTATTATTATTATTATTTTTTTTTTTTTTTTTTTTTTTTTTTTTTTTTTTAGTTCTCTCCACTTTTCATTAATCCAGATACTTATTATTCAAGAATCAATTTAATTTAGTAATTGAATTTGGTATAGCCCACTTTCGATAAAACTAATGTAAATACATACTTGCCTTGTGATTTTTAATATACAAAAACATTTTTTCTCTATGACTCTGTTTAGTAAATTTTTAGATTCTGGCAAAAAATACTTAGCTTCACAGCAGTATTGTGCCCGGTACAAGGATATTTATAGGGATATCCTTGGATCGACATCCAGTTACCTATTATCTCCTCCTCCTTTACTTCAGTTTAGAACATGCGGTTCTAATAGATGTAAAACTTGCCCTATGGCCTCTCACACACAATTGAATAATAATCACTCTTTGGTTCCATTTTGTCAGGCATACAATGTTATTTATAAAATCAATTGTGGTCATTGTAAACTTAGTTATATTGGTGAAACTTCAACTCCTCTTCATCTACGCATTAATCAGCATCGATCAGATTCTAAAAACCTTTCAGCTGCATCTTCTAAGTCAACTATAGAATTACAACACTTTAAATCACATAATTTTAATTCATGTACCATAGAGATTGTAAAAATTCAGAAAAATAAAAGTGAGCGTCTATTTCTTGAATCAAAATTTATGCAATACTATAATACAATTTATCCATATGGCCTAAATTCCGAATACTTTAGTAAAACTATTAAAGCATTTTCTAACATCAACCCTCTACATGATTATTCGACTATTTATGCACAACTTAATCACAAAATTAACAATAAAACTTCTAGAACTAAACGAGGTAGTAAAAAAACAGATTTAATCTTTTCTAAAAGTGCCATTATTAAACTCATTTCAGATCTACAGACTAATTACTTATCTAACTATAACTGGTTCATTATTCGAAAATTTATTTTTGCAATTAAAAAGAAATACTTAGTAAACTTTCTGAATGTCTTTCAAAGCCAATCCTATAATAAACATTTTTCAGACATTTTTTATGATATTATAATGTACAAAATCAAACAATTTAATTTAAAACTTAATAAAAAGCCCAACAAATTTAAAACAAATACTCAATTAATTGTGAATTTTACAAATCAAATATTGAACAGTATTAACATTACGTCTATCATTAATGACAAAGAATGTTTGTTTCCGATTAAAGATTTAAATCTATCTCGTACCTTCAAATATCCTCTTCCTCTTGGCAGAAAGATATTCAATTATAATTCTGTATCTAAGTCTACCTCTTTTACTAACACTGTAACCTGTAAATGCAATGATCCTTCTTTCTCAAAATTTATTGACAGAGACCATGGACACATTATCACGGGTAATCTCAATATTATTGATAATTATCAATTAAAAAAATTCATGAAATTTGGCACCAAATTTAGACTTCCAGTTAAAACTAGCATTCCACAAATCTTTCAACAGTTTTCTTATGACCTAGATTTATTTATTTATAAAATATCTATTACTCATAATAAACCTATTGCCTACTTCACTCAATGGAAAGTTTTAGTGTTACAAAAAATCAAAAATGCATTATTTATCAATTCTTCAAATCTGGTGTTATTTAAAAAATCTGTACTTCTTAACTCAATCAAATCACTACAGGATGACTTTGTGATCACTTATGTTGACAAATCACCTAATAATTATGCCATTATTTGTAAATCCTACTATCTCTCTATTTTAAACTCTTCAATCAATAATAGTAACATCTTCAGTTTAACTAATAATAATTTTATTATTAATAACCGAAAAATACATAATTACTATAAACTACTTCAACTTCCCTTCAATAACTTTAATTATCCTTATATAGTTCTCATACCTAAGTTTCACAAATCTCCAATTAAATTTCGCACTGTCACTGTTGGGTGTAACACTTATAACAACAATGCTAATAAAGCTCTACTGGATATTCTAAAACAAATTTACAAATGTACTTGCAAAGTTGATAATTTACACTGTCTTAAAAATAGCTTTCAATTAATTCATTACATAAAATCGCTCGATTCAATAGACAATATTATGACTTTTGACTTTCAAGATCTTTTCAATAATATTGAGTTATCAGATCTTAGTAATATCATTTACAGTCTTTTTCAAGAATATAAAGCTCAAATTAATCTTCCTTACAATTTTAAAGCAGAAAAATTTAAAACTCTTCTTAACTTTGTTATCCATAATAATTATATCTTCCACAACAACGCTATCTATTTGCAACAATTAGGCATCCCACAAGGAGGTTGTAGCTCCAGTATTTTGGCAGATCTCTATCTTTATTATTATGAAAAGCAAATTTGCAATGATGATGTTCGATTTTATCGTTACATCGATGATATTATTGTATTTTATCTCAACAAGAACTCACAAAATGGCTTTTCCTTCAATTATCCACCTAATTTAAAGCTAACTCAAAATACTCTGACTAATCAATCAATTAACTTTTTAGATCTAAAAATAATCATCGATGTTAATAAACTTTACACAGATATCTATGACAAACGGCAAGATTTTTGTTTTAATGTCAACTTATTTACACATTTTAATTCATGTCTGCATCTTTCGGTATTTAGAAACATCATCATTAACCATTTATTTCGAATTAATAATTTATGCTCTGCAAAGTTTAAAAACAAGAATATTAATAAACTGATCACAGCCACTGCTAAAATGGGTTTTCCTAAAAACTTTGTATTTTCTATTTTATATCCTTAACCATGTCTCTGTTAGTACAAAAAAAAAAAAAAAAAAAAAAAAAAAGCTGTGTACACTCTTGTGTATATCAACAAAAAAATTATAAAATAATAAAAGACAATAAAAAAGGTGGCGGTTGGGTGGGCAGATGTTTGATTACGGAGGTGGGGTGGTGTTGTAAGGCTGGATGGTTGGGTGGGTTTGTGAAATTAAATTTAAAAAAAAAAAAAAAAAAAAAAAAAAAAAAAAGTAGAAGGCTTGTTGCATTTGCTTTGTATTACTATGCAAACTTTCATTTTCCAATAAAATTTCAGATTTTTCCTTTTTGAGTTGTCAACTATATTTAATGTTCTAATTATACTGTTAAACACAATGTGATCAATCGGTGAATTTCATTGTGGCTTCGTGGCTTCATTGTTGTTCATCTGCTTTAAAATTTTGCATTTTTAAATCCATATGTTTCCTGTTCTGTTTGTGGCAGGCTGGGGGAGTGTTGCCGGCGTAAAACTAGTGTAACCCCACAGGCAAGTCACAAGTCTTGCCGCCTGCCTCCTTCTTCCTATCTTGTGTTTCTTGGGTTGTTTTTTCATTAATTTTGATAAGTTTATGGTTTTAAGTTAAGATTTGTTGTTTTACTTTATTGATTCGTTTGTTTTTGCAGACTGTTAATTAATAGATCTGGTTTCTTTACATTAATGTATTTCATCCACTGATGATTTTTTTTTTTTTTTTTTATCTTATTGGTCATTGGTGTTTCATTGATCTTGTATCTGTTGCTTGGCTTCTAATATGCTTAATAGATCATCTTTATTATATTTACATTTAAAATTAAACCTGCTGCAATTGCGCATAAATTTTGAATGTATTTTGTGTTTAATAAAACTTATTGCTTTGTCATTTAAATTATCTAATATATGAATTTCATATATTTAGATTTGTCTTAAATTGGCATTAACACTATTTTTTGTATTATACACTTTGTATAAAGCTGCATTTGCGCTCTTACAATTTGTATTATTTCTGTAATTTCTGTAATTTTTTCAATATGTTATTTACTGATTTAAAATTTATATTATATTATGATTCTTGTAGTGTTGTGAAGTTTTGCGACAGTATTTTGTCACTGGCCCTGGATCATTATTAACTAACTGTATAGTTGGCAACTTACGTTAATAATTTACTCTTTATTTTTATTTATTTTTTATTTTTTAATTAATGTTGTGTATGTGTAGTCGAATATTTCATTATAATTATTATATAGCATTTTGTGCCTGACATTTTGTGAATTGTGATGGTTAGTTTTTCTTACTTTACTTTAAAAAAAAAAAATGGGCGGAATTTAATTTTTAATTGGAACCAAATCAATAGATTCAGTCAAAGGAGGTTTAGTGTAAATATGTACATATTATTTATTATTATTATTATTATTATTATTACTATTATTTTTTTTTTTTTTTTTTTTTTTTAGTTCTCTCCACTTTTCATTAATCCAGATACTTATTATTCAAGAATCAATTTAATTTAGTAATTGAATTTGGTATAGCCCACTTTCGATAAAACTAATGTAAATACATACTTGCCTTGTGATTTTTAATATACAAAAACATTTTTTCTCTATGACTCTGTTTAGTAAATTTTTAGATCCTGGCAAAAAATACTTAGCTTCACAGCAGTATTGTGCCCGGTACAAGGATATTTATAGGGATATCCTTGGATCGACATCCAGTTACCTATTATCTCCTCCTCCTTTACTTCAGTTTAGAACATGCGGTTCTAATAGATGTAAAACTTGCCCTATGGCCTCTCACACACAATTGAATAATAATCACTCTTTGGTTCCATTTTGTCAGGCATACAATGTTATTTATAAAATCAATTGTGGTCATTGTAAACTTAGTTATATTGGTGAAACTTCAACTCCTCTTCATCTACGCATTAATCAGCATCGATCAGATTCTAAAAACCTTTCAGCTGCATCTTCTAAGTCAACTATAGAATTACAACACTTTAAATCACATAATTTTAATTCATGTACCATAGAGATTGTAAAAATTCAGAAAAATAAAAGTGAGCGTCTATTTCTTGAATCAAAATTTATGCAATACTATAATACAATTTATCCATATGGCCTAAATTCCGAATACTTTAGTAAAACTATTAAAGCATTTTCTAACATCAACCCTCTACATGATTATTCGACTATTTATGCACAACTTAATCACAAAATTAACAATAAAACTTCTAGAACTAAACGAGGTAGTAAAAAAACAGATTTAATCTTTTCTAAAAGTGCCATTATTAAACTCATTTCAGATCTACAGACTAATTACTTATCTAACTATAACTGGTTCATTATTCGAAAATTTATTTTTGCAATTAAAAAGAAATACTTAGTAAACTTTCTGAATGTCTTTCAAAGCCAATCCTATAATAAACATTTTTCAGACATTTTTTATGATATTATAATGTACAAAATCAAACAATTTAATTTAAAACTTAATAAAAAGCCCAACAAATTTAAAACAAATACTCAATTAATTGTGAATTTTACAAATCAAATATTGAACAGTATTAACATTACGTCTATCATTAATGACAAAGAATGTTTGTTTCCGATTAAAGATTTAAATCTATCTCGTACCTTCAAATATCCTCTTCCTCTTGGCAGAAAGATATTCAATTATAATTCTGTATCTAAGTCTACCTCTTTTACTAACACTGTAACCTGTAAATGCAATGATCCTTCTTTCTCAAAATTTATTGACAGAGACCATGGACACATTATCACGGGTAATCTCAATATTATTTTCATGAAATTTGGCACCAAATTTAGACTTCCAGTTAAAACTAGCATTCCACAAATCTTTCAACAGTTTTCTTATGACCTAGATTTATTTATTTATAAAATATCTATTACTCATAATAAACCTATTGCCTACTTCACTCAATGGAAAGTTTTAGTGTTACAAAAAATCAAAAATGCATTATTTATCAATTCTTCAAATCTGGTGTTATTTAAAAAATCTGTACTTCTTAACTCAATCAAATCACTACAGGATGACTTTGTGATCACTTATGTTGACAAATCACCTAATAATTATGCCATTATTTGTAAATCCTACTATCTCTCTATTTTAAACTCTTCAATCAATAATAGTAACATCTTCAGTTTAACTAATAATAATTTTATTATTAATAACCGAAAAATACATAATTACTATAAACTACTTCAACTTCCCTTCAATAACTTTAATTATCCTTATATAGTTCTCATACCTAAGTTTCACAAATCTCCAATTAAATTTCGCACTGTCACTGTTGGGTGTAACACTTATAACAACAATGCTAATAAAGCTCTACTGGATATTCTAAAACAAATTTACAAATGTACTTGCAAAGTTGATAATTTACACTGTCTTAAAAATAGCTTTCAATTAATTCATTACATAAAATCGCTCGATTCAATAGACAATATTATGACTTTTGACTTTCAAGATCTTTTCAATAATATTGAGTTATCAGATCTTAGTAATATCATTTACAGTCTTTTTCAAGAATATAAAGCTCAAATTAATCTTCCTTACAATTTTAAAGCAGAAAAATTTAAAACTCTTCTTAACTTTGTTATCCATAATAATTATATCTTCCACAACAACGCTATCTATTTGCAACAATTAGGCATCCCACAAGGAGGTTGTAGCTCCAGTATTTTGGCAGATCTCTATCTTTATTATTATGAAAAGCAAATTTGCAATGATGATGTTCGATTTTATCGTTACATCGATGATATTATTGTATTTTATCTCAACAAGAACTCACAAAATGGCTTTTCCTTCAATTATCCACCTAATTTAAAGCTAACTCAAAATACTCTGACTAATCAATCAATTAACTTTTTAGATCTAAAAATAATCATCGATGGTAATAAACTTTACACAGATATCTATGACAAACGGCAAGATTTTTGTTTTAATGTCAACTTATTTACACATTTTAATTCATGTCTGCATCTTTCGGTATTTAGAAACATCATCATTAACCATTTATTTCGAATTAATAATTTATGCTCTGCAAAGTTTAAAAACAAGAATATTAATAAACTGATCACAGCCACTGCTAAAATGGGTTTTCCTAAAAACTTTGTATTTTCTATTTTACATCCTTAACCATGTCTCTGTTAGTACAAAAAAAAAAAAAAAAAAAAAAAAAAAGCTGTGTACACTCTTGTGTATATCAACAAAAAAATTATAAAATAATAAAAGACAATAAAAAAGGTGGCGGTTGGGTGGGCAGATGTTTGATTACGGAGGTGGGGTGGTGTTGTAAGGCTGGATGGTTGGGTGGGTTTGTGAAATTAAATTAAAAAAAAAAAAAAAAAAAAAAAAAAAAAAAAAAGTAGAAGGCTTGTTGCATTTGCTTTGTATTACTATGCAAACTTTCATTTTCCAATAAAATTTCAGATTTTTCCTTTTTGAGTTGTCAACTATATTTAATGTTCTAATTATACTGTTAAACACAATGTGATCAATCGGTGAATTTCATTGTGGCTTCGTGACTTCATTGTTGTTCATCTGCTTTAAAATTTTGCATTTTTAAATCCATATGACTGTTAATTAATAGATCTGGTTTCTTTACATTAATGTATTTCATCCACTGATGATTTTTTTTTTTTTTTTTTATCTTATTGGTCATTGGTGTTTCATTGATCTTGTATCTGTTGCTTGGCTTCTAATATGCTTAATAGATCATCTTTATTATATATATATGTATATATACATACTTACCAGCCATCTCATTCATAACCGTACAATTGTTAATGCCCCTTGAAATAACGCCCCTTTTTTCACACAACTTTATTTTTAGAGCAATTCTTTCCAAATGTTGTTGCAATTAAATAAGAATAAAATTACTCTAAAAAATGACTGGTTTTAAAAAATAGGCGGGTACTAAAAATTGTACAGTTCGTAATGAGATGGCTGACAAGTATGTATATATATATATAAAGTTTCTTCTTAAATACATACTTGCCAACCATCTCATTAATAACCGTACAATTGTTAACGCCCCCTGAAAAAACGCCCCTTTTCTCACACCACTATATTTTTAGAGTTATTCTCTCCAAATGTTGTTACGATTAAATAAGACTAAAATTACTCTAAAAAATTATTGGTGTGAAAACAAAAGCGGGTACTAAAATTTGTACGGTTCATAATGAGATGGTTGGCAAGTATGTAAACACCTGTAGAAGTTTTAGCATTTTGAAGATCATGATTTCATGAAAACAATGCAAGCTAAGAAAAGGCAATTTAAAATTCTTAAATATGTAAAAAATATATAAAAGCCATAAGAATTGTTGCCTGGATATATATTTTATTGAATAAACCTGATATAGTTTAATTTATAAATATTAAAGGGAAATACAAGCTTTTATATGAAACTTTCAGTTTTACAAAGTAAAAGTCTCCTTAATAGTGATATGAATTCTGTGCCAGTGTTCCATCCCTGTCAATAGTTTCCAACTTGTAGTTTGTTGCTACCTTTAAAACTAAATAGATTTTTTTTTTTTTTTAAGGGGATGGTGGACGTTGAAAACTGATCTTTGAAATTTCTGTCTTAGAAGTATGAAAGTTTGCATATATGTACATTGAAAAGTACCAATATTAAAAATATTAAAAAAATTTTAAACTATCAAAATTTAAAAAAAAAAAATTAAAATCTAATATTTTATTTTATTTTATTTTTTAGAATTTTTAAAGTGTTTCAGGCTAATGTGTTTTAAATTTTCCCCCTTTAATTTTACATTGTTATAGTTCATAAAATATTTTAAACATAATTGTGCATTAATCTGTGTTTTTGATTGATAAGTTAATTTTTAAAATACATTTTTATGATTGAATGTTAAAAATTTGCCTGAAATTTCGGTATTCAAGCATATTTTTTAATATTTAACTTACCAATCAATCCATAAATTAATGCACTGATATATTGGTGAACTAGAATAATATAAAAACAAGGGAAAAGTTAAAAAACTCGATAACCTAGAACATTAAAATTCTCAAAAAAAGAAAAATAAATAAATAAATAAAATTTTGAATTTTAATTTTCTTTTTTTATTTTTAATACCTTTCGAAAATTTTTAATGCATTTAATATTCATACATGTCAATGCACATGTATGCAAACTTTCATAAATCTAAGTGAGTAATTTCAAAAACTGATTTTGAAAGATTTTGAACGTCCACCGTTTTCTGTGATTAAATTAGGAGAAATTTTTCACACAGAGAAAGTGGTGTTAAAAAAAAAAAATGGACAAGTTGGCAGCTATACCAACCTATTATTTCTTTCTTTTCTTTTCCTTTCTTTTCTTTTCTTTTTTTTTTAATGTTTTGGTGTGGAACACTGGAGGAAATAAAAATAAAAATATGAAATACAAAATAGAGTAAGGCATATTAAGTAAAACAAAATAACCATAAATTGGTATAATATAATAATTTATTAATTCAAAAAAAACGCCCCCCCCTCCCCCTCACTTGATATCGCCGTAAGTTGTTGTAGAAACATGCGGCTGGTACCAGTCGATTTGTAATAACGTCTAGTTTATGATGGTACAGTTAGACTTTGCTTAGGGGTCATCTACATATTAAAACTGTCATCAAGTTCCATATTTTTCAATGGTAACACCCATTTTTTTTATAATTTATTTGAATTATTTGGATCAAATCGTCGTGGAAAATGGTATAGTTTATATATTTTGCTCAATTTTTCATAGAGTTATAAGCTGCCAAAGTATGGGGATGCTAATGTTAAATGAATGTGACAAACATTAATTCATATCTTCCCAAAAATGTATTCTATTCAATTTTTTTTTTTTTTTTTTTTTTTTTAATGCGTTAAAATGAAGTGACCCAAACGTGTTCCATGCATATTTTTGATTAAAAAAAACATTTTTTGAATTATGAAAATTATTAATAAATCCATATTTGAAAAAATTATGAATTATGACCTATGTTAATTTTTGCATCTCGTTCCCTAACATTATTTTTTGAGTTACAGTAATATTTCATTTTTTACTGCTGTTCAGTATTAATGTAACAAATCTGTTTTACTTTTTAAACCAACGATTATAGGTACAGAAATTTCTTAAACAAATACCGGTATGAGTTCTGCGCCAGTGTTCCATCACTGCTAATATAGCACAATAGCAAAACTCCCTATTCAAAATAAAATAACTTCAGTAGCATTGCAAACAACTGTTAAAAGTACTGTCATTTATTTTTCATGCTATCCTTTTTTTTTTTTTTTTTTTTTTTTTTTCCCCATCGCCCACCTGTGTACACAGGCCTGCGATGAAAAAAATACCATGGAATTTATAGTTGAACTTTATGTGCTTTTTAGACTTTTTAGAGCTGATTTCAAAAAATGTAACGAAAATTTTCTATCACATCACGTTTTCTTGAAAAACTCAATTTTACTTCGATTTTTAACATATACGGGTATATAATATTTACTCCTCTTGGTCAATCGTCTATTTTATTTAAATAAAATAAATATTCTATTGTTTTTTTTTTCCGGTAGCTAAATGGTGCTAAGTTGGCAACTATGGTATTAAAAATGCTCTGGAATCAATTAAAATGTTGGCAAGTCTGTAGCGAGATTTTCCGCTGTGTGTAATTACAGTTAAATAGGAAGAAAAATACCCTAGAAGAAAAATGGTGTGAGAAAAAGTGCTTCGGAATAATTAAAATGTTGGCATGTCTGTTATTATTTATTACTTTTAGAGACTGTAAGTAAAAGCAGGGTTCGCTGCCTAAATTAATCGTTTATGTACTGTCGCGGAAAAAAAAAGGACACTCGATGTAACTTTGTTGCTAATCGATGCACAAAAGTGTAATAGGTATCATTCGACAGGGAATTAATTGTTAGTACTTTTAGAAAATGAAGTAAAATTTTGAATTGGGTGTCGTCTACATATTAAAACGTGCACCAATTTTGATTTTTTTTTTTTCAATGGTAATACCCTATTTTTATTTTATATTTGAATTCCTGGAGTCGAAACGATGCGAAAAAGTATATTGGTTGTACATTTTACTTTTTTTTTTTTTTTTTAATAGAAATATAAGCATTCAAAGTTTTAAGGTGATAATGTTTAATTCATATTTCAAACTTTTATTAATATCTTCACAAAAAACAATTTCATCGATATATATATTTTTTTTTTACGAGATACAGTGAAGAAACCAAACATAATCCACTTTCACTTTTGATTCTGAAAAATATTTTTAATTATGATTAATATTAATAAATTCATATTAAAAAAATTATGAATTATGACCTATATTAGTTTTTACATAAATTGAATCCTAAAGCTGAAAAATATGGGTGTGCAAATTTGCAGTTGTTATTATTCGAAATATAAATAAATCTTTCTTTTGGAGTGACTTAGGGGTTCGTCTTTTATGAAGTTTTGCATGCGATAACGAAGAAAAGGTTAAAAAATAACGGAAAAAATAAACAAAATATTTTTCATTTTTATTTACGGGTGAAACTGTATAACAACATCGTTAAGCGCGAAGAAATGAAACAAAAATATGATTTTTAGACATTAACCCTTTAACGTTCACTACTTAATTTATTTTAAAAATTACTAAACTAATTTTAAAAATGGCTTTTAGACACATAGCTGATCATAAATATTTAAAAAATTAAAAATTAGCATTGTTCCTTTTCGAGAAATTTTCGGTTTCAAACATCTGTAAGTAAACCTTATTAAATTCAAATAATATTTAATTTAATAAATAAATCACTTTATAAGTAAACATTATCGACAATAAAAACTCGTAAAAGTTGCATAGATCCCAACATTTCAATTTATTCTGGAGTATTTTAACCCTTTGCGGCGCAAGGTAATTCGGATTATTTAAATTACACTGCCACCGGAATTTACGAACATAATTAAAATAGAAGAAATTTTAAATTTTCATGTTAAAAAAAAGGGCCTTTTCTGCTATGTTATAAATGTAAATTTTTGCTAAAAAATTTCCGGGATGAGTTTTTGCACTTGAGAATTAAAATAGGTGTTCCGTCAGCGGGAACACTGCGACTGAAAGGGTTAATGTTAACAAACGAATTCTTGCTTCCTAAAGAAAACAAGCCCCACCTTTTACCGCTCTTCTCTTCTAAAGCAAAAAAATATAGAAAAGAAAAAGTGACTATGCGTATTCGTATTAAACCCTTAATTTTACGTTGACAAAAATAAGCACAAGTAGCATTTGCCTCATCGATTACTGGCGATAAATTTTGAATCCTTTAAACGAACGCTAGAGGGGGGAAAATCAACTAAATAGGCGGGGCTGACTGTTTAAAACAGAGAAATACTTCCATATCGTAGTTTACTTAGCTAAAATTATGAAATATAATAAAACAAGTTACTCTAAAGTAACGTAAGACGATAAAAAAAAAAAAAAAAAAAAATGTTTGTTTTTTGTTTATCAGAGAAACGCGCTGGGTACATGTGGCAACCCTGAGGCAACAAAATGCCTGATGTGCCAGCTCGTATATATAGGAGCCTTAGTTTATCCGTAATGGTATTAGGTCCCGCCTTTTTTTTTTCACACCAGAATAGTTGTAGAGCAGAGACTCCAACATCCTAATTAATATTCCGTAGTGTTGTGAGTCACGCCCTTTTTTACACACCAGTAAATTTTTAGAGCAATATTCTCCAAATTTAATTACGATTAAATAAGAAGAAAAATACTCTAAAATGATACTGGTGTGAAAGAAAAGGCGGGGCTAACAATACTACGGAATATTAATTAGTTTGTTGGAGTCTCTGTTGTAGAGTAATAATCAACAATTTGTTCTAATGATTAAGTAAGAATAATATTGCTCTACAACTACTCTGGTGTGAAAAAAAGGCGGGGCTTAATAAAATTACGGATAAACTACCATAGTTAGCAGGTCTAACAATATTTTTATAGAAATTACAAAACAAATCTTACAGTTTCAAAGAGTTAAACTGACCAAAACTGATAAGTATGATTAAAATTGTTTAATGTTTACTTCATGATACCTTACAATAATTTATCGGGAAAAATTTAGTTTATGCATCCTCATGTGTATATATATGTATATAAGTTATTTCATTTGGTATATTATGTCACACCTACAAAATAAAGTGAAGAAATTTTTTAAGTTTTATTGGTGATCACTATAGTCGCGATTATACTTTTGAATTAAAAAATATCGCACATTTTTCAAAGAAAGCTGTCTGACCAATCTAAAATGCATTCTCTAATGAAGTATTTAACCCTTTAAAGTTTACTACTTAATTTATTTTAAAAATTACTAAATTAATTTTAAAAATGGCTTTTAGACACATAGCTGATCATAAATATTTAAAAAATTAAAAATTAGCATTGTTCCTTTTCGAAAAAATTTTCGGTTTGAAACATCTGTAAACCTTATTAAATTCAAATAATATTTAATTTAATAAATAAATCACTTTATAAGTAAACATTATCGACAACAAAAACTCGTAAAAGTTGCATAGATGCCAACATTTCAATTTATTCCGGAGTATTTTAACCCTTTGCGGCACAAGGTAATTAGGATCATTTAAATTACACTGCCACTGGAATTTACGAACATAATTAAAATAGAAGAAATTTTTAATTTTCATGTTAAAAATTTTCATGTTTTCATGTTTCATTTAAATTACACTGCCACCGGAATTTACGAACATAATTAAAATAAAAGAAATTTTAAATTTTCATGTTAAAAGTTGTTTAATTTTCTGCTATGTTATAAATGTAAATTTTTCCTAAAAAATTTCCGGGATGAGTTTTTGCACTTGAGAATTAAAATTATGTGTTCCATCCGCGGGAACACTGCGACTGAAAGGGTATTTACGTATTTAAAAAACCGAAATGAGGGATAACCAAGGCACTGTAAAAATTAAAACATTTAACCATTATTAATTTTTTATAATACTTTTTTCTTAAAAAATTTCCGGTGTGAAACAGTAAAATTTTGTCTACTTTTTGCAGGATCTTAATTTTATTTTTCGAGATTTACAGATAAACCCCTAACACATTTTTGGTTATAACTCTATGAATATTAAAGCAAAGTATACAAACTGTATACTTTTCCGCACTGTCAGACTCTGGCAATTCAATTATGACGTCAAAGTTGGCGCTAATTTCAATATGTACATGACCCCTAATTCAAAATTTGACATCATTTTCAAAAAGGGCTCTTAATTTCCTGTTGAATTGTGTCTTTTAAATTTTTCTGCTTCAATTAATAACGAAATTACAGGAAGAGTTCTTTTTTTTTTTTTTTTTTTTTTTTTTCGGCTGTACTGCGAAAAGTGCCAATTGAATTAATTTTATACTCCAAAAAATATTTTTCTATAAAGCTTAAAATAAGCCAGTCGTGGACACATTTTTAATTTCCTCAGGAAAGGCACAAATAAAATGCGAAATGATTAAAAATACATATATAATTAATAAAAGTCATATTCTATATCACTGATGCGTTAAAAATAAAAAATAAAATATATATGAATTTTATTGTAAATTAAAAACAAATTATCTCTGAATACTTTGTTTTATTTAACTTTTTTTTTTTTTTTTTTTTTACAGTACTACGGAATATTAACTAGGATGTTGGCAGCTGTGTAAAAGTGGTATGAAATAAAGGCGTGGCTATATATTCTGCGGAATAAATTAAAATGTTGGCAAATCTGCTTCCCTTAAAATTTGTATTTCTATTTTGTATATACATACAAACGCTAAGGGATGTAAATAACAACTGAATGAATGAGAAATGTGTAAGCAACACATGACCGCAAACATTACATTAACTCTATAAGGAGCAGATACAATCTGATGATTTTCAACACTTGCTTCCATGTATGAGTTTTATGGACTGCTCAAGTGTAATGTAGGTTTTTTTGGTTATTTGTAACTCCGCCTACCTTGTAAATTTTACCTAGTAAATCTTGTACGATCCATTATTTTACAAAATCACACACAATGTTCGTATTAATAAAATCAGTGCTTTAAATACATCTATTAGAAACAGCATTATTACTGCATATATCACGTAGTGTAATTATTTGTTCGAAGAAAATTTGTTAAAAAAATAAACATTCAAAATCCACGCTTATGTCTGTTAACACTTTCGCGACCACATGTTTTTCTCATTTTCATAGTATGTTCAACCAGAGGGCGTTATTCTTTCAAGATATTTTATTTCAGAACAAGGTTTTTCTGTATACATATTTATATTACATATGAATATACATAATAATTATACTCTTTCTGATGAAAATATTTGTGTCTACAATATTTTGATTATAAAATTATGAATATCGGGAATATTTATAAGAAATATAGCAACGTACAAATTGCAAAAGAAACACCCACTGGCGGAATTACAGATTTCCCTGGGGTGGAAAATTATCGCAGCTTTCATACCGGTATTTATGAAACAAAATTTTCTTCTTCTTAAACCGCTGATTTTATAAGTAGTGCAATTTTTCAAACAAATACCGGTATGAGTCCTGTGCCAATTTTTCACCCCTGATTTCCCAGTGACATGAATCTACGTCAGCGGTCGCGAAAGTGTTAAGAATATTCAAAAAACACCGAGTTGAGATGACAATGTGATCATTGATTCCTATGCAATTCTGAATACTTATGATTTTCCTTTATTCCCTGTCTCCCTTTAAAGTTTTTCGCTGTATTAATGGGACACCCTGTATAAATTAACAACTAAATGGGCTAGCACAGGGCTACCACAGGTGACTTCTTTTATATTCTTTTTACACCACTATTTCCAAAAATTAAAACTTATTATATACAACGCAGGTGACTCTGCACTTTAGCTGCATAAATTTATTATAAATTTTATGTTATGGGAATCATGGTACAAAAATATTTTTTTTTAACGTCGCCTGTGGCAGCCCTGTTTCTTAAATACGATTTTTAAAACTTTTTTACAGGAGAAAATGCCGCTTTTAAAGAACAATTTTCAGAGCTAGGCTCTGAATTTTACAGAAGAAAAGGTTGAACCTAAATTAACATTTAATTTTAATGTTATATTCTCCCCCCTCCTCACCCACTTTTTTTTCTTTCCCAGATAATTTTAAATTTCTAGAAGTACATATTAAAATTTTGTTAGGTAAAAGAGAAAAAGATATTTGATTTTATAAATATGCACAGTAAAGAACCTAAATCATCTTTTAATGAAAATTAAATATTTATAGTTAAAAAAAATAAATAAATAAACATGGGATTTTATTTTAAGTGTGTAATAAAAAATCGTCAAGTGTTGGAATGGCATTCAAAATATTCATTTAATTCAATGTCCTCTTAATAACGTCTAACTCATTACAGCAAATGTTTTTCAATGCAGGTGAAAGACGTAAGATATATTTAAATATGCATTAAATTGCATGGAAATTCTTCGACAAACCAATTAACCCTTTTCGATATTTCCTGGATACGCCTTTAGTCTGAACGTTTAACTATTTAACTTACATAAATAAATCATTCCGACTCTTTTAGACTTCATTTATTCCTACGGTTTTTATCGTTTTTAAAATAAATTTATTTACAAGCATTCAATTGTCTAGATTATCAAAATTATATCTTTTGTTGTTAAAACAATTATATATATATATATATATATATATATATATACAGGTGTTGGACAAAAAAATGTGAACATTTTCGTGTCAAATATCTTGAAAAGTTCTTTAGGAATCATCTTGAAACTTTGTAAGTGTAAATAACATGTTATACCTCATATTTTTCAGTAAAAAATGTGTCATGAAAAGGAAAAGGGGACCAGTAAAAAATTAAACAAAAATAAAAATGTTTTGGATCACCCTATAAAAGGTAATGCTTTAAATGCGTTTTGGCCACAGCATGTGATTATGAGGACTTTTCTCAATATCTGTATAAAATTTTATGAGGAATTCATGGAGATATAACGCTTTCTTTAAAAAATTGCATTTTAAAAATTTCCACTTTTTTAGTTATAACACGTAGGGTATTAGACCCAGTGCAAAGCCATTTTCAGGAAATGTGGCATACTACATTAGGCACAGCCTACAGCAATTAGAAGGAAAAAACGTTAAACATCTTACGAAATACGAACACTTTTATTAAATAATTTTTGACTACGCATGCACAAGCTTTATAAAAATTTCATTTGCATAATTTAATAGCCAAAGGTATTGAACAACTTATATGAAAACTTCAAACAAATATCATGTAAATTCAAAATGTTAAGAGAGATAAAATAAACAGAATTTAAGTTCTTCTCAAAAAAAAAAAAAAAAAAAAAAAACGAAAGATGTTAGGGGAGGGGGTTTTATCAATATTTATTTACAATCAGCGAAAATACTGTATAGTGTAACCACGTTTCCTACGCCTAGCAGTGAGGACGAGTCGAAAATCTTGGAGGGTTTCCAAGTTGACCAACAGGTTTGAATTTAGTAAACATCCAGTCATTCGGTATTCCCTTATTGCTTATTTTCTCTCAACGAAAAGCTTGTCTCCCCTATTTTACTAGTGGACTCGTTGAATTCGCACTTGCGCAGAGGCTTCCATGGTCGCAAGAAATGTAGTTAAAGAGTAATATCATTGGGCATTGATTGAATCAAAATAAAAATGTGAGTAAAACCCCTTACAGTTTAGCTTTTATTTTGAGAGAACTGAAATTCTGTTCCTTCTATCTCTAGTAATATTTTCAATTTACATGATATTTGTCTGGGGTTTTCATATAAGTTGCTCAATACCTTTGGCTATTGAATTTTGCAAATGAAACTTTTATAAAGCTTGAGCATGCGTACATAAAATTTATTTAATAAAAGTGCTCCTATTCCGTAATATATTTAACATTTTTTCCTTCTGATTGCTGTATGCTGTGTCTAATGTAGTATGCCATATTTCCTGAAAATGGCTTTGCACTGGTTCTAATACTCTACGTGTTATAATTTAAAAAGTGGAAATTGTTTTTGCAATTTTTAAAAGAAATCATTATATCTCCATGAATATATGTGGTAGCCGCATAAAATTTTATACAGATAATGAGAAAAGTCCTCATAATCACATGCTACAGACAAAACGTATTTAAAGCATTATCTTCTGCAAGGTGATCCAAAACATTTTTAATTTTGTTTAATTTTTTACTGGTCCCCTTTTCCTTCTCATGACATACATGGTCCGATTTTAGCCAGGGTTTTTTACTATTTTTATTTTTATTATTATTATCGATGATGACACAGACGTACACTAAAAATCTGAATTGGACATTTTTTACCGTTTCTTGTAGATACTCACTGAAACAGAAAGTAACAGTAAAAAACTTTCATCATTCCTTTTTTTTTTTTTTTTTTTTTTTTTGTAAAACTCATACTTTTAGTTGAATTTCGTCTGGAATCATGAAACATAGATGTCAACATTTTAATTTATTCTGGAGTATTTTTAGCCCCTTTTTGTTTCATTCCACTTGTTTTTTAAATTTTTTCTTATGCTATAGAAGTTATATAGAACCTTTAAAGTACCATCTGAAGTAAAGTTTTGAAAAGTTTAAATATGAGGCCAAATACATTTAGATATATTGTACAATTTTACCACTCAACCATTTAAATTATACTTCAAAGAGAAAAAAGTTATTTAATCGAGTTTTCACAGGGATACGATATCCAGGGTTACCAACATTTTAACTTATTCTGGAGTATTTTTATCCCCGCCTTTACTCTATACCGCTTTTTTTAAAGAGTAATTTTTTCTTATTTTATCGTAGATATATATTGGAGACAAAATTTCTATAAATGAAGTGGTGCGAAATAAAGACGGGGCTAAAAATACTCCGGAATAAATTAAAATGTTGGCAGCTATGCATGAAATCGTGTACCCTATTGTTAATTGTAAAAACCATATTCAATAATTGTTTCTTACTTTAAAACAGTATTTATTAAAGTAACTACTACTACTAATAATAATAATAATAATAATAATAAAATCCTACAAAATTGAAAATAGAAGAGAAAGAGATGTAGGAAACGGTGAAAGGGGTGATAGCGAAAGCATATTTCGAGGGGAATGGAAAATAAAAGAAATTCAAAAAAAAAAAAAGAGAGAGAGAGAGAATAAGAATAAGAAACGGTTTGAAAGACGAAAGTAATAAACACGTACTTAATGTTTAAATATATTATAAAGGCATTGTTTGTTTAATTTTGAGAAATACTATGTTTAGTTCAATTTAATAAAATTACGGATTTTTATTGTAAAACTTTTATTTATTTATTTATTTTTTATTTTTATTTTTTTATTTTCGCAAAACCATATATATTTTTAATTTTTTTTATTAAAAGGGGAAAAAGAAGAAGAAGAAGCGAAATAAAGAAAGAAAAACATGTACGTGATTGTCAGAAATGGAGATCATTTTTGGATTCAGCATCGTCGAAAATATGTTTATATGTTATGAAAGAATATGTTTACTTTAATGCAATAAAATTAGTAATTTTTTAGAATAAACCCTTAATATCTTGCAAAATAATTGTACAGTCGGGAGGGGGGGTGGGGGATCGCAACACTCGACGTAACTTTGTTGCTAACCGATGCACAAAAATGTAATAGGTATCATTCGACAGGGAATTGTTAGTACTTTTAGAAAATGAAGTGAAATTTTGAATTGGGGGTCATCTACATATTAAAACGTGCACCAAATTTGATTTTTTTTTTTCAATAGTAATAACCTATTTTTATTTTATATTTGAATTCCTGGAGTCGCGACGATGCGAAAAGTTATATTGGTTGTATATGTTACTTACTTTTTGTAGAATTATAAGCGTTCAAAGTTTGAAGGTGATAACGTTTAATTCATATTTCAAACTTTTATTAATATCTTCACAAAAAACAATTTGATTGATATATATATATATATATATATATATATATATATTGAAAACCTTTCCAAACATTGAATAGATGAAAACAAGAAACATTGAAAAAGATAAAACAGAAAAATTCAAAAAGAGATTGCGACTATCAAACATCCATAAATGGAAACATGCAAATTCATTACGTTTTCAAGGGAGCAGAATGAATGTTGCATGTAAAGTAGGTGTTATTTCTGTCTTGTTGTATGCAAATTGCTAAATATTTACAACAAGCTACCCCCAATAACACCACCAAAAAAGAGAAAATTAAAACTGAAAAGTTATGAAAACCTTATTAAAATCAAACATTTTGATTCATGCAGCAATATACAATATTATTAATTTAAATACTAATAAAAATAGTTAAATGAAATACTAGTAATAATTAATAAAACTAAAGTATAACATACATTACACCTGAAAAACTTGTATAAGAAACTTGCACCCATGCACGTAAAACTATAACACGAGACAAACATGTGGTTGTATACAGTTAGGTTCACAGTTAATTTTGGAATCGTATTAAATAACTGAACGATTAATTTATTTTGAATTTGTATTAATCAACTGAACGATAAAGTTGAGTGAACTGTTTGATTTTAATAATTAACCTAAAAGTGATAATTTAAAATTAAATTTTGATTAAAATTGAGGTTAACTTAATGTACGATATTGGTTAAACTTTAAAGTGTCATTTTGTTGAAACATAGAAATCAGACTATTGAGATAGTGACGCCATCTAGTGTAGTTTAGAAAAAGTAATAACCCTAATTTTTTATATATATATATCACGATATACAGTGAAGAAACCCAAACATAATCCATTATCACTTTCGATTCTGAAAAATATTTTTAATTATGAAGAAGAAGAATAAATTCATATTCAAAAAAAATTATGAATCATGGCCTATATTAATTTTTACATAAAATGAATCCTATTGCTGAAAAATATGGGTGTACAAATTTGCAGCTCATTGCAGTTATTAGTTTTCGAGATATAAATAAATCTTTCTTTTGGAGTGGCTTAAAGGGCCGTCTTTTATTAAGTTTTGCATGAGATAACGAAGAAAATGTTAAAAAAATAACAGAGAAAATTAAACAAAATATTTTTAATTTTTATTTATGGGTCAAATTATGTAGAAACGACATAAAACGCAAAGAAATGAAACAAAAATGATGATTTTTAGACATTAGTGTTATTATCAAGAATTCCTGTTTTCTAAAGAAGACAAGCCCCGAATTTCATCGTTCTTCAAAACAAAACGATACAGAAAAGAGGAGTAAATGTGACTTTGAGTATTCGTGTTAAACCCCATATTTTACGTTAACAAAAATATACACAAGTGGTATTTACTTCATCGATTACTGGTGATAAATTTTGAATCCTGTCAGTGCTCCTTTCTGAGACGGAAACTCTTGCCACACTGCGAATAAATTAAGCCGGTAAGGGGTTTAAAAAATTGAACAAAGGTGGGTGTTCCATGAATATGAAATAAAATTTTGTAAATTAAAACTATAAATAGCAAAACTGCACAACAATTGTTTCGGTTTGCAATAATGAAGCACTAGTTTTCATCTGAAGAAGGGGGGGGGGGGGGGAAGCAGCCACGAGTGTAACACTGAAACAACTTAATAGCTTTTGCGGTTACAATTTTGGCTTTATGTTTTTTCCGGACACATTTTCTTCTTATATCATTCGTCTTAAGAAAAACATACAGAATTTAAACAAATGGAAAGATAAAACAAAGTAATATGTGTTATTAAAGAAAAATTGAATTAAACGCAGATTTAAAGAATATATAAATAAAATACAAAAGTTATTGCTGCAAAATATTTTATTTTGTACATTTGGGGGGGGGGAATCCACACCGACTAATTTTGCCGCAAATCATCGTATAAATAGGCGGCTGGTGCCGATTGATTGGTGATAAAGTCTAAATATTCATGCTAGAGTTGTTTCTTGCTTAGGTGATCGTTTACATTTAAAAACTTCCACCAACTTCATTTTTTTATTGTAATGCCCATTTTTGACACCATATTTAACTTTCTGATATCAAGGCAAATCGGAAAATGATGATTATATACTTTTAATTAATTCTTGATAAAGTTACACGTCAAAATTTATTCGTTGTCCATGTACATAGTTATAATAACAGGAGACTTGGCGTTGGAATATTAAAACCCGAATAAACTACTACGTCAGAAGCGCCAAAGAAAAATATTTGAGATGCATACAACTGTTTCGGTAGCCTTAAGCGTACCGTATTCAGTGAAAAAAGAATTTTGAATCTGGAGAAGTGCTCGTATATGAAGGAGAGGGACAGAATTTAGTTCAAACAATAGGATTACGGGGAAGGTGGGGAGTGTGACCAATAGGAAATTAGGAATGTTAGCTGTGTAAACAGTAGAAAAATTAAGAAAATATGGACTGAATGTAAAATTTCCAACAATCAGACAAATAGGGAACAGCGAAATCACAATTTACAAGGTTTTTAAAATTTTTATAAATATGAAAAGCTTCAGGAAATCGAGTTCATAAAGGGATTTAGGTCTGCAAATTTTTTTAGCTGAATTAAATTTAAAATTAGGATTTTCCTCCCAGCAATGTTTAGAAATAGCCGATTTATTGGTTTCTTGTTTGCGGACGTAATTCATATGTCATTTAAACGAAATCTAATACTGTGTTTAGTTTGGCCAATATATGATAAACCGCACTGACAGGAAATACTATAAATGCCCCAAGAATTATGCATATCAATGGGAACTTTTAACTGAGAAAAGGTGAGTTTATTGGAAGGTGAAAATATTATTTTAAAATCATATTGTTTGAGAATTTTAGATATGGTTTGACTGGATTTAGGAAAATAGGGTAAAACAATACTGATATTAGAAGAGACTGATTTAGTAAACGAAATACGAGGGAGTTGTAATTTTTGGATAGCTTTGTCTATAATGGAAGGGTCATAACCTCTGTCAATTGCAATGGCTTTCAGTTATTTAATTTTAGATTTTAATAAAATAGGATTTGAACAAATATTAAGGGCACGGTTTACAAAAATATAGAAAGCAGCCATTTTTTGGTTAGGTGGGTGACATGAACGCACATGAGGACGAAGGGAGAATGCAAAGTTTTTACGGTATACGGTAGTTGAAAATCCATTTACAGTGCGAGAGACGAGGGTATCAAGAAATGGAAGGGAGCCATTATTTTCTATTTCATATGTAAACTGGATATTACTGTCAATTGAACTTAAAGTTTCTAAGACATGGTCAATATTGTGACGAGATATGTCGATAAGCGTGAAGGTGTCGTCAACGTAACGGGTCCAAAATGGAAAAGATATTTTCTTAAAAAGCTTGCTTTCGAAATAGTGCATATAAATATCTGCGAGAATTGGGGAGAGAGGGGAACCCATGGCTAAACCTTCAGACTCACGATAGAATTTATTTTGGAAAGAAAAAGTGGTTTGTGATAAACAAATGCGGGTAAGAGAAATTAATTCTTGTATTTCAAAAGATGTGAAATGAAACTCTTTTAACCAATTTTCGAGACAGCAGAGGGCGCCACTTATTGGAACATTAGTGAAAAGAGATTTTACATCAAAAGAAACCATAGTGAGATTAGTGTGAGGGCAGTTTTGAATATTTTTTGCAAATTTTATGGAATTCTTAACAGTATAACTATTAGCAGCAAGAAGGGGAGCAAAAATTGTGGTGAGAAATTTAGCTAAATTATAGGAAGCAGTACCGATATTAGAGACTATGGGACGAAATGGAATATTGGGTTTGTGAACTTTCGGTAAAGCATAAAATCTGGCACAATTAGCAATAGAAGGGATAATATGAGATTTAGTCGAGTCCAATAACAAGGGGCAAGATTTTATAGCAGATTTAATTTTATTTAATTCTTGAGGAGAGGGGTCACGGGGCAGAGAAATATGTGGGCCATCATTAATTAGTTCGGTAACACTTTCGATGTATTGTTTTTTTATCCAAAATAACAATCTGACCACCTTTATCAGCTTTAGTAATGATGATATTTTCATTAGATTTTAATTCCTTCAAGGCGTTTTTTTCTGCAGGGCTGAGATTTGATTTAAAATTTTTAGAGTTGAAATTGGCATTATTAAGGATTAAATGACGAAGATTTTCTTTCTGTTGGTCAGTCAGTCGAGTATTTTTGAAAGCTTTTTCAACCGGTGCAATTAACTGAGGAAAAGAAAGAGGTTTAGAAATGACAAAATTTGAATTGAGTTTGATAACAGAATATTGATTATTGGAAATTTCAGCATTGGAAAGATTAACGATCGCATTTTTATTGACAACAGGAAAGTCGTTCGAATGAATAGGACTCTGTGAATTAGGACTCTCATGCTAAGCTGTGATTAGAATTAGGGAGGCATACTATTGTAACAATCGTAGCTATCGTAGACCACAAGTCGGATCGTACACTCCGCAGCAAAATTATCCGAGCACTAGCAATAATTTTAATCACATTAAAAAATGAGACAGATAATATACATTAATGTATATTATCTGTCTCATTTTTTAATGTGATTAAAATTTAATTTTACTACGAGACGTAATGATTTTTAAATATTTTACTAGCAATAATCCCTGTCTTAAAAAAGTACACTTAATACTGCTTTGTTAAATAAATCCTTGTTGAATGATGTTCTTAGTCTGTCTAAGAACATGATTTGACAAGGATTTATTTAACAAAGCAGAATTAAGTGTACTTTTTTTAGACAGGGATTATTGCTAGTGCTCGGATACTTTTGCTGCGGAGTGTACGATCCGACTTGTGGTCTACGATAGCTGCGATTGTTACAATAGTATGCCTCCCTTAATCGCATATAAATAATATTAAGTTTTTTTTTTTTTTTTTCGTTAAAAGATTTTGTACGCTAAATAACTTTAAAACACGAACTGCCCACCTTTTGATTCGATATAAAAACCCTTTATTATTTTTTCTCAATCTCTCTCTTTATATACATTGTACCTGGATGACTGAGTTTACTCAGTCTCATTGTAAAAATTGTAAAAAATATTCGTAGTGTAGATAAAATTATTTGTTTTCAGGTAATTATATTTATTATTTATCAAAATCATTCGAGGACTTAAAAATAAACAACAAAGTTTTTGCCATTCTTCCTGGAGAAAACGCAGGTTACTGGTAGATGCTAAATGTTCTAAAGAGAATGTTAACTTTTGAGATTAAAAGTCAATTGTAAACTCAAAAATTCGCTAAATCTAAAATTTTTATCAAAATCCTTCAAATAGTTTCTAAGAAAACCATTTCTCTTCCATATTTTGCCACAAAGGGTTTACACAGAACGAAAATTTTCCTGAAGATGAGAAAAAGTCTAATAAATTTTGCACCTAAAAAAAAATAAAACTTTCATCTAAATCATTATATCCATTTTCCAGTAAACCCATTTTCTTCCACATGGTGCAACTGGCTGATAGAGGGTTAACAATGAACGCGAACTTTCCTAAAAATGTGGATAAATGAGATAGATTTCTCGTCTCAAGAAACCTTTAATTCTAAGTCTTTATCAAAACCGTTAGAGCTAGTTCTTAAAAAGTTTCTGCCGTAGTTTAGAATCGGCGGAGAAAAGGTTAATTGTGAAAGTTAACTTTCCTGAAGATGAATGAAATTCAGATGGAACTGTCATCTAAAAAAAACCCAAACCTTAAATATTTACCAAAAAAGTTCGAGAAATTTCCAAGAAAAACAAATTCCAGCAATATTTTACCCCGGTCGAGTGGGGGTTAACACAGCAGTGAACGCTAACTTAACTCCATACGAGGCTATGTCAGATAGATTTCTTATAAATAATAATAATAAGAGAGAAGAAAAAACAGTAAAAAACTTATTTCTATGTTTTTCATTAAAATTGTTAGATTTATTTCTGAGAAAACCAGATTTCTGCAATATTTTGAAAAGGACGGGATAAAGTTACCATTGAACGCTAATTTTCCTGAAGATGCGGTTAAGTCAGATGAATTCGTCATCTCAAAGAAAAAAAAAAGTAAACATAAGTTTTTATCAAAAATCGCTACAGCTAACTCCCAAACAACGAAATTTCAGTCATATTTTTCAACGGGAGTAATAAGGGTTAACAACGAAAGTTAATGATCCAGAAGGTGAAAAAAATCAGATGGTTTTGTCGTCTCAAAGCAGCCTTATTTTAGGCGGACCAGATCAAAGTACCTTTATAATAGAGAAGCGTTAAAATTTGCTACAATTATCCAATTATGGATGTATTTTTTCATTCCTAATAAATAAGGGTTAAAAATAAAGTATTATTGATTAATAATTTACTTTCTGCAATTTTTTAAATCTTAGAAAAATGCCTTTTAAAAAAAGGAAGTCCCCATTTGTCCACAGAAAATGGGGACGTTTGGTCAGTATACCTTATTTCTAAGTTTTCAGCAAAATCGCTTGAACCATTCTCGAGAAAATCCGGAATAAACCCGATTTCTGCCACATTTCTCAAAGGATGGAGAGAGGGTTAACAATAAAAGTTAATTTTCCTAAAGATGAGGATAAATCAAGTGAGTTTGTCTTCTCAAAAAATATTTAACCGTATTTTTTTATTAAAATCGTTATATCTATTTCTTAATAAACCCAAATTCTGTCATAATTTTCAACTGGCGACTGATGAATTAGCAGCGAATGCGAATTTTCCTGAAGATGAAGATAAGTCCAATCAATTTTTCACCCCTATAAAATACTTAGCCTCTATCTTTCTTGAAAGTCGTTATATCTATTTCTGAGTAAATCCAATTTCTGCAATATTTTGCGATATGTAGGTAAAGGGTTAACAGCAAACGCGAACTTTCTTAATATGAGAATGAAATTAATCAATTTTTCTCTTCAAAACACCCTTAACCCCAAACTTTCATTTAAATCGTTAAATTTAATTCCGAGTAAACCCAATTTCTACCATATTTTGCATTCGGCGGATAAAGGGCTAACAGCGAACGCAAGATTTTCTGAAAATGAGGATTAGTTTAAATAATTTTTCATCTCAAACATTTCTTAACTCCAACAAAATCGTTACATCGATTTCAAAGTAAACTTAATTTATATTATATTTCGTAATTAACAGATAAATGGCTAATAGCAAACCCCAATTTTTACAAAGATAAGGATAACTCTAATCGATTTTTTACGCCATAAACAGTGTTGCCAGATTGGGGACATTTTTTATTCAATATCCACCATCAAATTTTAATTGTAACTGTTGCCTAATCACTTCGAAGATTAATCGTCTTTTATATATATCAAATATTATTTTTCAAAATTATTGGTGGTAGTTGAATAAAAAAAGTCCTCAATCTGGCAACATTGTCCATAAAACACTTAACCCATAACGTTCATCAAAACTTTTACATTCATTTTCGAGAAAACTCAATTTCTGCTATATTTTGCAAATGGCAGTTAAAGGGTTCACAGAAAATGCGAATTGTCTTGAAGATGAGGATATGTCTAATTGATTTTCTTCCCTTTAAAATACTTAATCCAAAACTTTTTTTCAAAATCGTTACATCCATTTCCGAGTAAGCCTAATTTCTGCCATATTCTGCCATATGAGGCCGATAAAGGGTTAACATCGAAAGTGAATTTTCCGGAAGATGAAGAAGTGTCCAATCATTTTAGCTCCTTAAAAAAACACTTAACCCTAAACTTTCCTCAAAATCGTTATAACCATTTTTGAGTAAATCCAATTTCTGCCATATGATGCAAGTGGCCGATATCTATATAAGGGTTAACAGCGAACGCGAATTTTTCAGAAAATGAGGAGACATCCAATCGATTTAACTCCTTAAAAAACTCCTAACTCCAAACTTTCATTAAAATCGTTTCATGCATTTCCGAGTAAACCCAATTTCTGCCATATGGTGCAACTAGCCAATATGGGTTATCATCGAAAGCAAATTTTCCTGAAAATGAGGCTGTGCCCAATCATTTTAGTTTCCTAACAAACACTTAACCCTAAACTTTCATCAAAATCATTATATTCATTTTTTAGTGAATCCAATTTCTGCCATGTTTCATGCATTTCTGAGTAAACCCAATTTCTGCCATATGGTGCAACTAGCCGATAAAGGGTTATCATCGAAAGCAAATTTTCCTGAAGATGAGGCTATGTCCAATCGTTTTAGTTTCCTAAAAAACACTTAACCCCAAACTTTCATCAAAATCGTTATATCCATTTTTGAGTAAACCCAATTTCTGCTATATGTTGCAACTGGCCAATAAAGGTTTAACAGCGAACGAGAATTTTCCTAAAGATGGCGATAAGTCCAATCGTTTTTTCGTCGCAAAACCCCAAACTTTCATCAAAATCGTTAGAGCCGTTTCCGAGATCCCCAAAACAAATATATATATATAACACAAATATATAATACAAATATAATATATCATATGTTTTCTAACGACTTCAACATGCAGGAACTTGAGGCGTTCTTCTTGATACCGATCTACGTAAGTCTCCTGGTCCAGACGGGATCTATGGCTGTATGATTGATCACCTTGGTAGAAATGGTAGAAGCAGATTCTTGAACATCATTAACATGGAGAGCGGGACGTCTGCGACGCGACTGGAAAAGAGCAACGATCACTCCTATCAGAAAACCACAGAAAGATGCTTACAACCCCGAGAGTTACAGACCCATTGCACTTACTTCTATTGCATGCAAGATAATGGAGAAAATGATTTTAAAGAGACTTTTGTTTTATTTTAATACCCGAGACCTTCTCCCAAAGGAGCAATACGGATTTAGAAGAGGGCTTTACTTGGAACAAAAAATGCTTGACGATCATAATAAAAAGCCTACACATCACACTGTAGCGACTTTCTTGGACTTATCTAAAGCCTTCGATACCGTATGCAGGCAGCGCCTTATCATTAAACTCTTTGATTCCTTTGGAATTGGAGATAGAGCTTTACCTTGGTTATCTGATTTTTTGAGTAACAGGACGTTTAGGGTCAAATTTAATAATTCATTGTCAAAAGGTTTTAAGTTGAGTCAGGGACTTCCCCAGGTTGCTAAATAGTGATAACTTTAGTTCCTTTCCTGTCTTCATACAAAAATTTGCTTATCAAGTAACTTTCGTCACTCCACTCACGGGTTCCTGCATTCCACCAATCGTTTTTGAAAAATCTGCGAATAAGTTATAGATCGTAGTGGTTTACCCATCCTGCAATTTCCGGCAATCTATGGCACAGTGGAGACAACAGCCCCAGCAGCTGTAGGTCTCGATGAAAACCCCAACAAAAACAACCACAACAAATAACTGTGTGCGATGAAGTTTAGCCCCATTTTGCTTATCAAGTAACTTTCGTCATTCCACCCTCGGATTCCTGCATTCCACCAATTATTTTTGAAAAATCTGCTAATAAGTTATAGATCGTAGTGGTTTATCCACCCTGCAATTTCCGGCAATCTATGGAACAGTTGAGACAACAGTCCCAGCAGCTATAGGTCTCAATGAAAACCCCCACAACAACAACAAGTTTAGCCCACTGAGCTGAATAACAATTGGAGGAAATGCTGGACCGGTTCTTGCGTCCTTTTTTGGAAGGTTTGTTTACAGCGTCTAGAATAAACAGTGTGGAAAGCGGCGAATAAAATTGTACTAAAAAAATTAAGCCTGTCCCCAGATGTCATTGTAATCGAAGCTAGTCATTAGTGTCACGACAACAAAACCGAGACTCCCTATTGGTTAATTATATGCTTAGATCACTGGATTAAACTGACGAAACTGGGAAAAGCCAATCAGGTCTTCGATTTGAGCAATAACTTCGATCACAGCGACATCTGGGTAAGCTTAATTTTTGCAGCATCATTTTAACATCACGGTTATAGGCGATTGCCACACTGTTTATTCTAGACGCTGTAGTTTGTCTTCCGAGCGTTGCACGGCAGAAAGCATTTGATACCTATATATTTCAAAGTAAAATTGTGTAAAGGTTGTCTGTTCGAATAATCATATGCTAAAAATGATATTACAATTTAAAATTTTAATTTTTTAAAAGGTATAATAGTAATAAACGACCCGACAAATGTTGCCTGCCGTGCAAGGTATGACTTTGTACGGCAAACGATTGCAGAAAAACTGGCACGCATGAACACTGTGTAAAGGTATTAGAACCATTTGCTCCAGTTGTTCTTCAGCTCAATGGTTTAGCCCCGCATACAAAAACATATTGGGCCCTCCGTGGACGAGTGTTTATGACACCACACTGCTAATCGCCTTCGAGTGTAGGAGAGCGGGTTCGATTCCCGTGCTAGCCCAGGGTTGTTTTTTTCCCATTTATTTCGTATTGTAATTCTATCATGTGCTATCTGTAATTATCTTATGAAGATTTACAAGCGGACTACGAGTCAAGCATACAAATCTGATGTATGTGTCAGAGGCGGACTGGCCCACAGATTATTATACAGATAGGACACTCCCGTATATTCTTCGGTAACCAAAATTTGACTGCATGCAACGACCCTATTGGCAACGGCTGTAAGTTTCTCGAGCTCTCCAGCTTACGCAATCGCTCGTCTTATTTTATTGTATCTATGTTCATATCGTAATATTAGTGCAACGTTAAACCCAACATCCAACCAACTAGCCCTTGTATTGATGTTTACGAACTTGATTGTCGAAAGCAGTTTATTTTAAGAAGCAAGTACTAAATATTAAGCAAATAAATTTCGAAAATATACATAAACCAGAATTTTTTTTTTTTTCCTTTTAAAGCATTTTGTATTATTTAAACCAAGCAATGTTAAATATTTAATATTTCATACCGTACTGCTATTTCTGCATTACAGTTTGTTATATAATTTGTACACTTAAACACGAATGTGTTTCGCAAAATTTATTTTCAAACACAATAAAAATTAGTTTTATTTCTTAGAAAATAGCTGTGAATGTTATGATTTTGTGAATTTAAAAGTAGTAAAAAAAAGTGAAGGAAAGAAAACTGCACACGTTTGGCAACTTCATTATTGTTTACAAACTTGATTGTCAAAAGCAATTTATTTTAAGAAGCAAATGCTAAATATTAAGAAAATAAACTTTGAAGATGTACATAAAATAAAAACATTTTTTCATTTTAAAGCATTTTGTATTATTTAAACCAAGCAACGTTAAATATTTAATGATTTCATACTGCTATTTCAGAATTACAGTTTGTTAGTTTAATTTGTACTTGAATATGAATATGTTTCACAAAGCATATTTTTAAACATTATAAAAATTAATTTTTATTTCTTAGAAGAATAGCTGTGAATGTTTTGAGGATAATTTTGTGAATTCAAAAACAATAAAAAGCGATGAAAAAGAAAACTTCCCATACTAACCTGCTACTAACTACTCGCGAAATAGAAAAACAATTTTCGATCAAAGATGCTATTCATGCAGACTTAACACATGTAGTTCCCCTCTGTTGACACTAGTGGTGCTACTATATTTCCCGTTCGCGTTTTAGCTTCACTGTCAGTCCACAGATTATCATACAGATAGGACAGTGAAGCTAAAACGCGAACGGGAAATATAGTAGCACCACTAGTGTCAACAGAGGGGAACTACATGTGTTAAGTCTACATGAATAGCATCTTTGATCGAAAATTGTTTTTCTATTTCGCGAGTAATTAGTAGCAAGTTAGTATTATGGGAAGTTTTCTTTTTCTTCACTTTCTATTGTTTTTGAATTCACAAAATTATCCTCAAAACATAATTTTTATAATGTTTAAAAATGTGCTTTGTCAAACATATTCATATTCAAGTACAAATTAAAATTACAAACTGTAATTCTGAAATAGCAGTATGAAATCATTAAATATTTAACGTTGCTTGGTTTAAATAATACAAAATGCTTTAAAATGAAAAAAAAATTTATTTTATGTATATTTTCAAAGTTTATTTTCTTAATATTTAGCACTTGCTTCTTAAAATAAATTGCTTTTGACAATCAAGTTTGTGAACAATAATAAAGTTGCCAAACGAAAACGTATGTGAAGTTTTTTTTCCTTCACTTTTTCTACTACTTTTAAATTCACAAAATCATAACATTCACAGCTATTTTCTAAGAAATAAAACTAATTTTTATTGTGTTTGAAAATAAATTTTGCCAAGCACATTCGTGTTCAAGTGTACAAATTTATATAACAAACTGTAGTGCTGAAATAGCAGTATGGTATGAAATCTTAAATATTTAACATTGCTTGGTTTAAATAATACAAAATGCTTTAAAATGAAAAAAAATATTTCTGGTTTATGTATATTTTCGAAATTTATTTGCTCAATATTTAGTACTTGCTTCTTAAAATAAATTGCTTTCGACAATCAAGTCCGTAAACAATAACAAACTTGCCAAACGTAAACATTATACAATGGTTAGTTGGTTGGATTTTGGGTTTAACGTTGCACTAATATTACGATATGAACATAGATAGTAAAAATGAGACGAGCGATTGCGTAAGCTGGAGAGCTCGAAAAACTTACAGCCGTTGACAATAGAGTCGTTGCAGTCAAATTTTGGTTACCGAAGAATATACGGGAGTGTCCTATCTGTATAATAATCTCTGGGCCCACCCGGCTACCCGGCGATCGCCGGGTGGGCCAACTGCCAGAAATGGGCCAGATGAAAATGAAAAAATAGTAAATTATATTTTTTTCACTGACATTTAATTTTAATTGCTGAGCGAAATATATAGTTAATATATACCTAACATTCATCGAAACTAGCAATAAAAAATGTATGTGGTAAACTGACTGGCTCAGAAAAAATTTCTAAATATTACACACCTTTCGCCCGTATTTTATTTTCTGTTTTTGTCTCAGGGGATGACAAAGCGCTAGAGAAGCTGGGGACCAGATCCATCACACCTCTTCTCCATAAGTGACTGATAGGGAGTATGCCCTCCCCCATCACCTTAAAAACTTAAGGGATATTATCTTGAATCTCGGACCCATAAAAAATATGATCCCATAATTTTTTTAATCTGGAAATTTAATTTTTTTTTCTTTTAAGGTGGTTTGGTTAATTACACTTTCGAACTGCTGAAACATATTAGATCGTGTGTTCAAAACTAGCCGAAACTAACCAGACTATGCATGTTCGGTTCTGCACTAAAATCTGGAAGTTCAAAATTCTTCCCAATTATTGGGGGCCAGATTGCTTGTGAAGGAGGTCCAAGTTTTCAGAACTGCCATTGGAGAGGGCATCTTTGTATCAATAAAACTTATTTGGCACGAAATGTCTCCTTTGAAATTTGTGTCATAAAAATTAAATTCGCCAAATGTATATGTATATATTTTGCGAAATCGTAAAAAAGAAAAAGAAAAATGATTTTTTTTATTGTACTCTATAGGAAATAAAAACAAAGAATGTTTTTTAAATTGATACAGGGGTCACAGCTTTCCTATATTTTTACGATAACTTTATTATGATTTCACCACAACGTTCAATGAGAAAATTTTCTTAGAGGTTTTTAGGCTATTTTAGCAAGAAAATTTTCAGGAAAATTTTATTTTTGAAAATTGTGGTGACAGTATAATAAAAGAATCGTAAAAATATAGGAACGCTGCAACCCTTGTTGATATTAGCCTTTTATTTTCTTTCCTTTTTCACCAAAAAAGAGGGCCAAGGCAGACTGGCTAGCAGAACGTCGAGCTACAGTTTGCAGCAAAAGTATCCGAGCACTAACAATAATTCCTGTCTAAAAAAGGTACATTTAATACTACTTTGTTAAATAAATCCTTCTCGAGTCATGTTCTTAGTCAGTCTAAAACCGTGATTCGGCAATGATTTATTTAACAAAACAGTTTTAACTGTACCTTTTTGATATCGGAATTATTGTCTAGTGCTCGGACACTTTTGCTGCCTAATGTAGTAGTCCAAGTATTTTAAGTTTTATCCTCGAGCTGGCGAAAGTGTGTCGTGTACATTAATATGAGCTAGTGGACGTAAAATCTGTTAAAAAGGAGAAGCTACCCACTCCGCAAAAGACAAAATCGTGATGGCATGTCTCTACCCATCAATACAGGTGAATTTTACAGTCGGCAGCAAAATTATTGAAGTACACATTCACATTTTTCATATTTTTTTTCCTTAGTATGATCGTATTGCCCATCTGCGCAGCACTAGTACGACCCATCCATCCATCCATTCATTCTTAGTCTGATCGCTAGTTTTTATCATCAGCTTGCTTTTTCATAATAACATAAAGGCTAAGATCATGACTAGACAGATATTTACGTAACAAAACAGTATTAGGTCACATGTTTTAATGTTTAAATACGCATTATTTCTAGCGCTTCAATAACACTAGTCGACAAAAAAAAAAAAAAAAAAAAAAAAAAATTGGAGGGTAACAGAAATGAAATTAACTATTTTCAACTAATTCTGCAGTGCAGAATTAAAAAATAATAGTGAAAAATCTGTAACACGTACAGTTTTTTTGTTATGATTATTTAATCTGTACTGGAAGCAATGTACAAAAGTCTTTACAAGACATGTATTATAACTATCAATAATATTAATTTAGCATGGAATACTGTTAATATGGAGATAATATACATATTGTAGACTAAGTAGAACATAAAAACATGGAAAATACACTAAATGTTTGAATTGTTATTATTTGTTATTTTAAAACCAAAATACAAAAAATAGGCTTTTTTACGTCTTGTGTTAAATGTCTTCCTTGTGATTTTAATATGAATAGTTCACAAATACAGCAAAACTTATCAGGTACGGTTTTACAAGTTCTACACTGAAAACTTGCCATTTTGAACATGGGACTTTAACTATAAAATAGCACAATTATACTTAACAAAGAATATCTGTTAACTAGAATACCAGAAAAAAAAAAAAAAAAGATAAGGTACGAATAAAGGGTTGCCAAACAGGAGTTGCCAGCAGAGAGGATGGCCAGGAGGCAGGGTTCACAGCACAAAAGATTACGATGTGGGATACAGTCGGCAGCAAAAGTATCTGAGCACTAGTAATAATTCCTGTCTAAAAAATATCGAAATGAAAACAATGAAAACACTCTGGTTTGATCTTCAGTAAGTGTTATTGGTTAGTCCGATTAGTCAGATGTGTATGTGTACGGGATAGCTATCGAGGGGGGGGGGGTTTCGTTTTGTATCTCCTTATTTTGAGTTATGAGGTTGGTAATATTACTACCGACTGAAAAGTAAATTGAATCTCTTTGAAACGACTCTTTAGTTGAAGATAATAATAATACGGCAATGATGCTAAATTCTGTGAATATTTACTTTCAAAGAAAACGATGGATCAATGGTTAATAAAAAAAAAATAAAACAGAATTATCCTCGGATATAAAGGAGAGTAACTCCCGTAACGTCGTTAGCGACAACCTTCAACCTATTTTGGTTACTACAAGTAAGCGAACATCATATATATATATATATATAAATAATAGGTATCGTAATAAAATTTAATCTTAAAATTTAGCAATTAATAGAACTAAAACAATAACAGCACACTAAAATATAGAACTGAATTTAACATAGAGGAATATATATATATATATATATATATATATATATATTATCTTTTTTCCTATATTACTTTCTTCTTTGTGTATAAGAAGAAGGTACTGGATTCGTGAAATTTTTTGAACTTCAGTTTTTAACAGATTTACACGTTTTAAGATGTCATGAACAGGATTTTACTGTTTTTAGAAATGTCTGTCTGTGTGTACATACAAAAAATTTCTTAAACGCAGTATCTCACGAGCCAATCTATGAAATTTATTCAAACTTGGTATTTAGTGTTACTTTGATCTAAACTGGTGCTGATTACATTTGGGGGGCAATCGCTCAACAGGCGGCTCTGTGATTCCATTTTTTCACAACTTTTAAAATGGGAGTATAAGATAAAATTTCTTGCAAATGTACATATTGAGAGTTATTTTTAACGAATGATTGTAAAACTAATTATTGATAATACTAGCAAACTTGGAAAAGGTTTGTGTGCATGTAGGAGCATCGCTTTCCCCCCGGAGGAATTCCCCTTCCCGGAGGTTGTAAATTTTTAATATAGGCAATATTCAAAAGAACTCGGAGATGCCTTTTAAACGAATGTTTGAACTATAGATCTGTGATAATTTAAAGTAAAATTATAGATTTTTTTCGTTTTTAATGGGAAAAAAAACGCATTTTTTCAGATGTCAGCACAAAATTGACTTTCTCTTGGAATTTAGTGTTATACTTCATACTTCTCTGAGACAAAAATCGTCTGCATTCATCATGGAAAAATAAATGATTTGTGTTGGTTGAATTTTTATAATATAATGTATAGAAGAAAGTCTTGTGGGGGCAAACAAACTAATTTTTTTATTTTATATGTATACCGTAAAATTTGTTTTATGCGGAGCATGTATAAAACAGAAATTAATAAAAACAGACTTTGTGAAAAACGCTATAAATTTCAAAACTTACAACAATAGCTTGAAGTCAAAATAATTGGCATAGTTCTTCATCAGGAAGAGTAAATTAGATGTACAAATACAGTCTGAAAAGGCAACACACACCAGTTTTTGAAAATTATGTTGTTTTATATTTATATCTATATTGAATACGATTCTTCATATTTGTTATTTTATTTATTTATTAGATGATACATTATTTAGATTTTTTTTAAATTATTACTTAAGATTCTTAAAATGTTGACCAAATTTATGTCAAAAAATTGCCAATACTGTATTATTCTTTTCTTGATTTAGGCAGCATCGGCTATCCTTAAAATTTAAATCTAAATATTGAAACCAAATTATCTCTTTAAAACGCTACGTTTTTAAAAAATCTAGTACATTGTGCCCATCACAAAACTTTCTTCTATATCGTTTTATATAACAGCGCCATTTACAAACTTTTTACCACTTTGACATGCATAAAAGTTTAATCAACAAATACTGAGATGTAGTCATTTGGAAAATTACGGAAGTTCAGGAATAACAGTGCCACCTATCGGCTGATATGCACCCAAATGAAGTCTGGATTGGTTTCCATAATGGTTATCACGCATATCATTTTGGTGCATTTATATGCAATGGAAGTTATAATTTAGCCTTCTTATTTATGAGCGTAATTTGCAGCACAGCAGCGCCACCTGTAGGCCAACATGCGCTCAAATTCAACCAGCAAACTGTTTCATAATGGCTTTCTTATATACCAAGTTTTTTGCATTTATATGCAATAAAGTCTGAGAAATAGCCTCCTTAACGGGAAAATTGCAGCCCAGAAGCGCCATCTATCAACCAATTTTCACCCAACTATAAGGTTTCAAAGTGACCCTCTCCCATTCTTAGTTTATTCGATTATACACAATAGAACTTGAGATATAGCCTTCCCTTAAATAGAAACCACCGTATAGCAACGTTACCTGTTTGATCTGTTAGACCTGTTTTGCACCAAAAGTTGACAGACACTAATTTATGTCACGGTGAACTACTATGAATTTAAATGAAATTCTGTGCACTAGTTCCTTATATACAGTTGACATAAAATTTTGTACACACACACAGGCAGACATTTTCTAAAAATGGTCAAATCGTGTTCTGGACCTCTCAAAACGTTTAAATCCGTCGAAAACCAGAAGTTCAAAATTTTTACAAATCCAGTATTTTATTTTATTAACTATAAAAAAAAAGTAAAAATAATTGTATATCGTATATATTAAACAGTTTCACAAAAGGGAGATTAAAAAAAAAAAAAAAAAAAAAGTTAACCCCTCCCGATATGTGGTCTAGCTATGCCAATGGCCCTGGGCCTCTGGTCATGAGTGGGCCTCTGAAGTAATTTAAGTTTCAGTTATATGTATCTGGTGAATTTGACATACTGTTATTTTGACCTTAAACATTCGCTGTAATTGCACTTTAAAGCCGCAGGTTCTTGTATAAAAAGCTATTATGTACAAAAATGACCATACGGCGACAATACAAAAAACAATAGAACCTATTTATGTATGACTCAAGGAGGGACAATGTCCCTGGCTCAAACGTTTGGTTGGGCTTCCGAATCAGTTTTTAATCCGGAAGGACGGGCACGGGGTGTTTTGACACCCCCATGCCCGGAAATATTCATCTGCTGTCTCTCCCTATAAACAGAAGTGGTCAGTTTCTTCATTACCTGCCTCCAAGGTCATCCTCCGTGCGGAGCATATAAAAACAACAAATTCAGACTCTTTTTCATTTTTATATAACACTCAGAAATTGAAGCTATATGTAAAAACTGCAAAAAATCTAAAGTTTCTGATCCATGTACACCCTAAATATTATGAAAATTAATGTCTGAGTATTCTTATCCACAGTAATGTATCATTTTTATTATAATAAATATTGTAAAGAAAATAATTAAGTGCGCCACATGGGAAAAATTAAGTTTTTCGAACAAGGAGGAAAAAGGTGAGTGCTTTTAATTTATTTTTTATTAATGTTTAAAGTTAACGATAATTGAACATTTCAGTTATTTATTTTTATGAGAAAGAGTGTAATTATCATGAATTTTATTAACAGATTGAATTCTAAAGATTTTTTTCGTATTTATTTTATTTAATATGCTTGGGGTGCTCTGACACCCCATGCCCGTTCTCATGTTACGTTTCACAGCGCCCGTCCTGGCGGGCTAAACTGACTTTAATACCTTTTTATGGTTATAAGTTTAAGTGAGGAAATACAAGGAGGCCTCCTGATAGGGATGGTCGGGGGGGGCAGTGAATCTTTCACCCCTGTTTTCAAGGTTGATTGGTTGGGTTTTACGTCGCACTGGTGCTGCGCAATAGGCAGTTGGCGACGGTCTAGAAGTGGTCCTGAGACAAGCCATCACAATTTTGATCCTCCACGGAAGGGATGACTCTCGCGCTTCGGTGACCCGAGGTTTTATTTTTGATGGGAACATGAAGGACATTGCGGCCACGACAGATTTTACGTGCACCATCCACCACTAGTGTATACGACGGTCTTTGACTGGTCTTCCCCATAAAGCATAAATGTAAACATTATAATCCTGCATTTTTCCTTGTAATAGTCACGTGTCAGGGGTTTATTACGTAACGCGGATAAAGTTCATTACGAGCCTGGCGTTCTACCTTCTACCGACTGGGCTACCGCGGTTTCCCGGTTTTCAATAGGTGTAGGCTAAGACTACTATATAATAGTCTACTATATAGACTATAAAGACTACTATATAGTAGTCTTAGTGTAGGCCAGCTTTTGCAAATGTCCCCATTTTTGTAGACAGCCCTTTCCCTTATTTTGAATGCGTTTTTCTAAGTTTTGAAAATTTGTAGAAAGTAAATTGTTTATTACTGAATGCAATTATTTGGGCATTTGACCACGATTTTAAGAACAAATACGTATTTAAATATGAGGACATTCAGAGTCTCCAAGTTGTCAAAATTTTTTTGGGGACAAAAATTAAAAAAGAGCAAAATTCGAGGACGGTCCACATGGTCCCCGTACGTTACGAACGCGCCCCGAGTAAAGGTCGAAGTTCAATGAAACATGAACTTCCCAAAATCGATTGTTCGATTGTTTTAGAATCGAATTTAAAAGTTATTTACCTGTGAATAGACAACATGCCCGTCGTTACGTAGCGGGACGTGTTTGAATGATAATGACAGGAACACGATTTATTAATAATGCTTGGATGATATGACACTAAAGTTAAGGGGACACAAATTAATGAACTTTATTTTGTGTATATAATCAGGTTATACAATATTTTATTATATTAGTTTCCTATTTCATGCATAAAGTGTTTTATACTTTATGAATATTTTAAATGTGCTATTATTGTTTTTTTTTTTTTTTCTCTCTCTATGTAGGTCTACTTGTTTTGATCAAGTTTTTAAAGTGGAACAGTAAAAATTTTTAATTACTAGTTAAATAACAGTGTTTAAATTTGCTGACGTGATTAATTTTTATTATGTTTTTCTTTGGTAAGCCTTGTTATTCCCTTTTAAGTCACCATAAAAAAAAGTCACGTAATAATTTGTTAGTTTCAATTTTTAGGTATTATGTAAACAAACAAAATTGCCATCTTCTTATACATTTATTTATTTTTGATTTGTTACTGTGATCGTTTGGTTCTAACTAACTACAAAATAAGATTTTTTCCCCCCTTTCATATTTTAATTGCTATATTCCGTTTATTCAAAAAACGAGTATAAACACATAAAAAATTAATTGTAACTTAGATAGTAAAAATGTACATTTTGTCTTCTTTCTTCACCCCTTTTTACTTTTTTAAATTTATAATACAAAAGAAATTTTACAGTCAGGGGCGGTCTGGGTCCGAAAATATTAGTTGCCAGTAGGTAAAGGGGCCACCAAAGTCGAGGGCCCATTCACATATATAAAACTCTCAGGCCCACCTACATAATGTTGTCATTTAATTTTTATAATGAATAAGAGTAATTTTCACATAATTAAAATGGTAAACATGAAACTGAAATACACACATTAGTTTTAGTACCAATTATACAAACTTGAATTTTTCCGAGAATCCAATTAACGAAATTGCAGTAATACATGTATGAAAACTTATAGAAAATTACCAAAATCTGAACAGATCAAATATATATATATATATGTGTGTTAGGAATATTTATTTTTGCAGCAAATTCTCAGGAAATTATTTTGTTGTTACACCTAAGAAATGTTTCCTCGAAAACAAAACAATTTAAAATATAACATATTTCTAATCACAAAAATATGTGATTTTGAAGGGATATTTTTTCCTAGACCTTTCCTCTCAAAATATGATATGAAATCCATTGTTCTTTGACAAGATGAGACTACAAGAATATGGCCATAAAAAAGACATATTAAAAAAAAATTATTATGTTTTTTCCTAAGTGTAATTTTTTTTTCTTAATGAAAAAAGTTTTTTTTTTTTTTTTTTTTTTTTAAGCATTTTTTTTTTTTTTTAAGTTTATAAAATATTGTGCATATGAATAAAAAATAATTCGTTTATTTACCCGAGCCTTTTATTATCAGAACTGTTTTCGATTCTGAACAATTTGTAACTACACATACATGTTTTTGGCAGTAAATAGGAACACCAAATATAAATGTAGATTTTTATAATTCAATTTTAGATATGTTTTAAAATGTTGACAATATTACTTTGAAGTTATTCTACTAGTTTTAGAATTTGCCATCAAATTGAAAATGAAACAAAGTTACCTGCGAATTTAAATATTTATAATGAATACTTTTTCCTGAAACTTTAATTATAAATAGTACAAAATCAGGGTTGGCAAGTTTTTGATGGTTTAAACCACAGTTTAAACTGTCACGTCAAAAACCTCAAATTTTACCTCTTGGCATATTTTAAACATTTAAAAAGCCATATTTATTGTAGAAAAGTGACAAATTGTAGTCTTAAAAAAGTGTTTAGTGTATATATCTCCCAAGGTAAAAATTTTTTAGAACAGTATTATGTGTTTCTTATGAATGCCAATGGCTTCTATTTAAATGCAAAAAAATTATATTCATTACCTTTACAAAATGAAACAATTTAAATTTAAAAATTTGTATATTCTAAGGCGAATTACTTACTTATTGCATTTTATGTTGTCAGAAATTTTACGAAGTCTTATTTTCAAAAAGGAAGTTCTAGTAAATGCATACTGATTTATAATTAAAAGGTGCTGTAAGTAATTTATTCCAATGAATGAAATTACTGTGCTGTTGAATAATAAATCATGTCTTTTTATTTTGGGTTATAATCAATAGTATGTTTTAATGTTGCATAATTAAAAATTTCTAAGGTATTGCATATCTAGTTGAACTAAATTTTTAATATGAATTACACAATGCTATTTTAATTAAACTAAATATTTTTAATTAAGGGAATGGCCAGTTTACTTTTTTTGTAAATTACAGTCTTAAAGGTATGGAAATTTACATTTATATGCAGTAAAATGCAATAATATTAAATACATTAAAATTTCTCAAACTGTATTTCTAAAAAAAAAAATAAATAAATACAAATTAAAAAAAATCAAAAATTAAAATTTTCTTCACTTTAGTTAACTCTGTGCTATATAATTTTTTTATTTTATACCTCGATTTTACATTATTATAGTTTTATAATATATTTTAAAATATCTGGATATTGTTTTATTATTTTTTTGATAGGTTAATTAAGAAAAGAAAAAAAAAAAAAGTTTGAATGCTAAAAATTTTCATGAAAAATTTCAGCATTCTACTTAATTAAAAAAAATAATCTATAACTGAATGCACAAATACATACAAAACCTAATGTTTTAGTATGTACTTTTAAGCCATAATAATAATAAAGTGAAAGGAATAATAAAATAATTTTTAGAAATATTTTTCAAATTTTCCAAAAATTAAAGATTTTTATTATTATTATTTAATCAGATTAAAAAAATTTTTAATATACTTAATTGTATTACTATAATTTTAATCTATGTATGCAAATTTTCATACTTCTAAGACAATTTACTATTTATATAAAAATATTTCTAATGGTCGCAGTCCCCTTAAGACTATTACATTGATATGTTTCCTGACACAATTTTTCTTTTTCTGTGGAAAAAAAAATTATATATATATAATATATTATAGATAATTAATATTAATACATAGTACATTGCAACTTAAAAATATGCATAAAATTATTTTAGATTAGTTTCCATTTTTCTCCTGTGGTTTTTGACGGTTTAAACCAGTTTTTGACTTCTGTCACGTCAAAAAACGAACCCTGTACAAAATATGCAGTACAATTAATATGTGGTTATCTTTATTAAGAATAAATTAATAAGCGTTCAAGTTTGTTAGATGATTGTGCAAATCTGTCAGATGAACGAAAATCATTATTACAGATAGACAAATAGCACATGGACTGACAGAAAGTCTAATCGAAAATATTAGTATTCATGAAACAATGTAGGAAGTAGGAAGGTATTAAAAAAAATTATTAATACAACTAGAATCTGCTTTCATCCATTACCACTTACTTTTTGTAATGCATGCAAATCCCTTCATGTGACCCTGTAAAGAAAACATTAAAGCTAATCTAACCATTTTCAACGGAAAGAATTCTTTTGAGCATCAGAAAAATGATGCTACTTTCATTATATTTAGTACTCTGGAATGTAACAAAAACTGCTTAAAAAATATCCTTTATAATCCCTCTAAACTTTACAGACCATGGGACATAAAACCTCATACAGAGTTATATATCTAATTTCGTCTGTGTGTACATACTATTTTTAATAGAAAACCAGCTATTATGACTTTAAATAACGTATATTGGTTTCGAAACATGCTAAAAATAATTGTGGAAATCAGAGCGCGAACTGCCTGTCAGTCAATCAGTTTGAAGTTATAAACATTTTCTAACAAAACAAATTTTCATATGACATAGCCTATGAAATTTTGTAAAATAAATAACTAAAGTGTTTTATGATTTACCTTCTTCAACAGTTAACGAGAAAAGCCAAAAGATTGATATTTCTAAAATAAACACAATAGTAAGTAGGTAAATAAAAAAAATATTAAGTGGCAGATATTAAAAACTGAAATTATTATGCACTCACCTTCCTTGTTTAAAAAAGGAGTTTAATATTGCTCCAATGCAGTATGCCAAATATACACATTAAATTATTTAATAATTATCATAATAAATCCAATTTAATTATAGTTTTTCTAAGCTTCCTTTAAAGAATAAAATGAAAAATGGAATAATGTATCTCTTTCTTTAAACCATGAAGTTGTTAGAAACAGAACCATTTCATTCTTAGGGGACACAAAGCGAAATAAAATAGAAAACTGTTCTTTCTTCTTCATTTTTTATTTTTATTGTGGAATTAGAATTGTTGCTTTCTTATAAGGTGCTTTAGATGCGTTTCCATTTTTAATGAAATCCATATCTGTTTTAAAATAAATCGAAAAGTTTTATTAATACTTATTTGGATAAAGTTATCGTATGGTATGATAACAACAAACTAAACCATGTTAACATTAAAAATTAAAACTTCTAAACAGAGCATTTAACTTATTTAATTTATAAAAATTACCTTTAACTAAGCTCTGTTAAACTATAAACCTCTCAGGGCGAATCCACCCACTCTTCAATAATAAAGTACAAAAAAGCACTTTTTATTTTTTTTTTTTTTTGGAGGGGGGGATTTAATTTTTCTAAATTTTTTGATAATAAAAACAGAATTAAAAGAAAAAAAAAATCGTTTATTCTCGTAACAGTTTTCCCTATAAAATAAAATGGAATTTAGCTGGCATTGATATGTAGAAAGTCTCTGCGGGCTAGAGAATGTCCACATTCTCCTTATTTAAATAGACTATTTAACCATCATACATGCAAAACAGTCATTAAAAATTATTATAATTTTCTTGTTTTATACATATTTAAAAATCATTAAATCATAATTGTTATGTTTTGTTTATTAATTTCGTTTTGAACTGAATAATTATTCATATTTTTCTTTGAATAGTTTTGTTTACTTGTAGATTTTAATGCATTAGTTTTATTTTACTAAACATTCATAATTTAGAGGCTTTGAAATTTTTCGGTAAATTTTCCATTTCAAACTTTTCCAGAAAACCCACATCCCTACAACCTACTCATAAAAAATAATCTTACTGAGATAATTTGAAGCAAAGTTACACACTTGGAAACATATTCATAGACCCCACCCTAAGGGGTGGGGGATTTCACGAAGACCAGTTACAGAGGATGTTGGATACATATAAACAATCTACACATCAAAAATCGCGACAGTAGCTCCCATAGATTCCTCAGACAAATTTAGCAGTGAAAGGAGGTACCAAAAATGAGTTTTTAGAAATATCCTCAAGAAGATGTACGGCTGTTTTCAACGTATTTGTATCATTATTGGTAGTATACTACTCAAAAATCCTGTTTTTGCGAAATTTACTACAGAAAATCCTTTCTTCCCCCTCCACCACTAAAAATCCAAAATCGCAGATATATATATATTTTTTGTACTTAAGTCTAGTCTCTCTTGCGCAATTTTTTTACCGTAAAGTAATTTGGAGACGAGTTATGCCTACAAATGTGATTTTTATTCCTTTCCCCCAAGAGGAAGGGAGCAAATTTCGCAAAATTACATCTTACAAGGAGAGGTCACGACATGGAAAATTCAAATCGGGACGAAATTGCTCAGGATTGTAGTATACTATGAGGGTAACAACATATTAAAGCAGTAAGACCCACTATCCACAAAATTTCGAGAAAAAAGCATTTAAAGTTTCAGTAATCTTTAAATACAAGTTATTTCGCAAGCGAGCAAGCGCCCCAGTGGTGTGATCCTAAAGCGCGAGTCTGCTAGCCGGACGACTTGGGTTCAAGGCTACCTCGAGACTTTTTTTCTTTTCTTTAACTTTTTATGCAATCTGAACTTTTTATTTATTTTTACTTTATTTTACAATTGAATTCAAAATCTGAAAATTTTAATAAATTATTTAATTTTCTTGAGTATAAAATAACTTTTTCTATTTTTAATATTTATAACTTAAAAATACAATAAATTTCTTTAACTTAAAAAATAAAGTTTAGTTTTACAAAACCCTAAATAAGAAACATAAAGAAAAACAGACAAATATTTAAATAATTAAAAAATAAGCAAGCTGTAAACAAAGTGTAAAATAGTTAGCAGGTGTTACTTAAATCTTGGTTTGAGCTTCCTGATTTTGTTTGAATGTGTATAAATTACGTAAACGCTTCTAGCTTGTTAATAATAAAGGACAGGTGGAATTTTATTTTGTGCAAGGAAGGATAAAAAAAAAAAAAAAAAAAAAAAAAAAGGAAGTCGTTATCGAAAAAGAAATTATGTCCATTAACATTTAAAATCTACATTTAAAGATAACATTTCTTTACCTGTAATAATTTAACAGCATCGTAATTCTATACTATAATTTTTCAAGAAACTGTATTGATTGGAGAAGTAATTATTTAATTTGGATAGTAATTATATATGCAATTAAAAGGATCATTTCTCTGTATTATTATTTTTTTTAATTTAAAAAACAAAATTTAGTATTGTTTCAAGCATACCTAAAATAAAATAAAATATTTCGATAAATAATCAAAAACAGTTTCTTTAGTTTTACCTTATTTTACAGTTAAAATAAAACTAAAATTTATTTTTTAAGTTATAGAAATTTATTGTATTTTTAAGTTATAAATATTACAAACAGAAAAATTTATTTATTTTATATTCAAAAAAATTAAATAATATTTTATTAAAATTTTCAAATTTTGAATTGAATTATAAAATAAAGTAAAAATAAATAAAAAGTTTAGATTGCATAAAAAGTTAAAGAAAAAAAAAAAAAAAAGTAGTCTCGAGGTAGCCTCGAACCCAAATCGTCTGGCTAGCAGACTCGCGCTTTATGATCACGCCACTGGGGCGCTTGCTCGCTTGCGAAATAACTTGCATTTAAAGATTACTGAAACTTTAAATGCTTTTTTCTCGAAATTTTGTGGATAGTGGGTCCTACTGCTTTAATTTGTTGTTACCCTCATAGTATACTACAATCCTGCGGAATTTCGTCCCGATCTGAATTTTCCATGTCGTGACCTCTCCTTGTTAGAAGAGGTCAGACTGTTAAAACCAACCTGAACAACAAAATTTATGATTCTATCTTCTATAGAATCACCATGGCTGTATCAAGACCCTATTAACTTCTTTCGAGGCCCGGAGCACACATACTTTCATGCTGTCCCCCCCCCCCATACATTAAAACAACCAATAAAAGTACATATATGTCTGTATATGGGATTAAAATAACAGAATTTTGCATTTTATGATATCACTTTTTGCCATTTTTAAGAGGAAAAAAGGCAAAATGGCATTTTTAGAACCAGTTTTAGTGTTCCTGATACTCCGGACCTGTGCTCTGCATGCCCTTGCATTAATCAGTCCCTGGGCTTTATTGAATCAGTGAGTAAACTATTTTATATACATAGATTTTGATCTTGCCCTGCCCCCTGTAAAATTCTGAAATTACGCTACTGATGGAGGGAACACACTTTTCTTTTCTGAGGGCCCACTTGCCATCGGGCAAGTGGGCAACGCCAGTCCACCACTGTTTACAGTCTGCTAATGGAAATATTTTAAAAATACAATTAAAAGCAAGTTTTATCAAAAACAAGTGAATTTATTTGTAATTGACACTGTCATTCTCTTGATGGTATGAGAATGTTTATTTCAGAATCACATTAGTTTTTTAAGACATTTTTAGTGGACTATCAACTATGAAAATTGCAAAACAGAAAGAAGAAGAAAAAACCCTTTTATATTTAAATGCATTTTAAAATAGACTTTTCAGTTAAAAGCCCAAACAATAGTATTAAGCAATCTCAACTAATTTATTAAAAATTTGTTATTTATTGATTTTTTAACTAGTTTTTATAATTACTCATAGAAAAAAAACATTTTTTTTTCAAAAATATCTTGAAATAGACTTTTCAGTTAAAAGTGCAAACAATAGTATTAAACAATCTCAACAAATTTTATTATTCAAATTTAAATACTTTTAACTAGTCTTTTTTTTTTTTTTTTTTTTTTTGTAATAATTAAAACTTCTTTTTTCTATATTAAAAGTATTTTAAAATAGATTTTTCTATTAAAATCCAAAACAATAGTATTAAGCAATATCAACAAATTCAATTATTTAAATTTATACTTTTAATAATTAAATAAGTTTTTCATGAAACAATTTCCTTACTTTTTTTTTTTTTTA